>ML781288.1:117280-169234 GCA_009831015.1 Picea engelmannii | reverse complement strand
ATATATATATATATATATATATATATATATATATATATATATATATATATATATATATATATATATATATATATATATATATATATATATATATATATATATATATATGATTTACTAAGAACAATGCCTAAAATGATGTGTACCCATACATTTGACGTGTATTGGTGGATAACCTGGAGGTGTCGGGTCATGTTGCTTGGAGTCTGGGTGCATAGGTGGCAACCATGAGATAGGATCCTAGTGTTTCGGTGGAAGGTGGCATAGACAAAAGTGGTAAGAAGTATGCAAAGGTTTAGGAGGTATTTTTCTAAACATGAGTTTGAGATCTACAATTTTTGTTGGGGTGGCGCATGTCCCCTAGGCAGTAAGTGGTTGCAGAGGAAAAGGGTTCATTTAACAATCACCAAGTTTAACCTTTACCATTGATTTGAGCCATAAATCTTGATCATGCATAAGGAAACTTGTGCATCAAGGATGGACAGTTAGAGATGGGACCCACCCTTTCACATCAATCAATGAAATCATACCAAGTGGTGGATAAGGACACAAAAGTAACAATGGCCATAATAAAATAATTAATAATAATAGTAATAAAGTTATAAAGTAAGTGAGAGAAAGGTAAAGGGGGCAACAAAGATTTGACATGGTAGGTAAGGAGGTAAGGAATATGACATGAAATACATAGGTGCTGACGCAAAGGACTCCTCACCACATCAACAATCATGTGTCATGCTATGTCAACAATATAAATATGTTTACAAAAAAAGGTTTAGAGACAAAATCTTATTTTGGCCATAACAGGAGCATGGAAGCTTAAAATCAAGGAAAAGTTTAGTAGTTCCATAATGATGAGGACCATAAAAGTGATGGTGAGGCTCATTGGATGATTTATCTCTAGAATTCTAGAAACTTCTAATTAGTGATATTCAAAGAATATGGTGGTATTCATTGCCAACAACCCTATTGATGATATAGTTTGAAAATAAGTAATAAGAGAAGAAATGAAGAAAAATAGTGGAACATTTGTCTAACTTCCCGAGGGTTTGGAGTAGAGATGCAAAAACATGCCAAAATCCACTATTTTGGGAAACATTTTGGTGATTTTTGAAATCTTTAATGGAGGAAAAGGGACCCTAGATCACCAATATAGAAAAATTTTCGTAGTTGACATTTGATATCCTTGACAATCTAGACATTTTTTTCTTAATTGAGTTTTTCTAGTTTTTCTCTATTTGAAAGATAATCGTTTTTGCCAAAAATGATAAGTTTGGAGAAAGTGCAAAAAGTACAAAGTTGACAATTGTAGATTAATGTAGAAATTGACTGGAGAATCATTATAGTAATATGGTAGTTACTAGGTTCTCACAATAATAAATATTAAATGTGAAAGATATACAATTTTTTTTGGTTCTTGACATATTTTCTTCTACAACTGGTATAAGTTGGTCTCCAACTCTGATTTCACTAGTGATTAAAGTGAAAAAAATGAGAAAAAATAATGATTTCCGAGAGCTATAACTTTTAACTCTGAGCTTAGATTGGAGAAGAGTATAATCATTGAAAGAGAATTTAGAGGGGAATATGTAGGAAGCCTTATATTTTGGATAAGTTCTTCATAGTTCTTCAATATATGGAAGAAAAAGGACTTGTAGCCTTAATTGACAAAAAAATGATAATGTGCATAATTTCCAAAATTTGAAAGAAAATGCTATAGATATGGAAATGAGGTGTATCTAATAGTTTTATTTGTATGCACAATTATTATAGAATTAGTTATACAACAAGATAAAGTAAATACCATAATTCAAGAGAAGCATTGAGGAGACATGGAAGATGCATAAGGATCTTATAGTCATGAAGAAGAAGTTAAATGCGTAAATATCCGTGTAGGAAATGAGGAGACAAAGTCTAATGGGAACAAACAGAGAATGGAGTCATTGGAGCTGGTATAAACCATGAGAATTTTGAATATGGAGGTGCAAAGTTGTATATATAATAATGGGAGGTTGATAAAAGTACAGGAGAAGAACAATACGCTAAACACCTAACTGATCCAAAGTTTAAACTAAATGCAAAAGAAAATAAATAATTGATAAGGTTCAAGGCAAGAGGATGAAGAAAAAGTTCATGCAAGGAGGGATAGTCATAGAAGATATAGACCCTCAAGAAGTGATACCATAATTCAAAGACATCGTTATTCACCAACTCATTCAACCAAAAAGTCATATTCATTTGATGAATCAAAGAGTAGTCTAGAAGTGTCCCTAGACAGAAATCACAAAAGAGGACATCAACTAGATAGTTTTCAGAAGGAGCTTAGGAAGATTAAGACACAAATATTTGATGGTTAAAACAAGATGGGAGAGGATGTTGAATCTTGGTTTCTTGGAATAATAAATTATTTTCTACTGCAAAACTACTCATCTAATCTAGGAGGCATAATTTCTATATACCATCTACAAGGAAAAGCTTCCATGTGTTGGGATCCACTCAAGTAATATAATCACATCAACAAAATGATGATTCCTTGGAAGTAGTTCAAGAAGTATTTCGAACAACAATATCTTTCTGAGCACTACTATGACAAGAAGATGCAGGAGTTCTGTTGTGGGGTATTCTACCCTACGGACTAATAAGCTAGGGCTCTAAACTTATACGCAGATCACGACCCTTAAGATTTAACTTTTAACCTTCTACCCAAAATCTCAACCCCTTTTCAAGCAAACAATGAAAGAAATCGACTCACCTTTTTAACGATGATTGAAGTAGATCCTCCGTTGAGCCTCCTATTTCCTTGCTGCTGCTGCCCCTTCTACAAAGCTTCCTGCAATCAAGGTAAGACTATACATGCATGCTACTAATCTACTAGGGGGTTAGAAATCATACATAAATCAAATAACATAGATGAGATTCATGAACTTGGGACAGGAAAAGCATCTTTTTCATTAGTCTCAAAATGAATCACTTACAATGAGTTCTGATACTGGCCACCGTTCCTCGATCCTGATCCTGGGCTCCTCCTCTTCTTTTGTCCTCCAACTGCTGCAACATGAAGTTCTCCTGAAGCTTAAGGCAAAGCTAAAGGGTGGGGACAATAATAGGCTTGGCAATTTTGGCAGAGTTTCTTTGCTATCCTTTTTCCTCTCTTTGATTAGTACCCCTACCCCTCCTTTTATAGGCTAGGAAGAGCTAGGGTTTTAGGCGAACTCTTGGCCATGCATGGCGGAGAGTTTCAGTTAACTGACAAAAAGCCTCGTGTCCCGGCGGAAACTTTCCTGATTTTTTGGTTTGTTAGGTACCTGCGGGCTGTTTTGGGTTAGCCCGCGGATACCCGCGTTCAGTATAAGGACAACAAGCGGATGCCCGCGCCCAGTGAGAAGTTAAGACGCGGGTTTCTTGTTTTAAGTGGTTTTTTGAGGATTTGCTCAGCATGGCTTTGGCTAGGAAGAGGCATGAGTTGGCCTGATGCCAGGTAAACCTGTATAGTGCATTTTAGGGTTATAACAAGTTCTTTGAACTCAAGTTGGGAAATATGACCATGGAAGAATATGAGAAGAAGTGTTTGGAGATGCTAAGATATGCAAGATATATTAAAGAGGAGAAGGTGAAGATACACAATTTATTAAGTGGATTGCCAAAATTTTATAGAGACAAGATCCAATTTGATGAGCCTAATAATCTTGAAGAGACCATGAGGAAATCCAAATACCCATTGATTGAAACAAAGTCATAGTAGTTTTCCAGAAGTATTGGAAGGATAAGAAAAATGAAAAAATTGATTAGAGGAAGAAGGGATTAAAACCTCCTTTGATCAAGAGAATTTATAATATATATTAGAAAAGTTAGCTAGCTTAGAGTGGATCCAAGAGGACAAAATCCTTAGGGAAAATGACAAGGCAACTAATCAAATGTTATGGATGTGAAGGAGATCACTTGTATTTATTTTTTCTTCATACGGGAGATAGAATAAGGAATGTGCACAACATATAGGATGAAACCAAAATGGAATATGTGGGTAGAAACATCCCAAGAATACATGCAACCTTAGAAAATCAATAGACAAACCATAGGTCAAGCATGATTGTGGTTGAAGGTAATATTGGAAATCAACCTATCACCATTGTAATTGATTCATGAGAAAGTCATAGTGAATTTGGATGAAATATTTCACTTGAAAAGAAGTGAACATGATAAATAAAGGTTGGTTCAACTAGATACTAGGGAGAAAAGGAAAATTAATGAGATTGCCAAAGGTTGTCCATTAAATATGAATGGTGTCAACACTATTTCATATTTGAATATAATACCACTAGGATCATATGATGCCCTCATTGTAATGGATTATTTTAATGTCGATCATTCTATTTTAGATTTCCATAACAAGACTTTTACTTGTCTTAATGAAGAAGGAAAGAAAATGATAGTAAAATGAATTCTAAGATGTATTTATATAAGGAATATTTCATCCTTACAATTAAAGAGATGCTTCAGGAAAGGATGTCAATTATATGTAGAGCATGTGAAAGAGCCATCCAAGTGAAAAATAATAATTCCTAAGGACTTTCTAGTGCTGCAGGAGTTTGAAGATTCATTTGGAGAAACACTAGGTTTACCACCAAAAACAGATATAGATTTCTCTATTGATTTAATGCCTAGAGCTGTACCCATATCTAAGACTCCCTATAGAATGAGTACATTGAAACCCAAAGGAGTTACAAATGTAGTTAGAATAACTATTAAAGAAGGGGTATATACACTTAAGTATATCACCTTGGGGAGTACCAATACTCTTTGTAAAGAAGAAAGATCAAAATTTGAGGCTATGCATTGATTTTATACAATTGAACAAAGTCATTGTGAGGAATAAACATCCTCTAACTAGAATTGTTATTTTTTTTATTAGAAAATAGGAAAAAATATATTCTCAAAGATAGATATGATATCCTCTACCATTAAGTAAGGACAAGCATGAAGACATGAAAAAAACATCTTTTAGAACTTGGTATGGATACTATGAATTTGTAGTGGTTCCATTTGGACTGACAAATGCACCAAGTACCTTCATGTGTTTAATGAATGGAGTATTTATAAATTACCTAGATAATTTTGTCATTGTATTTCTATATGGAATTCTTATTTATTCCAATTCAGATGAGGAGCATGAACAACACTTGATGTTGGTACTACGAGTTCTAAGATCACACCAATTGTATGCTAAGTTAAGAGAGTGTTATTTTTATCAAAGGTGGATCCATTACTTGGGACACATAATTTGAGAGGAAGGAATAATAGTGATCCAAAGAAGATTAAAACTATTAGAGGATGACCAACACCTAAGAATATAATTGAGGTAAGGTCATTCATGGAGCTTGATGGATACTATAAGATATTCATAGAGGGATTCTTCAAGATTTCTCATTCCATTCCATATTTACAAAATAAAGAAATTAAATTTTAATGGAAACCAAAGTGTGAAGAAAGTTTCCAGCTGTTAAAGTAATTTCCTACTAGTGCACCCATTCTCAAGGTTGTTGATCCAATTGATGCTTTTGTGGTATGCACATATGTTTTCAAAGAGGGAATTGGTGGAATTCTTACTTAGAATGATCATGTGATTTGTTACGAATCCAAAATATTAAGGAGCGTGATAAGGATTATGCCACACATGACTTAGAGATTGCTACCATAGCTCATGCATTGAAAATATGGAGACATTACTTAATGTGAAATAAAATTGAGTTAAGGGTAGACCACAATGGTTTGAAATATTCAATTGAACAACAAAATTTAAATGATAGGAAAACAAGATGGTTGGAATTTCTTAGTGAATATGACTTTGATATTGAACATATTGGAGGAATAGAGAACAAGTTTATTGATGAACTCAATGAAAGAATAAATGCAATGCATGTTATGGTCATTAGCATGTGCAAATCGATTTTGAAAAATAGAATTTTGGAAGATTTTATTTCATATGAGTGTTACCTACAGGTAAACGAAGGATTACAACAAGAAAATAAACAATAGAAATATAAGTAGTATAGGCTGAAACACGATCGTATTATCACGTATAAAAATAGAGTGTGTGTTTTGAATTCTTATGCATTAAGGAAGTTGATATTAAAAGAAATACATAATGTTCCATATGTTGGACATGTTGGTTACCATAAGACTATTGTAGCAATAAGAAGACAATATTTTTGGCTAGTAATGAAAAAATGTGTTTTTTTATTCTATAGCTAAGTGCATGAAATGCCAAAGAGTAAAGGTTAAGCATAGAGATCCAACAGGTCTATCATAACCATTGAGAATCCCAAAGTGGAAACGGGAAGTGGTAACCATTGATTTTATCACCAAGTTTCCCAAGATAATAAGGAAACATGGTTCAATAATGGTAGTGGTGAATAAATTTACAAAATATATTTACTTTATTTTGGTTAAATTGACTCATCAGGAAACAAATATAGTATAAATTTATATGAAAGAGATTGTTAGGTTTCATGGAGTACCTAGGAAAAGTGTTTCATATAGAGATACAAAGTTTACTTCAAACTTTTGGAAAGGATTATTCAAAGGTTTTGGTACAAATCTAAAATTTAGTAAAATCCATCATCCACAAATAGATGGGAAAAAAGAGAGAGTTAATCAAGTGTTTGAAGATATGTTAAGAATGTATGTGATGGATAATCCATCCAAGTGGGAGGACTAATTGCATTTAGTTGATTTTTCCTATAATAATGGATATCCAGCTTCACTAAATATGAGTCCATTTTAATCTTTATATGACAGAAAGTGCAATGCTCTAATTAGTTGGGACAATCTAGTAGACAAAGTAGTACTTGGGCTAGAGTTTCTCAGAGAAATGGAAGACAAAATGGTTAATATCAAGTAGAATTTAAAGGTAGCACGACAAAGGAAAAATAATTATGCAAATAAAGGAGGGACACCGAGAAAATTTAAAATTAGGGAGCATGTATTTTTGAAAGTGAAGAAAAATAAAAGTTCTTTGAAGTTGGGAAGTTGCACCAAGCTAGCAGGTAGATACTATGGCCCATTAATTGAAATATTGGATATAATAGGACTGGTTGCATACATGATTACATTTCCCACTACCATACAAGTGTGTAATGTGTTTCATGTGTCATTATTGAAAAAGTGAGTGCATGATTGTAACCATGTCATCCAGGTGGAGCCAGAAGGATAATTCTAGGTGCAACAAATGCATATAATGGACAAGAAGTAAAAAATGGTCTAGAATGAAGTAACATGACATGTAAAGGTCTAATGGACCTACTAAATCCTTGAAGAAGTGACATGGGAGATAGAGGATGCAATGTGGGAGTCATACCCACATATGTTTTGAAAATTTGATGTAAATATTATTATATATTGTAACACCCCAATTTTGATCCCTGAATTAGAAATGTATAATTGTATATATGATGAATTCTTGAGGGCCAAGAGATGTAATATGTAAACATTATATATTGAAAATAATAAAAATAAAATATGTTACTGATTGTAGACGGACAAGGATAAAATCATGGGGGGATATGATTCCACAAGAGAGGGGGCTATGGGGGGGTCCAAAGGAAACTCCATATTCCTAGAATTCTATGTCACCTTCATAAATCATATTTCATTAACCAATTACCCCATCATTGAAATCATGTAAGAGGTTGGTGCGAAATTCATATCACCTAGTTAATATAGCATGGGATAAGTACATTCATGATGGAAATTGTATCATTGAATGCATGTAAGGGGTGGGTGAAAGAATCATCTCACCTAGTTATGAAAACACGGGTTGAGTACAATCATTTCGGAAATTGTGAGAGTCAAACATACATTTGAGAAAAAGGAAAGGAAATTTGACTAGAAGGGGAAAGCTAATTTTTGGTGAGAGAAAAAGGAGAGGAAAAACAAAGTTTGGTTCTTGAAAAAGGAAGGAAACCATACTATGTATGAAAACTAACTTATATATCTAGGAATAATGTCGAGGACTAGTTTGTCATGCTTATGAGAGCTTCTATTGAGAAATTACCAAGAGATTGTGTAAAGGATATTGTGAGGACTCCATTTATAACTATAATTCCTAAAGAACCTAGTTGAGAGATTCTTGGCTAGTCTATGTTGGACCCATAGAGGGGATGGATATTGTTGAAGGGACTATAGTGAAAAGAAGGAAATATTATCCCTTAGGTTGTAGACCAACAGGGAAGAGAGATGGGTGGTTGGAATTGTTGTAGGAGTCACATCATTGTGAATTTATTAGGTATTGGGATGTTTATGTGGACTGTAGCCAACCATCAGAGGCTGTTCATCCTTGTGGACTTATATCCCCAACTTAGGGTGGATTTTTGGAGAGAGAATTGGTGCAAAAATGATTTTGGTTGGTGGAACTTCAGACATTTGTAGTTGTTTTTGTAAACATTCATAAAGTTAAGTGTTTCGACCACTGTGTTATTTACTATTTTAATGCTATGTTTAATTATTGTGTTTTATTCCGTGTTCATGTATTTAAATGTTGTGTATGCTTAAGTAGTCTGCATCTATAAACATTTTCATGATTAGTTTCATGAACAGATTTATCATGCTACACCTATTCATTTTTAAAAATGGTATCAGAGTTACGTTATGTTGATCAATTTAGTAATGTGGCTTAGCACGGGGTTTGGATATGTTAAAGAGTGGTATCAGGGAAAAAGTTTCAACACTAGACTTGTATTGGCTAGAGACAAGTAAAAATTTGACAAATTCATTGTTGTAGAGCATTAATTTGCATTGAATTTGGGGAAAATGAAATTCACTGTTGTAGAGTATTAATTTGCATTGGATTTGGGGAAAATGGTAAAAATGGAGCGAAGTCCCCAAATTTCTAAACAAATTTAGGTCAAATTTGAACCCAAAATTGTTGAAGAGACGATTAATTGTGTCACTATGCAAGTTAAAAACTTAATTTTGGCTTAGAAGACTGAAATGGGTTCTTTCATGGCGGCCGTAAAGCTCAACGAAGTCAACAACCCAAATAAAATTTGTGTAGGTTTTAAACCTTTACAGTATAGCCATGCACAGACAAATTATTTATAAAACAGAAAGAAAACAATAACATTCACACATAGTCATCATAATTTTACCTCGTAAACCCTTAACTAGAAAAACCAACAAAACGTTTTCAGTTGTACCTCTAAATCTCAATTAACTTCACAATTTACAATAATATATATATATATATATATATATATATATATATATATATATATATATATATATATGATTTCACGACATCCCAAACCCTAATCTGTCAATCCATATTATATTCGTTAAAGGAATTATAAAAAAATGGGATGAAAAATTGTTGGCCAAAAATTGCCCAAATTGTTTTTGGGGGCATAGCCTTCGAACCCCTAAAAAGGGAGGGATACCACCACCACCATCACCACTAACAACAACAACAACAATCCTCCTTCTTAATATTATAATGTGTTTTTCACTAGCTCACTTGGTTAAAAGTTGCTTGATTAACTAAGAGGTCTTGAGTTAAAGTCTCATTTTTGTTGGTTTTTTGAAAAAGTTCATGCATTCATTGTAAAGTGCATTTCAGTTCATTATAAAAGTGAATCACTATTAAATACATTTAATATTTTATTTTAAGTTATTTTTTTTTGCATGCAACTTTCATTTATAAAGTAACTTTATTATAAAAGTGGTTCTCACTTGTTCTATAAAAGTGGGTCACTTCATAAGTAACTTATTTAAAAGTGAGCTTATAGGTAAAGTGAATAATAAAGAGCGTCACTACATGGAACAACGTTTACTTGCCACATGGCTCCTTGGTTACCATTTATGCCTTTTTTCAAAAGGGAACAACTTTCACATCTAAAGTTCATTTTTGGTGTTTTTTTTTTTAAACAACCTATATTTTCGAGAGATTTCCATCTAGACCATAAGTTTCATATTTTAAATCCATATTTTCAGCATATTTAATATGGATTCTCCCAATGATTGTTTTCTTACCAACACCAACTACTTCTCATGAAAATCTCATATGGAGGATGTACTAAGAAGTAAAGGATTTTACCAGATTCCCTTAGGAATATAACAACAAATCATTTGTCTATAAAAGTGGGTCACTTCATAAGTAACTTATTTTAAAGTGATATTATAGGAAAAATTATATAATGAAGAGAATCACTACATGGACGACCTTTTACTTGCCACATTGCTCTTTGGTTACTGTTTATGCCTTTTTTCAAAAGGGCATAACTTTCACATCCGAAGACCATTTTTAGTGTCGGTTTTTTTGAAACAACCTATTTTTTTGAGAGATTTCCATCTAGACCATACATTTCATATTTTAAATCCATATTGTCTACATATTTAATATGGCTTCTCCCAATTATTTTTTTCTTCCAACAACTAATTCTCATGGAAATCCCATATGGAGGATTTACTAAGAAGTAAAGGATTGTACCAGATTACCTTGGGAACAAAACAAAAATCCATTGATTATGAAAATAAATTCAAATGGGATAACAAGAATGATGAAAAACGTGGACTAATCAAAATTTCCATCTCTCTGATTTAAGGTTTCACCTTCAAGGAATTGATGGCCCAAATAAATCTTGGGAAAAACTTGAAGTTGTGTTTGGTAAACACAATATTATTCAAGCCCACTGCTTGGAAAATCAATTAATGACTTTATATACAAATGATTTTCCTTGCATTGAATATTATTTATCTAAATTCAAAACACTTAGAATTTTATGTATAGGTTGCAAACTCCTATACAAAGATAAATCCAAGAATCCAAAGAAGCAACGTCCTTGCCACAACAACAGGCAAAAAAAGAGTCCCAAACCCTCTCCATTAGCTTCTGCTCCTAATGGCGACAAAGGAGTAAAATACAAAAGTAAGAAGACTGATAAACATTGAAAATTTTGTGGGAAACATGATCATGTGGAGTCTAAATGTTTTAAAAAGATGGAAGCATTAGAAGCAATGATAAAAAAGCACAACTTCAATATTGATTCTTCTTCTTCTTCTCATGGACATGCACTTTTTACTTTATGTTTCTCCTACAATGCAACTTATACTTCTTCTTATGATGAGTGGATTATTTATTCTGGAGCATCTTGTCATATGGCCAAGGATAAAGCCATCTTTTCTTCTCTTAATGAATGCAACACGAAGAAAATATTTGTTGGTGATGATAGATCTCTTAGTGTTGTAGGTTCTGGAACAATCAGGTAGATAATGGTCATTTCAATGATGTATTATGTGTTCCAAGTTTTTCCTGCAACCTTTTATCAGTGTATTAGATCACTCATTCAGGTGAAGGTAAAATTGTAGAGTTTTCCCCTCACCAAGTTGTAATCAAGGATTTAAAACATCCTAAGCACGTCCTCACAACTTGAATTGTTGATGATATTACCAGGTTGTAAAAGTTTTACAACTTTAGGCCATCATATTTTCCATAAGTTTTTGTTGCTCACAACGATGACTTGAGAAAAATTTAGAATGAGTGGTTCGGTCATTTAAACTGTTTCTCATTGCAAAAACTATGTAATCAAAAAATTGTGGTTGGTCTTGTTGTTGTTTCTTGTAGATATCATGTTTGTGCTGGTTGTGTTCTCGGCAAACATCATCAGGAAAATTTTAACAAATGTGCCTCTTGGCACACCTTGGCCCATTTGCAGCTTGTTCACAGTGATTTGTGTGGTCCAATTTCTTCTCCTTCTTTCTCTGGGTGAAAGTATTTCTTAACTATCATTGATTCTTCTCCAGACACACTTGGGTTTACTTCTTAAAATTTAAGAGAAATGTGTTGGACAACTATTGACATAGGGGCAAACCCAGGGTTCAGGTCCAAGAGTGCACCAACAAGCCTTAGTTACTGGCCCTTTCGGTAGCACCTTCGAAGAATATGTAGTCTCACTCGAAGAAGCTATGAGGGGGTTGCAGGACAGAGATGTCTAGAACCAAGGGGAATATCAAGTGGATCTACTATTGAATAACATAACATACATATATCACTTATCCAACCATATCTACTTCACACAACTATAGATCTGATCTACCACAACAATGCAAGAATAGTATAAAAATGACAAAGATCAAAGCACCAATCACACATTCGACACAAGATATACGTGGTTCACCCTCTCTCTAGGGCTACGTCCATAGAACTGTGCTTATGATATATTAAGGTAAAGCTTACAGTTCTTGTTTTCACTCTTAACTAGAATATCTTCTTTCTTCTCCTCTCTTTCTCTTCCCTCCTTGTGAACCCAACTGCAGGGTTGATCTTTGTACCCAACTGAATATCTTACAATACCAGAAGGATCTCTCACTCGACTCTTCTCTCTCACAATACAATAATCTCTCAAACACAATGCAACTATATTAACAACAATATCATACCAACCAAAAGTAACCCTACAAAGTATCAACCTAACCTAGGTCCTTATGACCTTTATTTATACATTACAATCACTCACTGACAAATTTAGGTCTTAACCTAGGTGTCAAAACCCTAGATACCAAAACCCTAGGTGTCTAAAACCCTAGGTCAACTTGACCCGCATTTTCAGGGCTTCTGTCTTTCCTTCCTTCTTGTGCGGTGCTCCAAAGTATCCAACGATAGATTTTTCCGCTTGCTGACTTGTCCACGATCCTTCTTCCTTGCTGATATGTCATCCTTGATCTCCTCATCCAATGAATTTCTTTTACACACTTCACTCCGTATTTTTTTCTCTTTTTCTCACTTCGACCTAGTGACGGTCACTGTGTCTTTTGTGAACTTTGCATTTTACCTCTTCTTCCTTGATCTTTGCTTCCTTCCCTAGCCAAGGGCCAACATGCCCCCAACACTCACTTGTGACTCGTCCCGAGGCACTTCAGATCGGATCCTTCTATTTTACTTCGACTTTGGGCTGTGCAATGCATCCTTTTCTTTCTGTTCTATGCATCCTCTTCATCCTTGTGCAAACTATATGTTCTGTGTCTGGTACCCAGTTTCAACTGCACCTAGTACCTAAACCATTTTCTTCATGATTTTACTAAGAGCTGTGAGGCTTGTTGTCATAGTACAACTTTAGCTAACTCTCATTCACCAAACCTTAATTCCATTCTCCCTTCAATGCCTTTAGTTGCATAGCTCCTCCTTCTGTAACATAGGTGATCTCATATGGCCCGAGCCAATGCGTTCCAAACTTCCTAAGATGTTTTAGGAACTTACTGTCATACACCAGTACCAAATCAATTTGTTTAAATTCCTTCTTCTTGATGTGTCTGTCATGATAGGCCTTTTCTCTTTCCTTCTGAACCTACTGGTGGAAACCTGCAATAAATCTATCTTCTTCGAGTTCAACTAACTATGTGAGCCTCTCCTGAAAAATGCCAGTATCATCCATACCTGTAAAGGCAATGATTTTTAATCTTGGCACTGAGTATTCCATCGGGACAACAACTTCAAGACCATAGACCAACTTAAAATGGGTCTGCATTTTCATCTTTTTGCAAGTAGTTCTATAGGCCCATAGTACTACTGGCACTCTTAAATCCCAATCGTCCCTGTTTACATTGCAAATCTTCGTCAGCGCTATCTCCAAGATCTTGTTGAATGATTCAACTGTCCCATTTTCTTGTGGATGGTAAGTTGTGCTCTTCTGATGATGTACTGCAAATTCTTCAGTCAAGGCTTCAACTGTCTTATTGATGAAGTGTGTACCTTGATCACTTATAAGGATCTTGGGGCATCCAAACCTAGTTATAATATCATCAAATATGAAGCATGTAGCTGTAGTTTCACTACATTCCTTAACTGCTCAAGCTTCGACCCATATGGTCAAGTAATCTATCGCAGTGATGATGTACCTTGCTCCTATATGCTTTCCTGGTGGCTTTATAGGTCCAACGAAGTCAATGGCCCATTTCTGAAATGATTGTAGGGTCAACTATGGTGATAATGGAATTTCGTCTCTTCTGTATGGTTTCCCCACTCTTTGGCATACATCACAGGCTCTAGAATAGTCTTTACCATCTTTGTGTAAGGTAGGCCACCAAAGGCTAGCTCTCAGAATATTCTGCACAGTCACTTTCCTTGCATAATGTCCTCCTGCGATGACTTCATGAGCTTCTGTGAGGATCAATGGTTGCTCTATCTTCATAACACATCTCCTTAATATCTCATTGGGTCCCATCTTATATAGATGTCCAACTATAAGTGAAAAGTCTGCAACGTGCACCACTAGCTATTTGTTTTGTGGAATTGTGTACTCACTAGGTGCCATTCCTGTTGACAGGAACTGGACTATGTTTGCGAAGTGATCATAAATCTTGGTATGGCTAGCAGTTGTGCATCGAGCAGTGTATCCTCCAAACTGGTTGGTTCTTCTCCATGTTCCAGCCTTGATAAGTGGTGAGGACCTTTGTTCATTCTTCTTGGCTTAATTATGATCTCAAAATCAGATTCTTGAAACAATAGAATCCATTTGCATATTCTCCCCCCCAGCACTGGCTTGTTGACCAGGTACTTCAGCACAGAGTGATCAATAAACATTTTAAAGTGTCCTCCCAACAAGTAGTGGTGGAATTTCTACAGTGCATACACCATGGCTAATCCTTCTATTTCTATAGTTGATCTAGGTGGATATCAGTGGCCACCCACCTTTTTCGACTGGCTCAAAACAATTTTCTGGCAATTTTGGCAATTTACTATTTTTAGCATGTTTTAACTTCCGGGGCCATTTTAAGGGCTTAAATGAAGGTTTTTTGATATTGAGGTTCTCAATGATACCCGAAGGCATGATTGAGCCCCCAAAATGAATCTCCTCAATGATACATTTCCAACGAGCTATCATACGCCTAAAACAGAGATCGTATGCAAAAGTTACGACCCCGAGAAGTTGATGTACTAACTTACCCAAACGGGGCCCACATGACTTTTGGTGCTTCATCTCATAGGGATAGGTTTTTGGATGTCTAGGGTTTTTGGCATTCCTATTTATTGTAAAAAGGCCTTCAAAGCCTCATTGTAATCATCTTCTGGCGAATGCGAGTAGCCGTCACATCTCTTCTTAGAGATAAGCTGCCACCATTCTAGCGAGTCTTTCACTCTGTATTTTTACAGTCTCTGTACATTTCTTTCATTAATAGAAATCATGTATTACTGTATCTCTGTTTTTATGGTTGCATCTCTAATATATTTCTGTTATATTATTGGATATATGCGATATCTTTGTGCATTTATTTATTATATCTTCGCTCTCATTTCGTGCCGAAAATAATCCGGATCAATAGTGGTGTAATTAATTTCAACTGTAGATAGCTTCCTGCTAGCGAAAGCTAATGGGTGGTCAATATCCCCTTATCCAGGTTTTTCTAATACTACTCCTAGGGAAATAGAAGACGCATCGACATGCACATGAAACTCCTTGCTCCAATATGGGAAAACTAGGATGGGCGTAGTAACCATGTTTTGTTTCAGTGTGTTGAGGCTCTTCTGGCATTCTTCTGTCCAGATAAACTGACACTCTTTCTTAAAGATCTTCTCCATTGATGTGGTGATCTAGGCGTACCCTTTGATGAATTTCCTGTAATATATAGTATGGCCCAGCGTAGTGCGCAGTTGTTTGACTGAGGTGGGTGGTGGTAAGTCAACTATAATTGCAATTTTAGATGGGTCAACCAACAAGCCATGCTTGCATACAATATGACCTAATATCACTCCGAATGGTGAGAAGAATATACACTTCTTCAGATTCAAAGAAATTTGACATTGCCTTCATTTGTCCAACATTAGCCTTAGACATTCAATATGATTTTTCAACAAACTAAACACAGTCTAGTCATCAAAATATGCTTCTAGAAATTTATGCAGAAATTCTTTGAATGCTTCGACCACCACCCTGGAAAAGATGGATGGAGCATTCTTTAATTGAAATGGAATTATTGTATACTTATAGGACCCCCATTTTGTGGAAAACATGGTCTTGTGGTGATCTTCCTTGGCAATGCGGATCTAATGGTATCCTAAAAATCCATCTGTAAAAGAATATACCTCCTGGCCTCCCACGTTATCTAGCACTTCGCCTATGAATGGCGTAGGAAAAGGGCCATGTAGACAAGCATCGTTCAACTTCCTGATATCTACGTAGATCCTAATTTCTCATGTTTTCTTGTCTTGCACCACCATAGGGCTGATCCACTCTGACTCTTCCACAGGTTCTATAATCCCTGTTTCCAACATTCTGTCAAGACCAATCTTCACTTTTTCCTTATATTTAGGGTTCAATCTGTAGGGTCTTTGCTTGACTGGTCTAACATATGGTTTTAAAGGTATCCTCATCTCTCCCATAGGTCCTTTAATACCCTCCATATCCTTGAACTTGGTCGGAAACAAGTCCTGGTATTCGTGCAACAACTTTGTAATCTTGTTAATGGTAGCAACATCCCAATAATCTCCGACATTGGCAAGCTTTAGTGTTTATGTTCCAATATTGAATTTTTTAATCTTGATTGGCTGTCCAATAAATGGTAGCTCAACTCTTGGTCCTTCCACATCTCTTTGGCCTTTTGTCTCTATGATGTTCACCTTCCTCGGATCATCATCTTCATCAGCGTTGATGTTGTAACAACTCTGCAGTTTCTGGAGGGGCGTAGTCCATTCATCCTCTTCTTGTTCCAAAGGTAGGCTAGATGCCTCATCAAATAATTTTTGTCTCATAATATGTAATGAATGGTCTACTGAAGAATATTCACTTTCAAATAAAAAGGTGGTTACAAAATTCTGAATCATACCTTCCCAATGTGTAGTGATGAGGCACAACTTTGCTTGAAGGTACCAGTTGATAGGTGTAGTGTCCAACGTGTTAATGAATTTGTGCACCCATTTTTCTTGAGGGACATCAGTTCAGGATTCTTCGTAGCTTTGCACATGGTCCTCTGGGAAACTTTGACCTATGTACCTTACTTCACAACTTTCTACTTGTGCCGAGAACCGCACTGTCATCAATGTTCAACATTGTACCCAATCTGTGATATTTCTTTTGTGGGTCCCCCACCATATTGTTGGTGTGGCTTTCAAGGCCTCATCCATTGCCAACAACCTTTGTTGTGTTGGTACACTTGCTTCAAATTCTGATAGGAAGGCTTCTAAAGGATTGAGACCATCAAAGGTTGGTAAGTTACATATTGTTGTGTCGATCCAACGAACTTCTCTGGTTAATCTAACACATATTCTGGTGGATACTTCATACATCTTGTTATGCTAGTTCTCTAGGGATTCTTCTCAGTCTGATGAGAATACACTATCACTTCTCTAGCTTAGATCCCCTTCGACTGTAGGATTGATATAATCCTGTTGTCATGCTATTAATGTGTAGATGTTTTCCAGTTCATATGCATGGTATTCTTCTCTGATGGGCTCCGTGTATCGCTGACCCTCATCTGGATCTAAGGGTGCAATGACCCTAAGGCCATCTCTTTCAAATTTCATGCACCTTTTCTTTAAATCAACTATAGTGGAAATATTGAAGGCCCAATCAATTCCTAACAGCGCTGGGTAAGGGCAGCTATTGTCAACAATTTCAATGACCTCAAAATCCGCAAAGGTCCTCACTCTGTCAATGTCCACATGGACATGTTCCAATCATCCAAATGGGCTGACAGCTTGCTGATTAGCCATGCGAAGCCTGATAGGGGAGTAGATCAGCTTCGGTTTTCCCATTATTTCCCAAGTTTTCTTCATCATGACATGGACCTCCAACCCTAAGTCGAGGAGGTTTTTGGCTCCTCCTGACGAAGTTCTTCATCTTCCCCTTCCTCTTCTCTAGTGAGTTCTAAACATTCTTCATCTGGCATATCTACCTCTTCTCCACTATAGAAACCCTCTTCTCCGTAGTTTTTCTTGAACAGGTTCTCAAGGTGAACCCCTCTGAATACTCTTCCATTGCGCGTATGTCTAGCTTCTATTTCACTGTCGTTGTCCAAATTCTTGAACATTAGATTTTTCGGATTCAACCAATCTACTGTATCTTTAAGATGTTCTTTTCATTCAACAACATCTTGATTCTCAACTTCAAAAAATGTAAAATTTTTTCTCTAGGTCCCTTGAATAAATATCTTTTAGCTTGGTTGTACGACTCTACTCTATCAACAAAAAACTCTGTGATGTACCCTCCAATGTTGCTATCAAACCAATGATATTCTTCTCGTGATATGGTGTTATCATCTTTCTTGACCTTCTTGATCAACTCCGACATCCAGACCACAGGAAGTCTAGATCAGATCTCAAACTAGGTATCGGCTAATCTAGCTAGCCACTCAGATAGATCCTAATGGATCCCTCCAAAGAATATCTCGTGTACATCAGTGAATATATATATTTCTAGAAAATCCTCAGTGCTAAGATTAGGGTTCTTATTCTTGGCTTCAACGAAGTCCTTCTCTTGATCCTCTATCCACTTTTGAATCTTTGTCTTTGATGGAAACCACCTTGACATTCCCTCACGGAGATTCCTGTCTTGAAAACAAAACCATTTGTTGGCATAGGGGAAAACCCAGGGTTTGGCTCCAAGAGCACACCAACAAGCCCTATATACTGGCCCTTTCGGTAACACCTATGAATAAGATGTAGTCTCACTCGAAGCAGCTATGAGAGGGTTGCAGGAAATATATGTCTACAACCAAGGGGAATATCAAGTGGATCTACTATAGAATAACACAACATACATATATCACTTATCCAGCCATATCTACTTCACACAACTATAGATCTGATCTACCACAACAATGCAAGAACAATATAACAATGACAAAGATCAAAGCATCAATCACACATTCAACACAAGATATACGTGGTTCACCCTCTCTCTAGGGATACGTCCACAAAACTGTGCTTATGATATATTAAGGTAAATCTTACAGTTCTTGTTTGTTCTCTTAGCTAGAAGATCTTATTTCTTCTCCTCTCTTTCTCTTCCCTTCCTATGCACCCAGCTGCAGGGTTGATCTTTGTACCCAGCTGAAGATATTACAATACCAGAAGTCTCTCTCACTCAGCTCTTCTCTCTCACAATACAATAATCTCTCAAACACAATGAAGCTAGATCAACAACAGTATCACACCAACCAAAAGTACCCCCACAAAGTACCAACCTAACCTAGGTCCTTATGACCTTTATTTATACATTATAATCACTCACCGATAGCCTTAGGTCGAAACCTAGGTGTCAAAACCCTAGATACCAAAACCCTATGTGTCTAAAACCCTAGGTCAACTTGACCTGCATTTTCAAGGCTTTTCCAGTCTATCTTTCATTCCTTCTCACGCGGTGCTCCAAAGCATCCAACGATGGCTTTTTCCTCTTGCTGACTTGTCCACAATCCTTCTTCCTTGCTGATCTGTCATCCTTGATCTCCTCATCCAACAACTTTCTTTTTTTCACTTCGCTCCATCTTTTCTTCTCTTTTTCTCACTTCGACCCAGTGATAGTCATTGTTTCTTCCGCCAGTTCGCATTTTACCTCTTCTTCCTTGATCTTTGCTTCCTTCCCTAGCCAGGGGCCAAAAACAACTTTTTGGCCTATAAGGCCCTTTTAGAAAAATGATATGGACATCAAATTTAAAGGTTAATAAAATATAATGGAGGCAAACATGTGAATAATAAATTTACAAGCTACTGCACCGCACAAGGAATTCAAATGCAACATAATATTCCATATACACCACAACAAAATGATGTTGTTGAAAGAAAGAATAAAAAATTAAAATAAATGGCTAATTGTATGATCCAATCTAAAGTATTAAGTCTTCATTATTGGGTGACAACCATTAACTATGAAAATTACATAGTAAATCACACTCCCACAAAGGATCTTAAAAATATAACACTGGAAGAAGCATGGAAAAAAATTAAGCAATATGTAATCCACTTCCATGTATTTGGTAATGTAGCATGGGATCACATTCTTGATGAGAAAAGGAAATCTTTACAACCTAAAAGTGAGAAGTGTATTTTTGTTGATATTTTGAAGATTTCAAAGGTTACATACTTATTCAACCTCATTCCAATGAAATCATTATTATAAGAGATGTTAAATTTGATGAAAATATCTTGCCCCGTGAGCTTAATTTGGCATGTGATTCATCTTCAATGTTTGTGCCATCTTTTGTTCCGATTCTGGTTTCTTCTTCTTCATATGATGGAAATGAGGAAGAAAATCCTCCTTCGCCTGCACACCTTCCTCCAGATGATTCCATTGAAAATGAACCTACACCAACACCACCTCTTCCTAAATGAGTCTGTTCAACACGAGAAGCAGTTGATGATATTGCTGGAAATCCTTTATATCAATGCCAGACACGTTCATAGAGTCAATGAGCCTCTTCTATTTTGTCTCAAGTTTCAGAGACTCATGATTCAAAATTTTTTGCAGAAGCTTTGGGTCATCCATATTGGGACACAATAATGAATGAAGAGTGTCACTCTTTAATGGTGAATGATACTTGGGATCTTGCACCTCTTCTGAAAGGAATAAAACTTGTCAGATGTAAATGGGTGTACATAAAAAAGAATGCATCAAATGGAAGTGTTGAAAGAAACAAGGCCCGATTAGTTTCCAAAGGGTTGTCTCAATTTGAAGGTGTTGACTATAATGAAACCTTTTACCCCATAGCCAAAATGATTCCACCCACCTTGTTCTATTCCTTGCTGGCTCACATCAATGGGAAGCCCATTAGATGGATGTTAAATCTACCTTCTTTCATGGGGATTTAGAAGAAAAAAATATACATGGAACAACCTCTTGGCTATGTCCAAAATGACTCCATCCTTGTTTTCTGCCTTAAGAAATATTTTAATGGTATTAAGAAATCTCCTCAAGCATGTGTCAAAATGGAAAACTTTCTTCTTGACACCGTCTTTTCTAGATTCCATTCAAATCCTAGTGTATATATCAATAAAGTAGGAATCCATCTCATAATTCTTGTTCTTTATGTTGATGATCATATCCTCATTGGTAGTGACCCTAAAATTTTAACCCATGTGAAATCTAGCCTTCAAAAATAAATTTGAAATGGTATACTTAGGCTATCGGCATTATTTCCTTGGCCTCCAAGTATTTCAAGCCAATGAAGGAATTTTTCTTTCCCATTCTAAGTATGCTTATGACCTTCTTCATTGCTTTCACATGGATGATTATAAAATATCCCCTAGTCCCTTCCAGTTTGGAGTCAAACTTGCTACCACGTGTACTTCTCCTGAAGTTGATGCCACCTTGTACCTTCAGTTAGTTGTTAGCCTCTTATATTTGACTAAAACCCATCCTGATATTTCCTTTTCTGTCGGTTTTGTTTCCCAGTATATGAAAACATCCCATGAAAGCCATTGGAAAACAACTAAAAGGACACTTTGATATGTCCAAGGTACAATTCAATTTAGGATACATTACTCTTCAAGGGGGACTCCTTTATTGGTTTGTTTCATTGATTTGGATCGGGTCGACAACCTTGATGATTGAAATTCTACTACAATTTATATTTTTAGCCTTGGTTCTAGACCTATCACTTGGGATTATAAGAAACAAAAATATCTTTCCCTTTCTTCACCAGAAATAAAGTACCAAGGAGTAATTAATGCAAGTCAAGAAGTCTTGTGGCTTCGACGAGTCCTTTTAGAGTTTGGATTCCAGGAACAACATCAAACCACCCTCTGGTGTGTCATTCTGACTGTGATAAAGCTCGCCAAAGATCCATTTCAACATCAACACATCAAACACCATCACACTACATATGCACTTCATCAAAAATATAATTCATTATTGAGTTATTGAATATCTCTTTTCCCTTACAGAATATCAAGTTGCAGACTTTTCTTTTGGGTATGTGTTATATTCTTTTCACAACTAACTCTAGTGTCTGCTACATTGCGTCGGGCACATAGGGGGGTTTGAGGGGGGGCCTCTAGGCCCCCTTGCACGAGGGTTCAGGGGAAACGCGCCCGAGAAATGTTTTTTACCTCAGGAAACATGTCACATTTTTTCCTCATTTTTAGTGTTGCCTCAATTTTTGTGTCCATTGTTGGGCGATTTTTCAGCACATGGTGTTTGCCGATGGTTTTCTGTTTCCAGTTAAGGAATTAGGGTTTTTGACTAATCCAAGTCATCGGGTTAGGGTTTTGGATGCTGCTGGCTCCTATATGTATATTGTATTATAAAAAATGTATCACTATGAATGAATATAGAATATGTTGGTTTTCTCGGTTTGCGTTTCTAGGGGAAAATTATTTGTGTAATGTGTGTATTTTCCATTGTATCTTTTTTGTTCTTTTATTGAAAATCTATTTGCAGTAAAATATTGTATAAGGTTAAAATCTACATTTGGTATCAGAGCAAGGTTGGATTTAAGGGGACGCATTTGTGTTCAAGGGTTTGGATCGGGACTATGATAAGCCTTGTTACAATGGGAGATCAATGGTATTTATTTTTTAGGTAAAAAGAAATGTCAAGCAGGTCGAAAATGGATATCAAGAACTTTAATGGGAAATTTTTTGAGTTGTGGAAGCTCAAGATGGAAGATCTGTTAGTGGACAGAGATCGGTGGATCATGGTGGATCCATGTACTGCACCTACATGAACTTTAACAGATGACTGGAAAAAGTTGGATTAGAAGACGAAGAACACGATCCGACTGTGTCTCTCAGATTCAATATTATTGAATGTGTTAGAGGAAGCTACAACCAAATATTTATGGGATAAGTTGGGGAAGTTTTATCAGTCTAGGTCCCTAGTAAATAAACTATTCTTGAGAAAGAATATGTATAACATGAGGACAAGAGATGGAGACTTGGTGGCAGAGGATTTGAACGTCTTCAATACTGTGGTAAGTCAGTTAGTATCTTTTGAGATTAACATTTCAGATGAAGATAAGTGTATTAGTTTACCGTGCTCTTTACCAGACTCATGGGATAGTTTGGTTGTAGCCATAGGTAGTAATGAAAATTCCTTGAAGTTTGATGAAGTGGTCTCATCCTTGTTGTCACCTTTTGGACAGAACACATATACATTATTTGCAAGAGGACACTCCCAGGAAAATAATGGATCCAAGTCCTCAAGTGGGATATCTAAGTATAAGGGTATATCTAAATCTCCTGGAAAGTTTGTAAAGGTATGTTGGAGATGTGGAAAAGAAGGACACTACAAGAAGCAATATAGATCCAAAATTGAGAAAAATAAGGGATATGAAGAAGCTCCTTCTATAGAAGAAAAGACCTCCGAGGAGGAAGGAGGGGGTGTGTACTTGGATTCTGTAAGTACACATGAAGATCATGAGGAATGGTTGGTTGACTCAGGTGCATCCTTTCATATGACTCCCCACAGGGAGTGGTTTGGTGAATATGAAAGTTATGATGGAGGTAATGTTTTCCTAGGTGATGAATCGACAATGATAATCATAGGACGAGAACAAATCAAGTTGAGGCTCATATATGGAAGGATTAGAACATTACTTGGTGTCCTGCACATCCCAAGTTTGACTAGAAATTTTATTTTTGTAAGAAAAATGGATGATGCAGGGGTAAAAACAATATTTGAAAAGGAAACCTTCAAGATGGTTCGAGGAGAAATGGTGTTGCTGAAGGGAGTTCGGTTTGGAACTCTGTATAATATGAAAGGAAGAACTATTAGTGATGGGTGTAATAGTTCCATTGTTACCGATATTGGAGTTGAATAAGAAAGAACTCCTACGGTCTCTGGAGAGAAGGTTATGTTGTGGCATTTAAAGAAATGAAGGATGTTGTTAAACATGAAGTCCTACCAAGTAAGGAAGAACCATATACATGGTAAAATAGAGTTTAATTTTGATTTAAAGGAAGATGAATCATACTCTACAAAATAACATGAATTATAAGAAGAGGATCCTCATATTCGAATATTGAGGAGATCAGTTTGAGAAAGAAGGATACCAGAAAGGTATACTCCATCTAATTTCCATTCAAATTTTTCTTTGTCTATTACTGATGATGATACTAGAACTGTTAGGGAGGCAGTGGATTCATAGGATTGAAAGCTATGGAAAAAGGCCATGGATGAAGAAATTACATCCTTGGATAAGAATGAGGCTTGGGATCTAGTGGAGTTGTTGATTGGAAGAAATACCATTGGCAAAAAATGAGTATTTAAAAAGAAGATGAATTCAGAAGGAAAAGTGGAGAAGGACAAAGCTCAGTCAATTGAAAAGGGTTATTCCCAGGTTGAGGGAATTGATTTTGGTGAGATTTTTTCTCATATTGCCAAGTTAACTTCTAGAATTTTTCTGTTATTTGTTTCTGCTGTATTTGATTTTGAAGTTGAACAGATGGATGTGAAGATAACATTACTACATGGGGATATGGAAGACTAAATATATATAAAGAAACCATAAGGATTTTTTGTGAATGAAAAGAAGGATCTTGTATGCAAGATGAAAAAGTCCCTGTATGGTTTAAAACAATCACCAAGGATGTGGTATCAAAAATTTGATACTTATATGATGGGACTTGGATTCACAAGAAGGAAATATGATCACTGTGTGTATTTTAAATTAATTAGTGATCATTTGATTTATTTGGTCTTGTATGTCGATGACATGTTGTTGATAGGAAATAATAAGGAGATTTTCCAGGATGTGAGAACTTAGTTTTCCTCTAAATTTGACATGAAGGATCTTGGTGCTTCAAATTTCATTTTGGGCATGGAAATTAAAAGAGATTGGAAAAAGAGGAAACTCTGGTTAAATGATGTAGGAGAATTGCCAGCAAGCACACGCCCAAAGACAACCCAGTGCCTTAGCGCGCCTTTGAATCATTTCAGAATATGAAACACTGGCGTTTCCTACAAATCTTTCTTGAAATGATTGAAAACTGAAAAAGATCAAAACGCTTGGGAGAAAATTATCATGAGTGATCTGGGAGTTTCACTCCTAGAATTTAATGTAATAGTGATTAAGGGGTAGTTAGCTTCTTTCGAGAAGATAGGTAGTCGGAGGGGACCCTAAGAACCTTCTTGTATATGTAGATGCATTGTATGCCCAAATGAGGCTGCTGGAGGAGTATTTTTACTGAATAAGAGGTAGCTGCAAGTTAGTTAGCGATCCTCAGAGGAGGAAATAGGAGATAGAATAGTTCTTTGAGAGATTTTGAGAGAGTTGAGACTCTGTTATAGTCTAGCCTACACATATTGTAATAATATATTCATCTTAATAGGAAGAAATAATGTTTCCTGCATATGAACTTTATGTGCGTTTATTTGTATATGATGAATGTTATTTGTGTGTGTTTATGTATGATGTAGATGTATGTGATAGGTTTTCATTTGAAGTAGGAAGATATACTTCTCTGTCTTCATTGAGGTTGTTATATTGTTCTAAATTCTTTAGGCTGTGCAAGGAGTGCACAAAAAAACATTGGAGGTTCTGTAGCCAACACAAGGAGTGTGCATCTGAACTCTGTGGAGTTAGAAAAGAACATGCTAGGAGGGTGCACTAGAATGATAACAACTAAGGGGAAACCTCAAGGTTGTTGAATACCTTAGAGGAGAAACTATGCTGAGAAAGCATAGAGAGACAGAGTCACTAAGAACTCTTTAGAGCTCTGCCAAGTGGGCATCAAGAAGGTGCAAGTGTGCATAAAGAGAGTTCTCTGTCGAGTTCAAAGAGAAGAGTATCATAAGAAGGTACTCACAGAGTTGCTAAACACTCTATAAATCTCTACAAGTGTGTGTTGAGAAAAAATTGTCGAGAAGGCACAAGAATCCCTTTGAGGAGTAAAGGGACCGAAACCTTAGAACTTGAGTAAGAAAAATCTCAAGAGAGATAGTGCAAGGAGTGCAAAGAGAAGTGAATTTATTTAAAGTTCAAAATCTAAGGAGGAATAGTGAAAGTTTTCATGCAGAGCGCAAGTGTGTGCTAGATACGAGGTCAAATTTCAATGTCAAATCTTAGGAGGAAAAGAGAAGACGAGACCCAAGATAGTCGGGTTCATAGGAGAAGGTTCAATGGCCACAAAATTTGAACACTTGCAAATTTCCCCAATTTTGGGAGAATGAAGAAGCTCAGGAGGAAGAGAAACATCAGTTGTCAGATCAGTTGCAGAAAGAGATATGGATTGTTTGATCTACGTCCAGACATCAGAAGGAGCATGCCAAGGAGGAGAACAGATCCTAGCCATTGGATCTGAGCGCAAGGGATTGACATGTGTCGGATCCAGGTAAGGTGCATGAGCCTTAATTCCTTCGAGAGTGCACAAGAGAGTGGACTTGCCGAAGTGTCGAAGTCTCGAAGCCAGTCGGGATCGTCCATCGTTTCGGGTGACAAGTGGCAGAAGATATGAGACTCTGGAGCAGAAGTACTTGGGGAGTTTGTAGACAAGAAGAAAGAGAAAGCGTCGAAGAGCCAAAGGTCAAAGTAGATCCTAGCCGTTGGTTTCCTGGGGGTATGTATCGAAATATTTTATTGAGGAGTTGAAACTCCCGAACCCCTAAGAGACAAAGTAAATCGTAGCCGTTCAATTCAGAAGGATAGATAGCAGAGATCCATGAACTTTGGGTGAAACCACTCTGGGAGAAAGAGAAGGATGAGAGTTGAAAATCTTGAAGGCTGAATAGCCAAAGTGAACCACAATCGTCAATCTGTGAGGGACACACATCGAAAGATCATCGTCCTTGGGTAAAATAATTCCGATAGAAAGAGAAGACTGAGAGTTGAAACTACCGAAGACCGAAGAACGAAGTGAACCACAATCGTCGATTTGTGATAGACACGCATTGACATATCATCGAATTTGGGTGGAATTAATTTGGAAGAAGCGAGAGTTTAGAATTGGAACTCCTAGAGCTCGAAGGGAGAAATCAATCGTAGCCGTCGATTTTAAAGGAGGGCATCCGTCTATATATCGTGGAGATATGGGAGTGCATGCGGAAGGAGGAAGATGGTCGTTGAATGATAACTGACCAAGGCAGATAGGGGATAGATCTCAACCATCGATGAAGAGGCTATGCTCAAGATTGTGAGATCGATGGTAGTGCTTATTGTGGGGACAAAAGTGATGGGGTTTTAAAAAACTTAAAGTGGGATGCAATTGAAACCACAGTGTTTCCAAAAGGACACGTGGAGGCTGGTAGTGGATTGCGGGGAGAAAAGCGGTGTGGTGTCAAACCACTTTTGGCTGACCCACAATCGTGTGCTTATGTGATGTCATGGCCCAAGGTCACATCTAGGAAGGGGCATAGCAGAAGGAGCTAGCTCCCACGAATTAAAAAGTGCCAAGAGCATTAGAGAAAGGGCCCATGGGTTCCACAAGACTTGGACGTTAGGAGAAAAGGTGGCCTGTACAAATTGATTGGGGTCTAGTAAAGGCCCGAAGAGTTGATCCAAATCCTTTATTTGAACGATCCTAGACCAGGAGGTTGAGCAGCCCCGAGGAGAGAAGGGGGGGTTTGCATCAAGTGGTATTAGATATTTCTTCCGTCTGTAGATTTTAGGCGAAGGAGATGAAGGAAATTGTCTGACTACATCAAGTAGCACCAAGAGATGAATTTTGTCTGTAGATTGTAGGCAAAAGTGAGAAGGTGAATATAGATAATCTGATGACATCAAATGGTATCAGAACCTTAAATTCACTTGTAGATAATAGGTGAAGGGAGACATAGTACTGATGCTTTATGAATATTTTTTCAAGGTGTGTAGCAGATGGTAGACAACCACATGGGCTGAGGTAAGAGGAAGATGGCTATTGAAGGCCATGAGCATGGTCGAAGAGGAGACCGCCAGAAGAAAAGTAAATAAGAAATTGACATGGAGCTCATTGAGATAAGAGCAAGAATTGAACAGCTGACATTGAAGGTGTAGCAGGAGACAAAGGTACACTAGAGGTATGAATGGCCTTTGAGGAAGAAAGTGAATTTGCTTGTCCATAAACTGTTAGCCAGAAGGCAACAACAAGTAGTGAGGAAATGGCTGAGGCATGTTGAAAACCTTAGTAGCATAGAGGAGAAAGTGATTCACACCTGTGAACTAGAGATTGGGATGAACCTTAGTGATGATGAGGAGGTGAGATCAGTTAAAGGTCTCATAAACTGCCAGGAGGGCATAGATGACTTTTCAAATCTACAGGTGGACAATGAGATGAGATCAATTGAGGATATCATATAATGTCAAGAAGACATCAATGGAAATTCATATTTCCAGGGGGGAAATGAGATGAGATCAATTGATCTCATAGACTTCTAGGAGGGCAGAAGAGAAATCCCAGATTGTCAGGTGGGAAAGCGAGAAGAGAGGAGACTATCTGAAAGTCTCATGAACTCGGTTGAGAGTTCATATTAGCAAGGAGAGATAATGGAGGAGGATCAAATATGCATTTTGATCATTGGGGGAATTCAAATATTCCTTCCAAATAGTCCAACAGAGGCTAGTACAAGTGTTTCACATGAGGAGGTGGTGGAACAAGCATCCAAGAAAGAGGCCATGGGGTCAAATGCTTTTAAAGATAACTGTTTCTGTGATTGGTTGGACAATCCAGAACCAGAAGATGGCTGGCATGAGATAATCATGCATATTGTAGGAGAAGATCATTCAACCAAATTGCTCAAAATTTTCATCTAGGAAGTTGAATAGGAGATGAATGCAGTAATGGATTCTACAACAAAAGAGGAAGCATACATCATAGACTTTGTTGATCTGTATGAATAATTGGAAGCACTAGATAGAATGATGATAGTATAGAGCATGTACATCCAACCGATTAAGTTGGAAACAGTTAGAGGAGAATACCATCTTGGGGAACAACTAGAGGAAGTTGGAGTTGAACCAACACAAGAGGAGATGACAAAATTCTATCTGTCAAAGGAGGAAACTGAACAACAACTCAGTGGTGAGACTGCATAATTGAAATATGTAGTAGAGTGGCCAACTAATGCCACAGAAGATGAAGATAACACGAAGGGTCAGATTGATTAGATTGACAAGGAGGATAAAGTTCAATGTTTGCAAGAGATGGAGGAGGAAGAGAATTCGGTGGAATTTCTTAGGATTTTCAGCCAGGGAGATGAACACAAGGAAACTGTAGAATCGGGATCTACCATAGAAGGATATGAGAATTCTAAGAAATGGCTCAAAATTTTCAGCCGAGAAGTTGAGAAAGAGATAACTGTAGAATGTGAACCTATGATAGAGGAGAGATAAATAAATAGCATGGATTTTGTTGATCTGTGTGAAGAATGAGAGGTCCTAGAGAGAAGGGTAAAGATGAAAAGTCAGCTAATCCAACAAGTCAAGTTGGAAATTGATGGAAAGGAGATGCAATAAAATGAGATGAAGGAGGAGAGACAACCAGTGGACCAACTGGACAAATAAATAGAGTACATTAAGATATTGATATTGGAAGAAGAAAAATAAGCAGTCAATATATAAGGATGGAACATAAGAGGACCTATAGGAGCATCAGGAAAGCAAAAGCAACAAGGAAGAGGAGCAAGTGGACTGCTCCAATTTCAGGTTTGGGACCCTGGAGGATATAAACAACATAGTAGAGGGAGCCATGAGAAGGAGCTCATGATTTTTCCAGCCATGGAGTATGATGCATGAGCATTTTCAACAAGCACATGTGGAGAGACAACTTGACACCTTAGTGCACCTTTGAATCATTTTAGAATATGAAACAATGGAGTTTCCTGCAAATCTTTCTCGAACTGATTGAAAACTAAAGAAGATCAAAATGCTTAGGAGAAAATGATTGCGAGTGATCTGGGAGTATTGCTCCTAGAATTTAATGTAATGGTTCTTAAGGGTTAGTTAGCTTCTTTTGAGAAGATAGGTAGTCGGAGGGAACCCTATGAACCTTCTTGTATATGTAGATGCATTGTATGCCCAAATGAGGCTACTAGAGGAGTATTGTTGCTGAATAGGAGGTAGCTGCAAGTTAGTTAGCAATCCTCAGAGGAGTAAATAGGAGATAGAATAGTTCTTTGAGAGAGTTTGAGAGAGTTGAGACTCTGTTACAGTCCAGCCTACACATATTGTAATCATATATTCATCTTAATAGGAAGAAAACAATTTTCTGGCATAGGAACTTTATGTGTGTTTATGTGTATATGATGAATGTTATTTGTGCGTGTTTATGTATGTTGTAGATGTATGTGATAGGTTTTCATCTGCAGTAGGAAGATAGACTTCTTTGTCTTTTCTGAGGTTGTTGTATTGTTCTGAATTCTTTAGGCTTTGCAAGGAGTGCACAACAGAACATTGGAGGTTCTATATCTAGTGAAAGGAGTGTGCATATGAACTCTGTTGAGTCAGAAAAGAATGTTCCAGGAGGGTGCACTAGAACGATAAAAACTCAGGGGAAACCTCAAGGTTTTTGAATACCTTAGAGGAGAAACTGTTTAGAGAAAGCACAAAGAGACATAGTCACTGAGAAATCTGTTGAGCTCTTCCAAGTGGGCATCGAGCAGGTGCAAGTGTGCACAAAGAGAACTCTAAGTTGAGTTAAAAGAGAAGAGTATCAGAGGAAGGTACTCACAGAGTTGTTGAACACTTTGTAAAGATCTACAAGTGTGCATTGAGAAAAAAATGTTGAGAAGGCACAAAAATCCCTTTGAGGAGTAAAGGGACCGAAACCTTAGAACTTGAGTAAGAAAAATATCAAGAGAGACAATGCAAGGAGTGTGCGCAAAAGTGAATTTATTTCAAGTTCACAATATGAGGAGGAGTAGTGAAATTTTGCACATAGAGAGAAAGTGTGTGCCAGAGCCGAGGTCAAATTTCATTGTAAAAGATCAGGAGGAAAAGTGAAGACGAGACCCAAGATAATCGGGTTCGCAGGAGAAGGTTAAAATGCCACAACCTTTGAACACTTGAAAATTTTCCCAATTTTGAGAGAATGAAGAATCTCAGGAGGAAGAGAAACATCAACGGTCAAATCAGCTATAGGAAGAGATCTAGACCGTTTGATCTACATTTAGAGATTAGAAGGAGTGCGTTGAGGAGGAAAATATATCCCAACAATTGGATCTGAACACGAGGGATAAACATCCGTTAGATCCAGGTAAAGTGCACGAGACTTAAATCCTTTGAGAGTTCACAAGAGAGCAGACTTGATGAAGTCTTAAAGTCCCGAAGCCAGTCGGGACCGTCCATTATCCAGGGTGATAGGTGGCATAATATTTGAGACTCTGGAGCAGAAGTAATTCGGGAGTTCTCGGATAAGAACAAAGAGAAAGCACCAGAGCCGAAGGCCGAAGTAGATCATGGTCGTTGGTCACTAGGGGGGTACGTTTCGCCAGATCCGAGACTTCGGGGGAAGGTCACTTAGAGGATTTTAGTGAGGAGTTGAAACTCTTGAACCCCGAAGAGACGAAGTAAATCGTAGCCATTCGATTCTAAAGGACACATGGTAGAGATCTGTGAACTTCAGGTTAAACCACTTCGAGAGAAATCAAAGGCTGAGAGTTGAAACTCCTGAAGCCCAAAGAGACGAAGTAAACCACAACCGTCGAACTGTGAGGGACACACATTGACAGATCATCGTCTTCGGGTAAAAGCATTCCGGGAGAAAGAGAAGACTAAGATTTGAAACTCCCGAAGCCTGAAGAGTGAAGTGAGACAAATCCATTGATATTTGACGGACATGTGTCGAAAGGTCGTTGACTTCGGGTGGTAGTACTGCAGAGGAAGAGAGAGTTGAGAATTGAAATTCCCGAAGCCCGAAGGGTGAAATCAATCGTAGAAGTCGGTTTGAAAGGAGGGTAGGTGTCAATAGATCGTGGAGATATGGGAGTGCATGTGGAAGGAGGAAGAGGGTCGTTGAATGACAACTGACCAAGGCAAAGAGGGGATGGATCTCAACCATCGATCAAGAGGCTATGCCCAAGATCGTGAGATCGACAGTAGTGCTTAATTGTGGGGACCAAAAGAGATTGGGCTTTAAAAACATTAGAGCGGGTCACAATGGAAACCACAGTATTGCCAAAATGACGTGTGGTAGCTAGTAGTGGATTGCGGGGAGTAAAGTGATGTGGTCGCAAACCACTTTTGGCCACCCCTCAATTGCATGCTTATGTGAGGTCATGGCCAGAGGTGACATCTAGGAAGGGGCCTAGTAGAAGGAGCTAGCGCCCACGAATTAAAAAGTGCCAAGAGCATTAGAGAAAGGGCTCGCGGGTTCCACAAGACCCACGCCTTAGGAGAAAAGGGGGCCTGTATAGATTGATTGGGGTCTAGTAAAGGCCCGAAGAGTCAATATGACTCCTTGATTTGAACGATCCTAGACCGGGAGGTCGAGAAGACCCGAGGAGAGAAGGGGGGGTTTTGCATCATTGAATCAGATAAATTATATCGAGACAATATTGCAGAGGTTTAATATGCAGAAATGTAAACTGGTCAAGGTCCCTATTCCTCTTGGTGCAAAGTTATCTCAGGATTAGAGTCCCAAGATACATGAAGAAGAGGAGGACATCTCTCATGTTCCATATGTGAGTGCAGTTGGTATTTTGATGTATGAAATTGTCTATACTAGACTAGACATTGCACATGCAGTGGGAGTTTTGAGCAAATATATGTCAAAACTAGGGAAGGAGCATTGGACAACAATAAAAATGGTTTTCAGGTATTTGTGTGGCACTTCTAGCTATGGATTGTGCTACCAAAGAAGACCAGGATCGGACAGAGTGTTGGACATACATGGCTTTGTGGATGCAGACTGGGCTAGAGATTTGGATATTAGGAAATCTACAAACGTGTATGTGCTTAGCTTGTTTGGAGGAGCAATCAGTTGGATGAGAAAAATCCAGGATATAGTGGCACTTTCAACTACAGCAGATGAATACATGGAAACCACTCATGAAAGTAAGGAATCAATATGGTTACAAAGATTATGTTCATGTATTGGTTTGGTACAACAAGATGTAAGGATAGATTGTGACCGTTAGAGTGCAATTTTTTTGGCGAAGAACTCGACTTATCATTTAAAGACAAAGCATATTGATATTCAATATCACTTTGTGAGAGACATGGTTGAAGAAAATAAAGTGTTGTTGATGAAGGTGGACACTTTGAATAATGTTGCAGATTCATTAAAAAATATGTGAGAACTGAGAAGCTCTCTTATTGTAGAGGATTCATGGGCATTTTTTCCCTAGATTGTTGACTATGTAACCTTGTAACCCCTTGTATGCAAAGAAAAAAACAAGTGGGAGAATGTTGGGTATGTGTTATGTTCTTTGCATGATTAGATCTAGTGTCTGCTATGTTGCACCGGGCACATAGGGTGGGTTGCAAGGGTTTGGGGGAAACGCCCCTGAGAATTTTTTTTTCCTTAGGAAATTTGTTACATTTTTTCCTCGTTTTTTGTGTCGCCTCAATTTTCTGTCCATTGTTGGGCGGTTTCTCAACACATGGTTTTTTCCAATGGTTTTCTATTTCTGGTTAAGGAATTAGGGTTGTTGACTAATCCAAGTCATTGGGTTAGGGTTTTTTATGTCATTTTCTCCTATATGTATATTGTATTGTAAACAATGTATCACTATGAATGAATATAAAATATGTTGGTTTTCCCGGTTTCGATTTCCAGGGGAAAAAAAATCTGTGTAATGTGTGTATTTTCCATTGTATCTTTTTTTGTTCTTTTATTGAAAATCTATTTGTTGTAAAATATTGTACAAGGTTAAAATCTACAATTTCACAAAGTCTCTTACAAAAGCGAAGGTTTCCAAACTTCGATCTATGTTATAATTTTAGTAAATTGTAATTTAGGAGGATAGGTTCTAATTCCTCCTTCCTTCTCCTATTGTGTTACCTTTGTAAATACTTCAAGCATATCCCAATTTTTTCTTAAGGGGGGATGTTAGGATATTTAGACACTTAGGAGTTAGTTAATATCAACTTGGTCTAATGTTTCATTAGGTTGAAGTGCATTTTCTAGTGTGTTTCTTTAGTATGCATTATTATGATTTTGTAATATGACGGTGATAATATGTGTCTGACATAGAGTGATCCAAAGGTTCATATTATCCTCAAACTTAATGGATACATTGATCCATGGATTAACACCTGATTGGTCCATGATCTCTACTTAAAGAGCATGGAGATTAATTTGCTGATGATTGATTATGATAAAATCTCTATAACATATTTTCTTTTGCATTAATAAATTTCTCCAAGTGGCCACATTGCCTGGGGCCGTGGATGTTTCCCCACAGGGGTTTTACCATGTAAAAAATTGGTGTGTTGATCTTTGATATGGTTGTGTGAGTGGTTATTGAAGGTGTTCGTCCTATGTGGGAATACTTGTGTTGTCGAACATCTAAATTATGATGTCAAGTTTCTCTCTCTCTCTCTCTCTCTCTCTCTCTCTCTCACACACACACACACACACACACACACACACACACGCGCACACACACACACACACACACACACACACACACACACTTGTTGGCATGTTTATAGGCAGAGCATGATTTTCATTGATGGAAAGAACAACAACGACGATGGTATGGTTACAGGAAATAACAACAACAATGTTGGTAGCTTTAAAGTTGGGAGTGAGCTTGTCATTGATGGCAAGAACAACCAAGAAGCAACAATGTTGGAAGATTTATAGTTGGGAGTGAGCTTGTAATTGATGGAAAGAACATCGATGGAAAACATGCAAGCAAGGAAGATCAACAATGATGATGGGATGGAAAGATCAAAAGAGTAATAGTAAATATTAACGGTGATCGTTGAATCACCCATTCTGAATTCCCGATGGTCATCAGATCTGAATTCAAACAGGAGGGACACACAGAAGTGGAGAACATATCTTGAGCGTTAGATCTGAGTGCAGGGATCGACCGTCATTGGATCTAAGAGAACTTGCACAATCTTTAAAAGTGGAAGGTGAAGCAGGCTTACAAAGTCCCAAAAGCAGGAGGACCGCCCATCATTGGGCAGGACACATGGCTAAAGTTCATCATTTCGCTGACTGAAAAGTCAAAATAAGGAGGTTTCTTAACCCCTCAAACTCATGATATGTGAAATCGCGATATAATATCAGTCGTTGGATCGATGACTAATCTGGACTGTCGATCCAAGTAGGACACGTGGTGAAATATCATCATTTCGTTGACTAGAAAGTTAAAGGAACAGGGTGTCCTAACCTCTCGAACTCGCGATATATGAAATCGTGATATAATCTCAGTCATTGGATCGAGGACTAATTTGGACCATCGATCCAAGTAGGACACATGGTGAAAGATCATCATTTAATTGAATGGAAATTCAAAGGAACAAGGTGTCCTAACCTCTCGAACTCGTGATATGCGAAATTGTGATATAATCTCAGCCATTGGATCGAGGACTAATATGGACCATCGATCCAAGTAGGACACGTGGTGAAAGATCATCATTTAGTTGACTGGAAATTCAAAGGAACGAGGTGTCCTAACCTCTCGAACTCACGATATGTGAAATCACGAAATAATCTTGGCCATTGGATCAAGGATGAGTCTGGGCCATCAGATCCAAGAGGTATATCATGACAGACCACGTCAGAAAGGACAGGTGGCATCCTACATTAGCAAGGACACGTGGCCCAATCATACAAGGACAAGTGTTAAGGTGATTTGATGTTTCAAGTACGTGAATATTTCAAATCTGAGTGACACATGGAAACCACTTGGGAGACGACACATCATTGAGTGACGTCATTCCAGGAGTTTAGTTTTGGGAGTTTTAGCAACAACACTCCCCCAAAGTGCTGAAAGATGAAGTTCTGGGGTGGAGGATAGTCGTTCGATCAGCACGGATCGTGGACCGTTGATCTAAAGAGCGAATCACTCAAATGGATAGCCAATTATCATATCTCGTGGTCACACAGTCGTGATCTAGAGAGCAAAGCTAGATAAACCAATCTCCTTTCGGAGTTCGTGACATGGAGAGTTGGGACGACTCACGAGAGAATCCCCTAAGTGAGAAATCACGAAGAACACTCATTCTTGACCCTTGGTCACCATCCCTAGTCATGTGAGTGGAAGGAGATAGCATAGATAGGCTCTATTTCGGGTATCAAGAGTTGGAGGAATCAAGGGACTCACATGAGAATCCCTAAAGTGAGAAATCATGAAATGATTTTTCGAATGGGACTGTGGTCACAACGAGTGGTTATATTAGCGAAATATTGGTGAAGGAGCTAGAAATGCTAGACTCCATTTCGGAGTTTCACAAGTGGAGCGAGGAAACTCACAACAGGATATCCCAGAACGCGAACTCGTGAAATGCTTTCTGAATAAACATTTGGTCACCACCTGAGGCCACATGTGAATGGAAAGGGCTTAGCCAGAAAGGAAAAAATGCCCACTATGTAGTTTTCCTTAGGAAGACAGAAGGCACTGAACGCATGAACGCGTGCATATTTTCTCAATAACTGCCAGAAGGAAGTGACTATGACTGTCAGAGGAGCCGAAGAGTCTCCAGGTAGATGCTAGTGGAGCATAGACTAATTATAGAGGCAAGTGACAGATGGAAAAGTGTCTAAGTCTATTACAGCTAGTGAAGCCATAGTATTTGAGTGTAACGACCAGTGATCATGACCGCAGTGAATTTGAGGCAGTGGGATAGTGCATGAGGTATGCAGAGGGGTTGCGATTTTTGAGAGTGAATTATGCAGGTTGAAGATGGAAGTATAGAAAATGAAAAAGAGCAGCAGAAGAGAAAAACTGCGAGGCATGTTTGAGACAGTAAAAGAAGGATGAGGCGCACATGTAGAGGGGGTAGAAGATCAGAAATCTCAATAAGATGCAGGCAGAGAGACATTGATGCTGGAGAGCAGAGTAGCATAGAATAATAGTGATGAGCCTGGTAATCCAATGCCAACTATTGAACCACTGTAATAAATTCACATAAAGAAAAGTTTAATATCTGAGGGTGGTAGGGCGGTGCTAGGGAGGACCATTGTCCTCTGAGTTTCAAGTGGGTTCTTGAACACTGGGAGTTGTAGCTTCCATCTGGTTGTAGTGAGAAAATTCAGGGAGGTAGGGTGGTGCAAGGGAGAACAAGTGTTCTCTGTTATACAGGTTGGAGCCTGTGTGACTGGAAGTTGGTGCTAGGACACTCAGGGAGTTGGTGCTTCCTTCTAGTGGGTGCTAGAGAAACCAGAGAGTAGGTGCTCTCAGCAAGTTGCATCTTTCAAAGTAGAGGTTGTAGCCTCAAGAGGAGTTGGAGCTCCCAAGAATGATAATGTACAGAATATGAAGATTACTTATCATATAAAGAAGAAGAGGTTTTTACCCTTTATGGGTTTTCTCAAGGAATGTCTGTCTCTGTGTATTTCATGTGTGTGATTGATGCTGAATATTCTATTACTTACTTCCCTGCATTATTGTGATTGTCATTAAGTGCTCTGTTAAGATTTTAAAGTAATAAGGTAAGCATAATTGTTTAATCATAGTAACAACTGATTCACCNNNNCCCTCAGTTGTCCAACAATTGGTATCAGAGCTGGTTCCTTTTATCTAAAGGTATATCAGTAAGCTTAAACATGTCAAGCCATGAAGGAACATCAACCAATAAGGCCCCCCTGTTCAATGGAACAAACTTTTCTTTCTGGAAAGTTAGGATGAGAACCTACATAATGGATTTAGGTGCAGATGTTGGGATGTGGTAGAGACTGGTTATGTGAGGCCAATTGTACTAGCTAATAAGGATGACAAGCTAGAGTTCAACTTCAATGCTAAGGCTATGAATGCCATTCTGAGTGGGCTTGCAGAAGCAAAGTTTGTAAAAGTTATGCATTTAGAAACTACCAAAGACATGTGGGACAAACTCATTAGCATTTATGAAGGTAATGAGAAGGTAAGAGATGCCAAGCTTCAAACCTATAGAGTACAGTTTGAAAAACTACAAATGAAATAAGATGAAACTATTGGAAAGTACTTTCTTTGAGTTGAAGAACTAGTAAATGCAATGAAAGCACTTGGTGAAAAAATTGAGGAACCCTCTGTAGTTCATAAAATTTTGAGATCTCTGCCAGATAAGTCCAACCGAAAGGTCTCAACTATAGAAGAACTTAATGACCTAAATTTTTTTGCATTTGATCAACTTCTAGGAACGTTGACTGAATATGAAGCGAGAATAGTTAAATATAAATCCACCTCTAGAGAAGCATCATTTAAACCAGAAATAAATGAGGATTCTGAGCCTGATGAAATTGAAGCAAAATTCATGAGAAGACTAAAGAAAGGATCGGACAAGTACCAAGGCAAGTTTCCCTTCAAATTTTTTCACTGTGGAAAGATAGGTCAGTTTTCATCTAAATGTCCACACAAGAAATAGGATCAGAACTCTGAAGGTGAAAAGAAGTTCAAACCCAAGAGATTTGGTAAAAATAAAAGTTTATGTAGTGGAGAAAATCACATATGTATGTGGGTTGCAGTAAGGATAATTGCGTACATAGTTTTGTAGGCATGAGTAGGTCCGTTCAGGATGATAGGTGACATCATCAGGGCATATAGGCAGTTTGCAACAAATTTTGGTTGAGCAATTTTCTAGTAATTTGTTGAGGTTTGGTTTTCTAATTTGTATGGTTATTGGAGGACAAGGTTGTCCTCGGGTTTTGGTGATATTTGTAGTAGCTGAGAGGACAATTTTGTCCTCATATTTGGTGATATTGTATTGTTTGGGAGGGATGGTTTTTCCCTTAGAATTTATGAAGTTAACAAGGTTATAGAACTAAAATTTATGTCTCATGTGTATTGATGATTCATCTCTGATCTTGTTGTTTCCCCTAAATATAATTTTAGTCAATAATTTTCATCGTAAAATTGTTCAGTGTTAATAGTTGGGATTTTATTATTAGTTCACTAGGAAGCAATTTTTAGATCTGAAAATTAGTCACATAGACTTGCATGTGAAAATTGACATGGTATCAGAGCTTGGGATTTGAAGAGAAGGGGATCGTCTTTGAGACACATAGCTTCTATAGTTGGTTTCATATTTCTTTTTATTTTTCTCGGTAGGTCAAGATGGTGAACACATTGAAGCTTGAGGAAAGGTTGTAAGGGGAAACAAACTTCCAAGCATGTAAGGATAGGGTTATTCTCTTGTTGGAGGAGAATGACCTCAAAGCTTATGTTGATGATGTGGTCTCTAGACAAACTGATCCAATAGATTGGCATTCCATAAGAAGAGGGAAGTGAGGGCCAAGTGGGTTTTGCTAGAATTCATGAAGGATCACTTGATTCCCCACATTGCTAAGTAGACATATACCAAGGATATGTATGATGCTCTGGTAAGTCTATACTAGAATGGAAATACATGGAAGAAGTTTCATTTGAATCATCAACTTCAAGTTGTTAGGATGTCTAGTGAGGACATAGTTGTGAAATATGTTATGAATATTACATAGATATGAGATTAGATTGTGGTTTTTGGTGATAAGGTGGAGAATGTTGAGTTGGTGAATGTAGCATTGAGAGGTCTTCCTAGGTCTTGGGAACCATTTGTTCAGGGATTATGTGTATGATAGAAGTTACCAAAATTTGATAAAATATGGACAGATTGTATCGACAAGGATACTTAGTTAGTATCTAGGGATGATATGGATTGTATGGAAAAAGAGTAGCAATGATGAGAACCAAGCCCTTACAACTAAAATAGGAAGGGTAGAAGAGGTTTTATAGGAAGAATAAGTTCTTCAGGAAGAAAGGATTCTCCCGAGAAAGAAGCATATTTAGTGTCAAGATAGAAGAAGGATCTTAGCAAGATCAAATATTTTTAGTGTCATGATCTTGGGCACTATGATTCACAATGTCCAAACCGAAAGGGAAGGGGAAGAAGGAAGCATGCATCATTAATAGAAGTTGATGAGGTTGCAGATAGGTTCTAGACAGAGACCCTATTGGTCTCCTCTCTTTTAGATACAGTCTCCAAAAAGGGGACTTGGTTGGTGGATAACATAACTTCTTTCCATATGACAAGTGATAGAGAGTTATTTGAAATATTCATAGAGACTGGCTCATGCTTGTTTGTGGAAGTTAGTATGGGAACCAAGCATGTAGTACAAGGATCTGGAACAATATCATTTATAATTGACTCAAGAGAGGTGTTTAGGGTGTCAAATGTGTTATGGGTGCCAAAAACCGAGAGGAGTGTTCTCTCGGTGTCAAATATTGAGAAGAAGGGGCATGTATTTTTTCTAAATGGTTAGGTGTTGTTTATGCCCAAACAATCTAACTTCAGATCAATAATGGTTCTTGGCATTAGGGAGGAAAACCTATATAGGTTGAGTGGAAATCCTATGCATGTTGTGACTAGTAGGATAAGAGAGACATATGAGGAGGAGAAGGTGGCTCCACCAGTGGTGAGATAGGTAGTTCCATTAGTGGTGAGGTAGGTGGCCCCACCAGTAGCATAGAGGGAGAAGGTAGCTCCACCAATGATGAGGCATATGGCACCACTAGTAACACAGGTTCAAAGGGAGCAGGTATCTCCATCAGTGGTGATGTGGGTGGCCCCACTAGTATTGCCAAATCAGACGGATCCAAATTTCATAGGGAGTCATCACTCAGGATCTAGTAGGGAGGAGAAACTTTAAAGGACAACTCAGAGGATATTAGACTTCAGAGATGGTCAACATATTTAGAGGGAGTAGATGGATCCAAAGTTTGTACAGACTCATAGGGAGTTATGTTTTAGAGGGAGTCAATAAACTCATAGGAAGAATCAAACATTCATAGGGAGTTCTGCCTCGGGTTCAAGTGGGAGAGAGGCATATTCTAGGACTGACAGGTAGGTGTCATGGGCTGAGGATTCCAGATGAGGGAGTTAAGAGACAGGATCATTCTAGGATCTATATTCCCCCCATGGAGGATTTAGTTGCTTCAATAGTTTTTTCTACAATGATAAAGGAGGAAGACAATCAGGAAGAAAAGAGAGTAAGATTTGATTCAGTCACAAAGAGATCAACTAATGAGGCAGATTGGACAACAAATTTTTTTTAAGTGACCAAGGATGGAGCTAGTTAAGAGGATTGGAGAGAAGGATCTGTTTAAGTGATAGAGGGATACTCTGATCAGAAGGATTGGAGTGTGTTTTTGGTAGAGGAGATAGAGTCACTTCTAGTGTGGGAGACAAAGGTACATCTAGATGATGGTGGATGGGATAAATCCCTCTCTAAGAGGGAGTGTTGTTTATTATAGCTTCGGTAGGTATTCCCATGAGAGGTTGGGGTGTCATGCATGTGGTAATATTTTTTGGAATTAGATCAACCTTTTTTTTCAGTGAAATCACCCCTGGAATGAGGCTAGGGAATCATGGGAAAGTTAATTGACTTTGTGCTCTTGTTATGGGGTGTCACAGCCACAAAAAGGAATAAAATATTCTAATTAATTGTTGATTTTATAAGGGGTGCCTAAACTCAATCATTCGATTTGTATATAAAGGAGAGAGGTCATTGTGATATTTTCTCATATTGTAAGAATGGAGTTAGCATAAGTGATTTTTCATGTGCTCTAGGTGGCTTGGTGTTTTTAACAAAGGAAAATTCTACATGGTGGAAAATCTGGCCTGGAGGAAGAGATGTCACAAGGAGATAATTGTACGAAGTTTTACGTATAAAGGTTTTATGTACTTAAACATGAGTTACAATAAGCATAGGCATATATTTATATGATTTGTAGGAGGGAGAATAATGTATGTATGAAGTTTTCACTGGGACCAGTCGTGCATATGCAGGTTGCAGTAAGTAGAATCACATACATAGTTTTTGTTGGACTGTTAAGAGGGGGGTGAATCAGTAATAGAGAAATTTAATCATTTTTAACCATATAATCCAAGTGTTATATCAATGTAGCATTATCATCCAATAAATGCAGAGTAAATAAGCAATGAACAAATGAACAATCATACACATACATAATACACCAGTTTTTTACGTGGAAACCCAAAGTGGGAGAAAATCACATAATGATTTTTCTTATATGTCTTGAAGAATTAAATTCATTTGAAGTACCAACTTCCTTTGTTTTCCAGCTGTAACTAGAAGGAGGCTCCAACCCCCTAGTTTCTCAAGCTACAACCTGAGGGAAGCTCCAAATCCCCTATTCTCTGGATACAACCCCCTATGTTCTATGACTGCAATTGGAAGGTGGCTACAACCACTTGTCCTTGCCCCATCCAACCACCATGACATATAAGTATAATGATGGAACCATGGTCATACTATCACTGTGAGATATACCAATGTACAATTGTACCAACCTATACCACTGACCTGCAACCAACCTATACCAATAACCTGAACCATGCATCTACCCGTACCTCAACTTGTAATCAACCTGTACCATAAACAAGTGCATCAACCATGCAAAAACCTATACCAAACAACATGTAATCAACCTGTACCATAAACAAGTGCATCAACCATGCAAAAACCTATACCAAACAACATGTAATCAACCTGTACCATAAACAAGTGCATCAACCATGCACACTAGCAAATTTAGGTCATTTTTCGATGGTTATTTCGACGCTCTTGCGACTTTATGTCGTGGATATTGCGACGAATATTGAGTCTCCCAAAAGTCGTTTCATGCGACGTGGCACGTGCGATGAACCTAGATTAATGTCACAAGAGTGAATAAAGTAGGGAAGGTGTCACGATTGCAACCAAAAAAGAAATATCGTTACTAGAATTTATAAGTAAAGAAATCATCGAAAGAGCGACACAATAGGGAAATCGTCGCACACTCAAAAATATAGGCAAAGTAAGTAAAACATTTGAGACGAATCAACATTCAAAGTAGTCGTCACAAGAGTGATGAACACAGGGTATATAATGACGAAATCACTATACAATTTTCATGGTATGTATAGAAAGTTTGTCGCAATATTTGTATCGGTCATCGCAATTGCGACGAAAAGTTTCATGATTTGTATAACAAGTTCGTCACAAGATTTGTACCGGTCGTCGCAATTGCGATGAAAAATTTCATGATTTGTATAGAAAGTTCATCGCAATATTTGTATCGGTCGTCGCAATTGCGACGAAAACTTTTGTGATTTGTATAGAAAGTTCATCACAATATTTCTATTGTGCGTCGAAATTGCGACGATGATGCAGGAGCATCGCTCACTCATTAAGCGAGCCATCACACCAAGCAGGAAAGACAGCTGGACAAGCCAACAAACTTCTTTTTGAATTTTACCTTGATATTTGTTGCGCCAAGCATTAATGAGTTAATGTAATGAAGCACACTTGTATTGTATTGTAGATAGGAAGGCATTTATTAGTTTTAATGCTGTTAGATAGGAATTAATTGTAGATTTGATAGTGGTAGAATTCGAGAGGGAAAATGGAATATAGGCACCCTCCTTTGTATCATTGTATAGTTCATAATTATTGAGAACAGGAGCAAGAGAAGAGCAGAGCAGAGAACCTGTGATGAAAACCCATGTACAAATTGAATTAATAGAAAAGAGTCTTTGATTCGGCTTCATGGTTTGTGTTGTTTCTCTGTGTTGATTTTATGCTCATGGATGTTTGCTTTCTGTCATGCATTTGCTTTGATATATTGTGTATATGATTTCATAGTTGATTTGAAATCTGAGAGAAAGTGGAGAATGAGTTTCAATTGTTTCTCTGTCTGAGCCAGGAGATTCCTGCATAGAGTGCAGTCGAATTCATCTGCATAGAGTGCGTTGATGAGGCTAGACAGTTGAACTCTTATTCTCATCTACCCAGGAGTTGAATTGGGTTAGCAGAGCCGTGCAAGGGAAGTGCAGGCCAAGGCTGGAGTCTCAGTAGTTTGTTTGAGCAAGGGAAGACCGGAATTACTGTGGCTGCGAGTGCACAGGGTCCGGTGGACTTCAACACTTTGAGAGTTGTCGGAGGTCAAGCACATAGAGTGTGCGAAAGGTCTTTGAAGAACTCAGAGGAACCAAGCTCAGGAGGGATAGTTCCATTCTGAACACTCTGGGAACAGACCCGGGTGAGGTTCGAACTGAGGAAAGCTGTGGAGCTGAAGAAATCTTCAAGGCGGAGAATTGACTGTCAGGGTTCGCAGGCGAGGTTCGCGAAATCCCGCCGATCGTTGGATTGTGGAGAAGCTGTGGGGAAGTTAACCCGTAGGTGTAGGAAGAATCAAAGCCCATCGGGGTTTGGCATTCGGTGTTTGACGAGGTGAGGTGTAGACTCGTTGAAATCGCGAGTCGTGATTTACCGAGTTATACGGAGCCGTTGATCTCGATAGGACAAGTGGCACGAGATCTTGGGAGGTCGGGATTCAGTGTTCGGGGTTTTCAAATGCAAAGGAATCGTGACAGGTGAAATTGCAATCCCGCGATCCCTGATATAACGGAGGGAGAAGTGACGTGGTAGAGTGGGACCCCAGAGGATAGTGGAGTACAGGTGGCACTATATCGGGGAATTGGTACATTGGTACTCGGGGTTTGAAAGTTCAGCACGTTGATATCGCGAGTAGCGATATCCCGATAGGGAAATCCCCGACGGGTGAAAATCGTTGACCGTTGAACATCGGGGTTCGGGGTTCTGAATTACATGAGAACATGCACACAGGGTTCGCGATATCGCGAAGCCCGATTTCCCGAAGTGACTGCCGGGAGATCAAAAGAGTGTCCTGTGGGTGACAAGAAGTCCCGATACGGGATTTGAAGGGTATTACAACTCTTCAGGCCAAGGTATAGAAGGTCCTGGTGAGAGCGGCTGCTGCCAAGAGCGGTTGCGTCAGAGTGGTATCAGAGCCCATAAATCTTGTCTGTATATCTCAGGTGAGAGAAGGGAAGGAGAAAGTGAAAGCACTCTGATACACACGACTTGCGTCAGAGTGGTATCAGAGCGGGAGAAGAGTTCTCTTTTTTCCGGTAGCAGAGAGAAGCATATTACACCATGTCGCCTAGAAGAGAAAGGCAGTCACCTGATCGAGAAGACAGGGATGCCCGAAGAAGAGGAAAACTAGCAGGGAATCCAGAGATGGAACGCCAGATACGAGATCTCAGGGCGAGACTCGAAGAGATGGAGACCACCCAAAGGCGCGGAGCTGGTGCTGGAGAATTCAATGATTCCGAGGTGGAAGAGGAAGCTAGACACGATGCAGAAGAGGTCTCAGCAGAAGAAGCCTCAACCGAACAGTTGATTAGAGCCATCTCTAGGATGATCTCAAAGACCAAGATGGACATTCCCATCTATGAGGGGAGTCTAAATGCAGAGGAGTTGCTGGATTGGATCCGAGCACTCGACACCTACTTCGATTATGAGGATATCGAAGAGGACAAGAAGGTAAGGCATGCTGTTACCAAACTGAAAGGACATGCAACCTTATGGTGGGATGAATTGCAGGCTGATAGGCGCTGCAAAGGCAAACAGAAAATTAAGAGCTGGGATCGGATGATCGCTAAGATGAAAACGAAGTTTATCCCCAGAGATTACCAGATCACTCTATTCAGGCGGATGCAGAACCTGAGACAGAAGATGATGATGGTGAAGGAGTACACCGAGGAATTTTATAGCCTCAATATCTGAGCAGGTCATCGGGAGAGTGATGACGAAAAGGTGGCAAGATACCTGAATGGATTAAGGTATGACATTCAGGATGAATTGAGCATGGTTACCATCCGAACAGTTGAGGATGCATACCAGATGGCTCTAAAAGCCGAAGAGAAGTTGAGCCGTAAGCAAGGTCAGTGAGGGTGAGGCAGAAGCCAGCCCAGAGGCAACGCGATTGCCCAGGAAAGAACCCAGAATCCCAAGGAGGATTGGAAGAGACCTTAGGGAAAGATGGAGAGAGGTGGATCCTCACAGCAGATGCAACCTCAAACTGAATAGAGGTAGCAATATGCTGAGCCGAGGAGGCAACATACAGAGCAGGGTGGTGGATATGCCGATGTGAACACTTTTCCTCGTACCCGAGGTAGAGAAAGAGGCAGAGGAGGAGTTATCACATTTTTTACATGTGGAAAGGACGGACATAAAGCTGTGGATTGTCTAGACAGGAAGATGGACAGGGGAGAAGCCCACATCACTGAGGCGCAGAGGCGTGATGTTGAGGATGAAGATACCGGAAGTGGGAAGTCACTGATGGTACACAAAGTTCTCTTGACACCTGAGAAAGAGGTGGAGGATGCAACTCAGAGATGCAGACTGTTCAAAACGACTTGCAAGACCAAGGGCTGGAAATGCAAGGTCATAGTGGACAGCGGAAGCACCGATAATCTCGTTTCGACCGAGATGGTGGAAAAGCTAGCGCTGGAGACGAAATATCACCCGAGTCCATACAAAGTGTCATGACTGCAAAAAGGACACCAGGTATGTGTTACGAAACAATGCTTGGTTGAATTTAAAATGGGTGAATATAAGGATAAAATCCTGTGTGATGTCATTCCCATGGATGTCTGTCATGTATTATTGGGGAGACCATGGTAGTACGACCGAAATGTTGTTCATGATGGGAGAATGAACACATATACCTTGGAGAAGGATGGGAGAACACACAGATTGCTTCCGATAAAGGATAAGGAAGTGAAACCGGAAGTGAACAACACGATACTTCTCATGAGTGGGAAAGAACTTCTCACAGAGCTGGAGAAGGATGAAGATCCACAATTCTTTGTTGTCAGAAAGCCGAGAATTGTCCTGACAAGCACAAGAGTGGACGACTTGCCAGAGGAGATTTAGGAACTGCTGGGAGAGTTCGCAGATATCATCGTGGACGAACTACCTTGTTCATTGCCACCGATGCGGAGTGTGAGTCACCATATTGATCTCATACCCGGAGCAAGTTTTCCGAATAAGGCAGCGTACATATTGACACCTCAGGAGAACGAGGAGGTCAAAAGACAAGTGCAGAATCTGCTGGATAAAGGACTAGTTAGAGAGAGTCTGAGTCCATGTGTTGTTCTGACAGTACTAAGTCCAAAGAAGGATGGAGGCTGGAGAATGTGTACAGACTCCAGGGCGATAAAAAAAATCACCATTAGGTACAGATTTCCACTGCCGAGAATGGATGACTTGATGGATTGCCTGAGAGGGGCAAATTACTTTTCAAAGATTGATCTCAAGAGAGGATATCATCAGATCTGGATGAGAGAGGGAGATGAATGGAAGACAACATTCAAAACAAACAAGGGTTTGTATGAATGGATGGTCATGCTGTTTGGCTTGACAAATGCACCGAGAACATTCATGAGGCTGATGAATGAGGTCCTGAGGGAATTCATTGGCAAATTTGTGGTTGTGTATCTGGACGACATATTAATTTTCAGCAAGACCAAGGCTGAACACTTGAGACATTTAGCCATTTTGATGAGGAAGCTACAGCAAGAGAAGCTGCTGATAAATCTGAAGAAATGCTTGTTCATGCAGACATAACTCATTTATTTGGGTTTTGTAATCTCAGCGAATGAATTGAAGATGGATCCTGAGAAGGTGGAAGTAATCAGGAAATGGCCATTGCTGAGGAATGTTTTTGAGGTAAGGAGTTTTCATGGTCTGGCTAGTTTATACAGGAAATTCATTCGGAATTTTAGTGGGATTAGTGCAGCAATGATGGACACCGTGAAGAAGCGGCACAAGATTTTTCATTGGACAGCCGAGGCTGAAAGGAGCTTCAATCTGTTGAAGCAGAAGATAACAGAGCAACCGGTGTTGGTGTTGCCCGATTTTCAAAAAACCTTCCAAGTGAAGTGTGATGCCAATGGGTATGCTGTTGGAGGGGTCTTGAGTCAGGATGACAGACCTGTTGCATATTATAGCGAAAAATTGGACGATGCAAAGATGAAATACTCCACGTATGATAAAGAATTCAATGCCATCATACATGCATTGAAGAAGTGGAGGCATTGCTTGATACCCAAGGAATTCATTTTGTACATCGATAATCACGCATTGCAGTTCGTAAGTCAACAAGAGAAGTTGAACCAGAAGCATGCAAAATGGGTAGAGTACATGCAGAATTTTACATTTGTGATCAAGCACATTTCAGGAACTGCTAACAAAGTAGCCGATGCTTTGAGTAGGAAATGTTTATTGCTGCAAGAGTTCAGAGTCAAAACTTTGGGTTTTGAAAATTTAAAAGACACATATGCAGGTGATGCAGACTTCGGTGAAGCGTACGAAGCAGCTGAGAATCCAGTTCTCAGGGATCGCACTCCGTGGATAGACTACCTGATCCAGGATGGATTGCTATTTAAAGGCAATCAATTATGTATACCAAATTGCTCTATGAGGGAGAATTTGGTGAGAGAAAAGCACAGTGGGGGCTTAACAGGTCATTTTGGACATGAAAAAACATTCGCCAAGTTGAGCAAATCATATTATTGGCCGAGCATGCGAGAAGATGTAAAGAGGTTTGTGGACAGATGCAGGATATGTCAACATTCAAAGGGCCGAAAGTAGAATGCTGGGTTATATCAGCCATTGCCCATACCTGAGAGGCCATGGGAGGCAATCAGTATGGATTTTGTTCTGGGATTGCCGAGGACGCAAAGAGGGGTTGATTCCATCTTTGTGGTGGTGGACAGGTTTTCTAAGATGGCACATTTCATACCGTGTTAGAAGACCAACGATGCGACCCACATCGCGAATTTGTTTTTCAAAGAAATCGTCAGATTGCATGGATTGTCGAGGAGCATAGTCTCGGACAGGGATACCAAGTTCATTGGTCATTTTTGGAGGACCCTATGGAAGAAGCTGGGAACTAATTTGGCATTTAGTTTGGCTTATCATCCGCAGACGGATGGCCAAACAGAGGTGGTCAATATAAGTCTGGGGGATCTATTGAGAAGTTTGGTGACGAAGCACCACAGCAGTTGGGATCAGATATTGCCACAAACAGAGTTCGTGTACAACGATTCAGTGAATCGAAGTACAGGAAAAATCCCATTCCAAATTTTGTATGGGACACAGCCGAGGGGAGTTTCTGAGCTCAGGGAGTCAGGACAGGCTGAAACTAGCAGCGCCAGCGCTGAAGAATTTGCTGGAGCGATGGAAGAAAATCACACACAGGTGAAGCAGCGACTGCAGAAGTCAAATCAAGAGTATAAGCGCAGAGCCGATCAACGAAAGAGACAACTTCAGTTTGAAGTTGGGGACATGGTTCTGGCGCACTTAAGGAAGGAAAGGTTCCCAAGGGGAACATATAACAAGCTCAAGATGAAGAAAATTGGGCCATGCAAAGTCCTGAAGAAATTCGGGGAAAATGCCTATGAGATTGAGTTGCCAGAGGGCATCGGGATATCTCTGATTTTCAATATTTCGGATTTATACCCATACAGGGCTAGAGAAGCAGATGCTGGAACTGAGGAACCAGTGATATAGTGGCAGAAACAATTACCAGTTGCACAGAAACCACAGATGGAGTGCATACTGGATAAAAGAGTAGGCAAGAAGACCAGGCAGAAGCAGTATTTTGAATACCTGGTGAAATGGAAGAACCACCCAGTGGAGGATGCCAGCTGGGAAACAGAAGCAGTGATACAAAAGCATGGGCACACTATGCAGGAGCTCATGGATAGGAGCCCATGAAATATTTCGAGCCAAGGAGTATGATGTAGGAGCATCGCTCACTGATCAAGCGAGCCAACACACCAAGCAGGAAAGACAGCTGGACAAGCCAACAAACTTCTTTTTGAATTTTACCTTGATATTTGTTGCGCCAAGCATTAATGAGTTAATGTAATGAAGCGCACTTGTATTGTATTGTAGATAGGAAGGCATTTATTATTTTTAATGCTGTTAGATAGGAATTAATTGTAGATTTGATAGTGGTAGAATTCGAGAGGGCAAACGGAATATAGGCACCCTCCTTTGTATCATTGTATAGTTCATAATTATTGAGAACAAGAGCAAGAGAAGAGAAGAGTAGAGAACCTGTGAAGAACACCCATGTACAGATTGAATTAATAGAAAAGAGTCTTTGATTTGGCTTCATGGTTTGTGTTGTTTCTCTATGTTTATTTTATGCTCATGGATGTTTGCTTTCTGTCATGCATTTTCTTTGATATATTGTGTATATGATTTCATAGTTGATTTGAAATCTGAGAGAAAGTGGAGAATGAGTTTCAATTGTTTCTCTGTCTGAGCCAGGAGATTCCTGCATAGAGTGCAGCCGAATTCATCCGTATAGAGTGCATTGATGAGGCTAGACAGTTGAACTCTTATTCTCATCTGCCCAGGAGCTGAATTGGGTTAGCAAAGCCGTGCAAGGGAAGTGCAGGCCAAGGCTGGAGTCTCAGTAGTTTGTTTGAGCAAGGGAAGACCGAAATTACTTTGGCTGCGAGTGCACAGGGTCCGGTGGACTTCAACACTTTGAGAGTTGTCGGAGGTCGAACACATATAGTGTGCGAAAGGCCTTTGAAGAACTCAGAGGAGCCAAGCTCAGGAGGGATAGTTCCGTTTTGAACACTGTGGGAATAGACCCGGGTGAGGTTCGAACTGAGGAAAGCTGTGGAGTTGAAGAAATCTCCAAGGCGGAGAATTGACGGTCAGGGTTCGCAGGCGAGGTTCGCGAAATCCCGCTGATCATTGGATTGTGGAGAAGCTGTGGGGAAGTTAATCCGTAGGCGTAGGAAGGATCGAAGCCCATCGGGGTTCGACATTCGACGTTTGATGAGGTGAGGTGTAGACTCGTTGAAATTGCGAGTCGGGATTTCCCGAGTTATTCAGAGCCGTTGATCTCCACAGGACAGGTGGCACGAGATCCTGGGAGGTCGGGATTCAGCGTTCGGGGTTTTCAAATGAAAAGGAATCGTGACGGGTGAAATCGCGATCCCGCGATCCCAGATATAATGGAGGGAGAAGTGACGTGGCAGAGTGGGACCCCAGAGGATAGTGGAGTACAGGTGGCGCTGTATCGGGGAATCGGTACATCGGTACTCAGGGTTTGAAAGTTCAACGCATTGATATCACGAGTAGTGATATCCCGATAGGGAAATCCCCGATGGGTGAAAAGTGTTGACCGTTGACCATCAGGGTTCGGGGTTCTGAATTGCATGAGAACGTGCACACAGGGTTCGCGATATCGCGAAGCTTGATTTCCTGAAGTGACTGCCGGGAGATCAAAAGAGTGTCCTGTGGGTGACAAGAAGTCCCGATACGGGATTTGAAGGGTATTACAACTCTTCGGGCCAAGGTATAGAAGGTCCTGGTGAGAGCGTCTGCTGCCGAGAGCGGTTGCGTCAGACGACAACAATTTATTTAAATATATATATATATATATATTTTTTTTGAGCAAAAAACATTAAAATTTTATTTTTGAGCAAAAAAAATAAAATTTTATTTTTGAAGAAAGGGGCATGTATTGGAAAAATATTATAGGCTATGAAGTTCATTAATATATTCTTGAAAACATTTCACAAAGGGAAATTCTCTGAAGTAAATAAGGTATGGGTAGATTGCTCTGGATGTGATCAAGCACCATCTAGTTTTGATTTCAAGAGTACAAATATGGAGTGTCACATCCAATCAAGAGTTACCCTCAGATATTTATAGTTAGTATATCAATTCATCTCAATAGGCCCTCATCTATATTAAAAAATTCAAGTATGCTAGAATAGAGAATGCCTTTTGTTGGAAGAAATATCTGAAGGTCTTATTTTCACATTCAAGGGGGCATTAACCTAGGAGGAAGAATGCTCCATTAAATTGGGTTTTTTATGGTTATACTAAGACATCTAGAGAATATTTCTTGTCCGATAAAGACAAGTTCTAGTTGTAGCATCCCTTAACATAATGAAAAGAACATATTTTGATGAATGTTTGGCATAGGAGAAATTCAATGAGTCAACCAAAATGTTAAGCCCTAATATTGGCTCATTACCACTTAATTGGGGCATATTAGATTAGTAATGTTATTTTATTTATGTCGGCTTTAGGCCATTAAAACCTCCTAGTCTCCTATATATACCAAGGAGACATTTTCATTTTGAATC
>ML781288.1:47108-106224 GCA_009831015.1 Picea engelmannii | reverse complement strand
AATATAATTAGAACCCCCAAATATTTAAAAAATTGTTAATGATAACAAAAAAACAATGTTAAAGATAATATTTACAACAATGTTAAAGATAATAAAAAAATATAATGCAATAAGTAGAGGTTTCTTAAAGAAGTGTTGCATAAAAACCTACACACTATTAGTCAATGTTTCTATTCGATTCAAATGGTAATTCACTAATAACTCTTCCCCGGGAGATATCTTTTTTATTGTGTACAGGACTACCTGATTCTCTTCACATCCATCATATATGCAATTTGGTTGTTTGTTTGTTGTCTTGATTCATGTGTTGTTTATAAACCCTGTGATATTTCTGGAATATTTAGGCCTTCCATATAATTTTCGGCAAGTGCATATCTCCGCATACTTCGCATGTACTGGACCAGCCGCCCAATCCTTATAATTGTAACACGGTCCAACATAGTCCATCAATTCAGTTACTGTATTGTATTTTACAATTATTCCATCCATGGAAAATATCCCCAAGCCATGCAGAGAGGATGGTGCAATGCGATATGTCCTATTGTTGATAACAAAGTCAACATCTATAGGAGGTAGTTCCTTAGGTGCTCATTGTTTCACTAGATGTTTATACTTGAGTGGAACTTGTATGTATCCTATGCTCTCATCATCATAAGAGCATGATCCTCCTTCGGCAAGAAAAAATTTCATGCGTCTACAAAATTTTATTCTAACTTTTTCACCTCTGGTCCTTGTTTTCTTAGTATATCTACTAGATGCAGTCACATTTCCGGCCTCTATTTGTCCTAAGCTTTCCTCACTCGACGAATAAATATCTGACAAGTACGTATTTGGTTGTACCTTCAGTTGCATGTGCATGTGTTGTTAGTCAGTAGTCCATCATCATCCTAGTTCTAATTTATGAACTTTTTTTCTATATTCAAAATTCTAAATAAAATTTTTATATCTTTAGTTTTGGATAACACTAAGGACATGATAAATTTCTCATATGGATCTAAGAAAAAAAAAGTAGTAAGGTTGTTGTTTGTTGGATTTGTGCAAATTAGAATTATTATAAGAAATGTCCATTGAAGATGAGGGTAAATTCTACGGAGGGTAAATGTCCATTGGTGTGTTGCAAATATTGGGTGATTTAGTTGGAAATATGTCTAATTCAAGCCAAGAGTAGAACTATACAAATATTAGTTTTGTTCAATACAAGAGTAGAACTATACAAATATTAGTTTTGTTAAAACCAAGAGTAGAACTATACAAATATTAGTTTTGTTCAATCCAAGTTGAAGAATAATTTAGTTATGGCGATGGTTAACAATAGTGAAACCCACATTTTTATGTAGGAAGTAGTGGTTATTAAACTCAATGTGCAGTTGAAATTAGTGCAGTCTTTTTTCAAGGCAGTAAGATATAGTAGTTAGTTGATATAGACATGTAGTTAGTTATTTTTTATGCCCTCAGGAGAAATTGGCCAAGAGTCCCCAAAATGGTTTGGGATGCGACTTGCAACTGAGCATAAAACAAATATTGAGACTCGGATTGCAGAACCATCCACTCCGATGGATTACTAGGATAGGATTTATGCAATATCACCCCTCCCTCTTGGGTGCCATGCTTAGAAGTTTCTTTACTCATACATTTCGACAACTAGTGTTTTGCTCAGTTTGAAGCAATGCAACAATTGGATTAAGGGGTCCAATTTACGAAACCATACCTTGGGAGAAGATGGAAAATATAGTCACCTATTCCATGCCTAAACAATCTTGCAACAACTCACGAAACTCAAAAATGTTGCTTCGTTAGGTTTTTATTCCCTCATGAGAAATTGGCCAAGAGTACCCGAAATGGTTTGGGATGTGACTTGCAACTGGGCATATAATAAATATCGAGACTCAAATTGAGGAACCATCGATTCCAATGGATGCTTGGGATAGGATTTCATCTAGAGAACCCCTCACTCATGGGTGGCATGCCTCAGAAGTTGCTTTAATCATTGATGTCGAGAACTAGTGTTTTTTCTCAGTTTGAAGCAATGCAACATTTGGATTAAGGGGTCAATTTACGAAACCATGCCTCGAGAGTAGATGGATAATTTGTTCACCAAGTCCATATCTAAACAAGCCCGTAGCATCTCACAGAAGACAAAAATGTTGCTCCGTTAGTCTTTTATGCCTTGAGCGGGAATTGGCCAAGACTCCCCGAAATGGTTTGGGATGTGACCTACAACTGGGCATAAAATGAAAAATGGGACTCGGATTGAGGAATTGTCATCTCTGTTGGATTCATGGCATAGGATTTTATCTAGAGAACCCCTCACTACCGGTTCCAACCCCTTAGAAGTGGTTTTTTTCATCGATTTAGATAACTAGTGCTTTTCTCAGTAAGAAGCAATGCTACATTTGGATTTAGGGGTCCAATTTAAGAAACCATTCCTCGAGAGTGGATGGACAATGTGGCCACCTAGTCCATGCCTAAAAAAGCATTCAAAATATCATGGAGCTAAAAAATGTTGCACCATTAGGCTTTTATGACTAGAGGATGAATTGCCAAGAGTCCCCGAAATGGTTTGGGATGTGACTTGAAACTGGGAATAAAACGAAAACCGATACTCGGATTGAGGAACCGTTGAATCCGATGGATTCCTAGGATAGGATTTTAGCTAGATCACCCCTCACTCTTGGGTTCCATGCCTCGGAAGTTTCTTTACGCATTGATTTAGATAACTAGTGTTTTGCTCAGTTTGAAGCAACCCAACATTTGGATTAAGGGGTCTGTTGTTCCTGAGTTTATAATTTAAGGCTCTAAAGTATACCATCAAGGCATTTGTAAAGATAAAGGTAATTAAAGGGTAAGAATGAAATTGAAGGGTAAATCATAGTTGGTTTCTCAATTACCTCTGTCTAGATTCCCATTATTCTTGGATGCTGATATCTCTCTTGATAGTAGTCCATGAACATTCTAATTCAACCCTGTTAGTTTTTGTTTGCAGAATAGTATTAAACAAGTTTAAAGCAATGCTAGTTTGATCTTGGAGGCTAGGTTATATGTTGGGTTGTTTATTATTTGGGACAGTCATGGAAAATAAAGTTTTATTTAAATATGAAAATTTTGAAGATTTGTTGCTTCAGTTTTTAAGGGATGAAAAGAGAAAAAAAGTTTTGGAACTCAAAATAATAACATAGTAACATTTGAGGCCATTTCCTATACTTGAAATTTTTTTGAGAATAGTAAAATAACAAAGTAGCATTGCTGAGATAATATGAGGAATTAATCACGAAAGAATCTCATATTGTAACAAGAGGTAAAGAGGAAAATTAGATTTCTAATGAAGTGTAAAATATAATCATTCAAATGACCTACAGGTCTTGAAACTACTGATAGCAATCACAGAGGAAAAATTGTAAATGATTTAATAACCAAATCAATTCAAACTACAATAGATGTGTGAAATAAACTTATAGTTGATCATTCATTAGAAATATGTAAGAAGAAAAATATTGAAAACTATGGGAAACAGGGTAAAATAACACATAGCTTCAAGTTGACAGAATTCTGAATCTCGTCTGTATTATTTATATCACAGTGGATTGGAAAACTTTTTTAATACAATCGGCTTTCTCAAAAACCAAAAGCTTTTTCTCAGTCTTGTGAAAATATATTTATACATGATCACCAAATATTTTTCCCGTTGGTGATTAACTAACTTCCTAAGACTGCGGTTACATGAATGAACAATGTCAGACCATTTACATTTCTATTCTAACTGCTTTATTATTCTAATGATGAAAATCTTCAAAATATTATTTCATGTCTGTGTTGCTGAACCTCCTTCTTTTGCTTCAAGACAATGAATACATTTTCCTAGAAATTGTACTAAAACTCTGGGAGCTTCTGGAATATCCTTTGCTTCAAATAAGAAAAACTTTCCCTGCAGTTCTGGCAGACGGTCTTCGATTATCTTTCTTGTGAACTTGATAGTTTGTAGTTTCAAGTTAGGCATTACTATCCATTTATCAATTTGAGTAACATTGATTACCTTTATTTGTGGGATCTCTTTCTAAATTTCTTCTAGATCCTCTTTGAATCTAACTTGATGCTTAACAATGTTAATTTCCCCAAACAAACCTGAACAATTGTTTTTTCCAATGTTTAATGAATTTTTCTCTAAAAGGTTAAAAATTCCTTGACAGTTGTCATTAACTTCTCTGGTCACTCTTTTGTTTTCTATGAGGTCTGCCTCACATACCTTGATTATTACATCACCTTTAACCTGCTCTAAAATAGATAATTTTTTAGCTTCCCCAAAATCCTCTTTTATTGAAAGAGCCACTACTTTTTGGAAAGTTGCTTTCACTGCTTTCACTTCTCTTTCTTTCCAGAGAATATTCTCCAAGGATTTATTTGTTTCTTGAAAGTAATTCTGAACAAATTCCAGATTAAAAAACATTCCCTGTTGTTCTTTTTCAATCTTCATATGTATTTCCAATACCTGGGCCTAGAAGATTTCAAGATCTACCACTTGAGTTGAAATGGAATTAATCTTATTATGTAATTGCTTATTTATTTCCTCTTGCTTTATGACCTGTTCTTGAGTGACCTGTATTTTCGGATTTGCTTCCTCTAAGATTGCTTTCATTTTTTGAATCTCTTGAATATCATTTAATCTAGCTCGTTCTAGACCCTTTTTTATCCCCCAACTAATATTTCTTTCAGTCTCCTTTAATTGACCTTGTAGTTGAGCTATCAGCTGATCTTTCTGCTCCAACATAGTTGTCAAACTACCCACAGAGTATAGATTTGTCGATGCTAAGGCTCCCATTGTGCCTGCTATCTCTATAGCGAATTCTCCCTCTTTAAGTTTTTGTCCATCTATAATGATCTTGTGCTTTTTAATCATCATATCTCCTCTTGAATGCATTTCCTGTTTTAGGATAGCCTTTCTCTTTTTACTAAAAAAATAATCAGAGGGAGGAATCTCATCTCTAGAAATAGGCTCAAGATCACTTACGTACAGAGCTCCCTCTTGGGGGTTTCCATAAGTAGACTGCAATGGAGTCAAAGAAGTAATGGGACTTCCAAGTTCTGTTGATGCTATTCCTCCTACTTTTTTGGGAATATTTTCAGGGATTTCTGAAGGTATTTCCAACTCCTTTATTTTCCCTGCCTCTAATTTTTCTGCCAGAGGAACCTCTATTTCTTGTGAAGGTATTTCAGTCTCCTTCATTTTCCCCTTTGTATTTGCTTTATCTTGCACATCTGTTCCAGATCTTAGGGGAAGACCTTCCAGCTCTGGAGGAGGGGTCGTGGATTCACCCTACAAAATTTTTGGCAAACAACTTCGCCTGTGACTCTGGAAGGACACAAAACTAGTCTGTAAGTCGGGTGATGAGGCATGTACCCTGTTCAATACCTCCTCATAAGTATTAACCTCCTTGAAAATAACATCATAAAAAGATTTTTCATGTTCGTAAGCTTTCATATTACAGTGCATCAAATGTCTGCTTACTAATTGATAAGGGTCATGCTTTCTGTGCTCAATATCTACCAGTTTTATTTCCTCTAAAGCTTCAACTTCCACTTTAGAATGACCAAGGTTTAGTAATGAAAATTTACCAAAATACATAGGGAAGATTGGCCAGGATTTCTTTTGAGTTGCCTTTAGCTCTATTCCAATACCACCTTTCATTATTTGATGTGCTACCTCCCTCAATACCAGTCTGCCTGGGAGGAATTTTGGAAGTGCATGAGGGGGAATTGAGCATCCATAAACCCTAATATAAGAGAAGTTTTCATCAAAAAACCAATCAGCTATTGCTTTGAGATTTCCTTAGACTGACTCGGAAATGCGAGGGGGTTCACAGCCATAAAACATTTTATGCATTGGAATTATAATAAAATGACAAATTTCGTAAAATGCATTTTTAGCATTTTCTTCCCATAGCATAGAGTGATACTTGTGAATGGGCTCGGGGAAATTTATGTTCCAACTCCAATTCATCAGGGGAAAAGGAGTCACAAATAAAACTACGTCCATAATGTATGCTGACATGTAAAAGGCCACTGGTTGACCTTTAGATTTTGAAACTCTGTAATTTGAAACTTCTTGAGCTAGATTATCAGACAAAATCTTACTCCAGTTGAAAGTATATTCTTCTTAAACTTCTTCTAAAAAGGGCACCCATTATGCAAGAAAATGGCAGGGATTCTTTTTCCCAAAAAGTCTACACAGCATAATGGCTACGTAGACCATGTATTCGTTCAAATATGTTGTGGCATAAACCCCATGGGTATCAGCCCTAAACTTTTATGGACATCTCCACCATTCTCTGATTAAAACAGGATAAGTTCGGTCTACCTCAGTACACTCCTTCCTTTGAAATTTAGCTAAAAACTCGGCATTATAAGTGTACTTAGGATTTGGTGAGAGTTTATACATTACTTGTAAATGTTCTGGCCTGAAGGAGCTGACGACGACCCCTTGATCATTTAGAATTCTTCTTGTTGGAATATAAACCTTTTCCAAGGCCCAATTGATCATGTCGTTGTACGCCATAAGCCGAGGGCACACAACAATCTTATGAATCTCTGATTCTGCTATATCTCGAAAGTGATTCTCGAAATCAGTAGGAGAATTCTTGATTTCGTATTCCAGGAATTCAGAGATTTGTGTCCAAGATTTAATTGAGTTAATAGTCTGTGGTGTAGTGTCAGATATGATATCTCCTTCCTCTATATCTTCACTCTTCTTCAGTACTTTATTCGGTGCCATGACTTTATGTTAGCTAGAAAACCTATCACAGAGAGGGCGTGTATGAGCTCAACTGAATGTGTCTTACACTTGATATTATGAAATAGAATATGTTGTGAAACTCAAACCTTTAAACTCTCTTTTAATTCATTTAACAATGAAGGGACTGATGCAGCTGACAAGAATTCAATACATTTAATGCAGTAGATATTCACTAAGATATGCATTAGTGTCACATATCATCATTTATCCTTTATTAAAGTGGCTGCATTTTGGTGCTTTTGAATTCAAAATTCAGAAAGTTTCATTCAATCAGAAACTGAAACGTGAACAAACCTTTAAAAAGTTTGATTGTCTTTAATCATGCTTCCAAAACAGAGTTAATTTAGACTAAACACATATTAAGAGTCGAGACTTCGCGTTTTGGGATTTCGGGGATCGTGTTGACAAGAGGTATGTTATCACTGAATCTCGATTTCCAAAATTGCAAAATCATGACAAGCTTAGGACTTAATTTCGTTTTATTAAATTAATTAATCAGTATTAAAACCACTTTGATTATTTCGAGGTTTCAGGGATCGTGTTGACAAAAGGTATGTCATCGTTGAATCTCGATTTTCGAAATTGCGAAATGATTAACTCAAGCCTTAAACTTTCGTATTAGTCAATTAATTAATCAGGATTAAATCAGACTAAAAACAAATTATGAGTCGGTACTTCGCGTTTCGGGATTTCGGGGATCATGTTGACAAGGGGTATGTTATTGACAAACTCTGAATTCCGAAATCGCGATATGATTAATTTAGTCTTTAATAATTAGTAACTTTCATATTTCAGGAAATCGGGGATTGGGATTCCGTGATTGGAAATGCATTAAAACATATGTTCTTAGTAAACCCCGAATTCTGAAAAACCTTTTAAAGGTTAATCTTAACTTCTTTAGGGTTTAAACTTTTTTTGATTTAAGAAATAATTTTACGGGAAGCGCATTGGGACTTTTATAACATTTTTGGTTTTTTTCCTTTTATTATTTAAAGAATAAATCTTGACGGGATTTTCGATACCGACCTTTTGGAAAAGATAGTGAGGGTTATGCTTCATGAAAAGATGAAACCCGAAAAAGGAAGATTTTAGTTTTGAATATTAAAAAATTTAATATATGTTTCAACATAGGCTCCAATTGGGACTTCATATCCTTGTGGGATGAGGAGAACAGGTAGACTTAGTGTCTCTATTGGGTAAATGGAGTCAATGGATTCTTTCTGTAGAACTTGTTTAGGAAGGGGATACAGAGGGAAAAAGAGATTTCACATTTACTTCTAAAAAGATTTTCAAAACTCTCAACGATGTAAACTCAACTGCAGTCACATTCATGATCTTCTCCTTCTTGCTACTAAAATTAAGTTTTCTTTAAGATGATCAAAACAATCCTAGGAAACCCAACAGATCTTGTGGGATTTTGTCTTGCATCAAATGAAGTAAATTTCATACTTTTTTAATTGGGGAGCCCTGTCTAGATTTGGGATGAAGATCTTGTTTCGAAAAGGCTGGTGACCAGAATAGAGTTGAAATTATGTATGACAACCTTACAGATACCTCAGATATTTCTTCACTACTAGAGAGCCTGTTCAGTACCCCGGTGAAGTTATCTATCCCTTTTTACTGAATTTCCTTTCACCACTTCGAATCATAATTATGCATTTAACCTCAGATATCGCTTCACTACCAGCAAGCCTGTTCAGTACCACATTGAAGTTATCTGTCCCTTTTTACTAAGACGAGGGAAATCATTTAAATGAATTTTCTTTCATCGTCTTTTGGACTAGATGGGGGCAATCAAATATGAATTTCCTTTCACCATCTGTCTTATATTTTACTTTTTGAATACGAAGTGGGGGCAATCAGTGGTACTTAATATACTAGGAATGGTATCTGTGTAAAAATTGTAGTGGAGGTCTGTCAACCTGTTTTGATTACTCTAGACAAACCTTCTCTTAAATTTCAAAACACCTTAGTCCACAGAGAAAAAGGGGAAGATTAATTCCAGGGGTCTTCCTTCGAGCAAGCTTAAATCCTTAGAAATCTGTTTAGAAACCTAGGAGAGTCAAGATCTGTTGAGCAACTGAGAGGGGGGTGAATCAGTTATTCTCGTGCTTAAACAATAATGCTTCTTTTAAAATATTTACAAGGCACTCAATGATGATCACAATAATGTAGGGAAATAAATAATGGCACATTCAACATCAGTCACATATATGAGAAACACAGAGACAGATATTTCCTGAGGAAACCCATACAGGGTAAAAACCTATTCTTCTTTATATGATAAGTATTATTTACATTATTTACATTATCATACATATGAGCACCAACTCATTGTGAGGCTACGACCTCAGTTTTTGCAAGCTGCAACTTGCCGAGAGCACCAATTCTATGTTTTCTCTAGCACCCACTAGAAGGAAGCACCAACTCCCTAGTTTCTCTAGCACCAACTAGAAGGAAGCACCAACTCCCTGTGTTCAAGCACCCACTTGAACCTCTGAGGACACCAGTCCTCCCTAGCACCTCCCTACCACCCTGGATCATCAATATGTGTTACTAAATATTATTACAGTGATATAATGTTTAACAACAACTTACCAGTCTCATCACTATTCTGTAAGATTTTCGCTGCTCTGTCTACCTCACAGTGTTCTTGCACGCATCCCTTGCACTTTCTGTTCTTCCCTCTTTTGTACTCTATGCACCATTCCTCTTCAATGCACCATTTGTCCCCAGCTACTGAACTCCACCTTCTTCTTTGCACATGCATCACACCCAACAACAACAACACAAATCTCTTCTTTGTTCCATATTCTTATACTCATTGTGCATCTTGTGCATGCTCTGTGTCTCATGGTTCTGCATCCTCTGCATATCGAGTGCTTTGCCTGTTCATCATGGAAACTCTTCATCTTCTCTGGTGGTTTTCCCACACATTCAACATCACTGGATGTCATGCTAAGATTCCTCAGCCTCTCTGGCAGTCGAGACTCTTCGTCTTCTATGGCATAGTCAAGCTTATACTTTCTGCTTCAGTTACAGACTTCAACAGTCATCCACTTGTCAGTCCCTCTAAGAATCATATTCATTCATTGGAAGAAGCTTAGAGACCTTTCAGGTCCTCTGGCAATCACATAAAGGTTTCTTCGAATCCTCTGGCAGAGACCATCAATGGTTTCTAGTAGTTAGACTGTGATGAGCAACATTATCCCTCCGATCGTGCCCAAAATCACCTGCACCATTGGATTGACTTCATGTGATCTTGCATTTATTTTGCTAATTTGCATTTCAGTATTTCGGGATCCCCAGGGTAAAGATTTTTTACACTCCATGTCTTGATCCCCAAAACTTTGGAAAAAGGAGCTTGTCTATACTAGCTCCTTCCCCCATGGGACCACAGGTGGTGACCACCGGCTAGTTCGAAACTGTATATCGCAATTTTGCATTTTGGGATTTTGGCGCTTCTGTGGTGAAGTGTTCTTGACACCTCCAAGTTCCGGTATCTGAAACTCCGAAATGGAGTCAGATCAATGGTTCATAGTCCTGAGTTTCTCTTTTCAACGAATCGACATTTCGTGACTTCGGGTTTCATGATTTCAGGATTTTTCCCTTTCGAGTCATTGTGACTCCAGCATTATCAAATTCATGATCACAAAATCTTTGAAGTGATCGGATGGTTCACATAACCCACTGAGATGGACGGTTGACGGGATTTTGACGTTTTTCGCTTCGAGTTTTTTGAGACACACAATGGTCCCTTTCGACATTTTGGAGTTCGGGACATCGTGATGGTGGAGTTTTTGTTTGTTGTATAAAACTCTGAAATAAAAAGTTTCGATGTCAGGTAAACTTGCTGACATCACACGTGGATTGGCACGTATTGAATAGCTTCCATGTGTCATTCTGATTCGTGACTTACATGTGCCCGAAATATTGAATCAGCTTGACACTTGTCATTGCCTGATTGTGCCATGTGTCCTTAGCTGACGTGGTTTTTTTATGTGTTTTTTTTCGGTATTTCATATTTCAGAACTTCGAGTCTCCTAATGTTGAGAGTCTCTGAATTTTCCATCTCCCGGTATCCGAAATCCCGGTATGATGTGTCTGCTTCTGGAATTTCAGCGTTTCTCTTTTCGGCACTTCGGGACTTCTAATGACGAAGGATCCTTGTCGCTCCATCCCCCCATATCCGAAATCCCGATATTCAACATTCTGAGTGATGTGCCTTTTTGGGTTTTTGCATTTCGACATTTCGGGACTCCTGATGTTGAAGGGTCCTTGTCACTCCATCTCCCAGTAACCGAAATCCCGGTAGTCGAAAAAATCCGAAATGAAGTTTGACCAAAACTTCGATCTTGCTATTCGATCATCATTGCGCTGTTGGTCTTCCTTTCCTGCTTGTTTGCCATCTAATCAACAAGCATACCTTCACATACTCTCATCTTGTTAAGCCAGTTTTGCATCATCTTGCCAAAAGAGTTCTGGTGCCCGCCTGGCACATCCTTCCTGTACCCAAGTCATTATTGTTGTTGTACTTGCCATCAATGAAACGCATACACTGCCTGTAAAACATGCCAACAATATCCCCCTTTGGCATTGATGGAAACAAAGGCACCCTTGTCCTTTTCTCCACCTTTGACATCAATGTCAAAGAAAACATGCTCCCCCTGAGCTGTTGCATTAATTTTAGGAGGTATCAGATATGCAACCAATACAGGACTCCCCTTAACAGGATGGACTCTCTTAGATGTGAGACGGGATGACACCCAGCTTTTGTCTAAGATATTCAAATGGTGTCTTGGCTAGGGGTTTAGTAAAGATGTATGCAATTTGTTCTATAGTGGGAATGTAATGGACCTAAACAATCTGACTGGTGACCTGCTCTCTCGGAAAATGATATTTTATGGGAATATGCTTGTTCTTGGAGTGGAATATAGTATTTTTAGACACACTGATAGCACTAGTGTTATCACAATGAATTGGGATCGGTGCAGTGTATTTTACCTCCAAGTCTGCAAGTGTCTGAATCATACATAATACCTAAGTGCAACAGGTAGCAGTAGCAATGTACTCTGCCTCTGTGGTTGATAAAGAAATGGAACCTTGATTTTTACTACTTCATCCTACTAAAGAGTCACCCAAGAAGAATGCTCCTCCACTAGTGCTTTTTCTCTCATCAACACACTTTGCCCAATCTACATCTGAATAAGCAGTTAACTGAAAATTCTGATTTCTGGGATACCACAGACCATAAGTCATTGTTTCTTTCAAATACATGAATATTCTTTTGACAGCTTGCAAATGACTTTGTTCAGGTGCAGATTGAAATCTTCCTACCATTCCTACAACATGCATTATGTCTGGGTGAGATGTTGTGATGTACAATAGGTTGCTTATCATTGATCTATATGAACTTTGATCAACATCAGGTGAGTCATCATCCTTGCTTAATTTTCATCCAGTAACCATAGGTGTACCCACAGGTTTGGAGTCTTCCATTTGAAATTTTTTCAGCATTTCTCTTAGATATTTTTCTTGAGAAATGAACATCCCTTCAGACCTTTGAGTAATTTGTAGGCCAAGAAAGAATGGCAGTTCTCCTATCATGGACATTTCAAACTCACATTCCATGGCAGAAGAAAACCATTGTACCAATGGATCCTTATTACATCCGAAGATAATGTCATCTTCATAGACCAATACGATGAGCAAATTATTATCCTCTATTTTAATATACAGATTGTTGTCAGTTGTTCCTCTCTTGAACCCTTTTTCTTTGAGATACATATCCATTCTGTGATACCAGGCTCGAGGGGATTGTTTTAACCCATATAAATCTTTCTTCAGCTTGCATACTAATTCAGGGTTATCAGACAGTTTGAAACCCTCTGGTTGTTCCATATATACTTCTTCACTTAAATCTCCATTTAGAAAATTTGACTTGACATCCATTTGATAGACTTTAAACATTTTATGACAAGCATAGGCAGTGAACATTCTAATAGCTTCTAATCTTGCTACGGGTGAAAATGTTTCATCATAATCTAGTCCTTCTATTTGAGCATATCCTTTACAGACTAACCTTGCTTTGTTCCTGACAATTTGTCCTTTCTCATTCAAATTATTCTTAAATTTCCATCTGGAGTCAATGATGTTTTTACCTTCAGGTCTATGAACCATCTCCCACGTATTGTTTTTCTCAATCTGATCAAGTTCATCATTCATTGCTTTAACCCAGTGATCATCTTTGTTGGCTTCATTGAAATTCTTAGGTTCCATCATGGATATGAAAGCTATATGAGATTTTTTGGTGGTATTGATTAGCTTTCTCTTGGTTTGTACACCTTTGTCTTTTTCTCCAATTATCTGACTTGCAGGATGATTCTTTTGAATGATTCTGGAGGAGGAATTTGAAGTTGACTGTTGATTTGAGTCTATCTGAGTGTCTGATTCCTCATCTAATTCAGAATCTTCATTTTTTGATTCTTGGACCTATTCATCTTCAGCTTTAGATGTGTCTTATGTAGAAAACTCATTCCTGTACATCTCTCTTGCTCTGATTCCTTCATCAACTTTTAAATCAATACAGTCAACCATTTTATGCAACCTCTTATTATAACATCTGTATCCTTTACTGTTTGTAGCATACCCCAAGAAGATACCTTCATCATCCCTGTCATCATATTTGCCAAGGTTCTGATCATTATTCTTTATGTAGCATTTACTCCCAAAGACTTTGAAGTGTTTAATTGAAATAGGTCTCCCAAACCACAGTTCATAAGCTGTCTTGTCACTTTGTGGTCTGAGGTGGGATTTGTTAAGAACATGTACTGTTGTGTGTATTGCTTCTACCCAGTAGGTTTGACCAATGTTCTTCTCATTCATCATTGACTTGGCCATTTCCTGCACTATTTTGTTTTGCTTTTCAACTACTCCATTTTGTTGTGGAGTTCTTGGGATTGTGTATTCTCTCTTGATCCCATGTTTGTCACAGAATTCTTTGAAGTCAATTGACATAAAATCTCCTCCTTGGTTTGATCTTACTGCCTTTAACCTCTTTCCTGTTTGAGTCTCAGTTAAAGCCTTAAATATTTTAAACTTCTCAAATGATTTATCTTTTTCTTTGAGAAAGGAAACCCAAGTAAGTCTGGAGTAATCATTAATAATCAACATGAAGTAGTTTTCTTTCCCTATGCCTTCCTGTCTTGATGGCCCACATAAATCCATATGAACTAGTTGGAGTGGTTTCTCTGTTGAACTAAAGCTCTTGGACTTAAACTGTGTCCTGTTTATCTTCCCTACTTGGCAGGGTTTACACATTAAATCTTGGGGCTTTGATATTCTTGGAAGAACTTTTACCGCTTTGAGATTTCTGAGCTTGATTAAGTGGTCAAAGTTTAGATGTCCAAGTCTCATATGCCATAACCAGCTTTCATCATGTTTGCTTAGATGACACTCTTCTCTATTTTCTTTCATCACATATACATTATTTTCCATCCTTATGCCTTTGGCCACCACTTGTCCTGAGTTTACAGAATTTATCTTGCAGTCCTTGGACGTGAACAACAATTTTCATCCTCTGTCACACATTTGACTTACACTGAGCAGATTATGTTTCAACCCATACACAAGTAGAACATCTTGGGCTTTTCCTTTTCCATTACTTAAAATCACTATCCTTTTACCCTTTATTTTACCTGGAGCATCATTTCCAAAGGTTACGTTTCCTGATTTTCTTTCACTTAGAGATAGAAACTTAACTTTGTCTCCCATCATATGTTTGGAGCATTCACTGTATATGTACCAAGGGTTCGTTTTTCTTTGAGATGACAACACTAATCCACACTTTTCACTTTCTTTCTTCTTCCAAAACTTGACATTTTCAGCAGGGGAATTCAAATCGGGTTCATAGTTCTTTAATCGACAGTCAACAGATTTATGTCCATAGTTATGACAGATGTAGCATTCAATCTCAGTGTTCAACAGGTCAAACTTATTGGTGCAGCGTTGTCTACTCATTGACTGTTGAATATTTCTTGACCTCTTTAGTTGCATGTCCCTAGACTTAATTTGGCAATTGACAATTTGTGAAGGTTTGTTACTTGGTTGCATCATTCTTTGTTGTGGCAAGTATTTATTCCTTTGAAATCTCAATTGCTCATGTCTAAGTCTTAAGGAACAATTTACAACTTTGTGACCAAAGTTAGAACAATAGAAGCAATAGCCATAGAAAAATTCTTTGTACCTAGAAAATGGTTGTCTTCTTTGAGAAAATAAATTTCTTCCTTGTTGATGACGTCTTTCAGCGGAGAGCGCATTGTTTCTTCATTCTACAGATTCAGTCCTGACAACTTTTTCTTTACTCGTCCTAGGTAGCTGACTGTCTTCCTTTGTTTTTGCAGGTTTTTTGTTTTCATTGGTTGTACTTTTGACAAACTTGATGGGTTCTTCATTTCCTGGCTTACCACTGCTTGATCCCTCTTCATAACCCAAACTAGTTTTCAGCTTTGGATTCCTTTGTTGATTCAGAATGGTAGCTAATCCTTCTAAGGCTTTGATACTTGACAGATTCTAATTGTACAAGGCTTGAAATTTCTCCATCTCTTTCCTAGTTTTCACTACTTCTTGTTCTAATGCTTCATATCTTGCCTAATTTTATGATAACTATTGTTTCATAATGTCTTCGATTTTCTTTGCCTCTTCCAATTCTACTTTTAGTAGGACAAGGTCTTTATCAGGTTCTTTACTGCTTTTCTCGAACTGTATCAGTAATTGTCTTTTCTTTCTATTCTTGATTCTTAGTCTGTCAATCTCTTCTAGTGCATTGATCAGTTCTCCTTCCATGTCAACCATAGCTTCTTCTTCATTAACATCACTCCTTGTGTTGTTATTATCATAGTCCTATTTGGCCATAAGTATGAAGTCATTTAGTTTATCTTCAATAGATGAATCATTGTCTTCATCATCTGAAGGATCATCATCATTGTTTATGCAAAGACTTTTCTTCTTAAAGTTATTCTCTTTAAAAAAAAAATTGTTTGTACTTCTCCTCATCATCAAAAGTCTAATCCTTTCCTTTGTGGGGACATTTATTTGCAAAATGACCTATCCTACAAAAGTTGAAGCATTTGAAAGGCAGTTTACCTTTGTATTTTCCTGATCCCTTCTTCAGTCTCTTCACAAATTTTTCTTCAATTTCATTGGGCTCAGAATCCTCATTATTGTATTTCTTAAATGATGCTTCTCTAGAGGTGGGTTTATCTTTAACTATTCTCATTTCATATGCAGTCAATGTTCCTAGAAGTTGATCAAACTCCAAGGTTTTTAGATCATTAAGTTCTTCTATAGCAGAGACCTTCGGATTGAACCTATCTCGGAGAGATCTCAAGATTTTTTGAACTAAATAAGGTTCCTCAATTGTTTCACCAAGTGCTTTCATTGCATTTATCATTTCTTCTACTCTCAGAAAGTATTTTCCAATAGTTTCATCTTCCTTCATCTTTAGCTATTCAAACTGCATTTTGTAGGTTTGAAGCTTGGCATCCTTTACCTTCTCATTACCCTCATAACTCTTAATGAATTTGTCCCACATTTATTTGGCAGTTCCTAGATGCATAACTTTTACGAATTCTTCTTCTGCAAGCCCACTCAAGATAGCATTCATAGCTTTAGCATTGAAGCTAAATTCTAGTTTGTCATCCTTATTAGCTAGTACAACTGGCTTTACATAACTAGTATCTACCACATCCCAAACATCTGCACCTAAAGCCATTATGTAGGTTCTCATTCTAACTTTCCATAAGGCAAAGTTTGTTCCATTGAACAGGGGGGCCTTGTTGGTTGAATTTCCTTCATGACTTGACATGTTTAAGCTCTAGGATCTACCTTTAGATAAAAGGGGCTGGCTCTGATACCAATTGTTGAGCAAATGAGAGGGGGGTGAATCAGTTGTTCCCGTGCTTAAATAATAATGCTTCTTTTAAAATCTTTACAAGGCACTCAATGATGGTCACAATAATGTAGGGAAATAAACAATGGCACATTCAACATCAGTCACATATATGAGAAACATAGAGATAGATATTTCTCGAGGAAACCCATATAGGGTAAAAAACTCTTCTTCTTTATATAATAAGTATTATTTACATTATTTGCATTATCATACATATGAGAACCAACTCATTGTGAGGCTACAACTTGTGTTTTTGCAAGCTGCAACTTACTGAGAGCACCAACTCTTTGTTTTCTCTATCACCCACTATAAAGAAGCACCAAATCCTTGGTTTCTCTAGCACCAACTCCCTATGTTCAAGCACCCACTTGAACCTCTGAGGACACCAGTCCTCCCTAGCGCCTCCCTACCACCTTGGATCATCAATATGTGTTACTGAATCTTATTACAGTGATATAATGTTTAACAACATCTTACCAGTATCATCATTGTTCTGCAAGATTTTCGCTGCTTTTTCTGCCTCACAGTCTTCCTGCACGCATCCCTTGCACTTTTTTTTCTTCTCTCTTTTGTACTCTATGCACCATTCCTCTTCAATGCACCTTTTATCTTCTATACCTCCCAGCTGCTGCACTCCACCTTCTTCTTTGCACATGCATCACACCCAACAACAACAACACAAATCTCTTCTTTGTTCCATATTCCTATACTCACTGTGCATCTTGTGCATGCTCCGTTTCTCATGGTTCTACATCCTCTGGATGTCGAGTGCTCTTATTGTTCATCATGGAAACTCTTCAGCTTCTCTGGCAGTTTTCCCATGCGTTCAACATCACTGGATGTCATGTTGAGATTCCTTAGCCTCTCTGGCAATCGAGACTCTTCGTCTTCTCTGGGATAGTTGAGCTTATACTTTCTGCTTCAGTTATAGACTTCAACACTCATCCACTTGTCAGTCCCTCTAAGAATCATCTTCATTCACTGGAAGAATCTTGGAGACCCTTCAACTCCTATGGAAATCACACAGAGGTTTCTTTGAATTCTATGGAAGCGACCATCAATGGTTTCTAGTAGTAGACTGCGAGGAGCAACATTAGCCCTCCGATCGTGCCCAAAATCACCTGCACCATTGGATTGAATTCATGTGATCTTGCATTTATTTCGCTAATTCACATTTTGGCATGTCAGGATCCCCGGGGTAAAGATTTGTTGCACTCCATGTCCTGATCCCTGAAACTCCAGAAAAAGGAGCTTGTCTATACTAGCTCCTTCCCCCACGGGACCACAGGTGGTGACCACCGGCTAGTTCAAAACTATATATCGCAATTTCGCATTTCGGGATTTCAGCGTTTCTGTGGTGAAGTGTTCTTGACACCTCCAAGTTTTGGTATCTGAAACTTTGAAATGGAGTCGGATCATTGGTTCATACTCCTGAGTTTCTCTTTTCAGTGAATTGGCATTTCATGATTTTAATATTTTTCCCTTTCGAGTCACCATGACTCCAACATTATCGAATTCATGATCACAAAATATTCAAAGTGATCGGACAGTTCACATAACCCACTAAGATGGATGGTTGATGGGATTTTGGCATTTTTCCCTTCGAGTTTTTCGAGACACACAATGGTCCCTTTCGACATTTCGGAGTTCGAGACATCGGGATGGTGGAGTTTTTGTTTACTCTATAAAAATTTGAAATAGAAAGTTCCGATGTGAGGTAAACCTGCTGACGTCACACGTGGATTGACACATGTTGAATAGCTACCACGTTTCATTCTGATTCATGACTTACATGTGCTCGAAATATTGAATCATCTTGACACTTGTCATTGCCTGATTGTGCCACGTGTCCTTAGCTGACGTGGTTTGCTGATGTGCCTGTTTCCGGTATTTCGTATTTCAGAACTTCGAGACTCTTGATGTTGAGAGTCTCTGACTTCTCCATCTCCCAGTATCCAAAATCCCGATATGATGTGCCTGCTTCTGGAATTTTGACGTTTCTCTTTTCGACACTTCAAGACTTCTGCTGACGAAGAATCCTTGTCACTCCATCTCCCAGTAACCGAAATCCTGATATTCAAAATTTTGAGTGATGTGCCTTTTCGGGTTTTCACATTTCGGCATTTCGGGACTCCTGATGTCGAAGGGTCCTTGTTGCTCCATCTCCCAGTAACTGAAATCCCTGTAGTTGAAAAACTCCGAAATGACTTTTGACCAAAACTTCGATCTTGCTATTCGATCATCGTTGCACTGCTGGTCTTCCTTGCCTGTTTGTTTTCCATCAAATGAACAAGCATACCTTCACATACTCTCATCTTGTCAAGCCAGTTCAACATCGTCTTGCCAAAAGACTTTTGGTTCCTGCCTGGCACATCCTTCCTGTACCCAAGTCATTATTGTTGTTGTACTTTCCATCAATGACAAGTATACACTGCCTGTAAAACATGCCAACATGATCGGCCTAAGCATAACTTTGTTTAGTCGGAGAAAGAGGAGTTAAAAGGATTGGTCTACCTTTTAAGAATTGTTTTTCATCTTCAAAAGTTAAGACGTAATCTCTTCTCCCTCTGTGGGAAAACTGGAAAGATGTTTTGGTCTTTTAAGAAGGAAAAACTGAGGATAGAAAGGGGTGATGGAGAAAGACTTGGAAATCAAAAAAACAGGGGTCATGAATTTGACCCAACTCTTGGAACTCTTTGTCAGAGATGCTTTCCTCTCTTTGTTTATTCTAATTACCTCTTATCTTACTTTAGGTGAGACTCTTAGGGCCTAGATTTAGAAAACATTCTTTTAGTGACATATCACTCTTACGAGACAATCACCGCACTTTTAAAAACCTTTGTTTGAAAAAGTAAAGTTTTATGGAATTCACACTTTTGCCTTACCATTTTCATTATCTTTTGAAATAATCGAAATCTTTTTATCACCTGTTTTCAGCGAATTTATCTTCTGAAATATGAATATATGTTTGCTCCTTTATCTTTTTTTGGACTGCAAGCTGGGATCCTATAAAGGAACATAACGAAGAGTATCAGGGCTTTTAAAAGAATTGAATACATTGAAAATTTTATATCCGTACTTCTAGAAAAACATTAATCAATTTTTATTTTTATTTTTTTCCTTTGTTTTTTTTAAAACAGACTTACCAAATAAAATTATGAAATAAAAATAAAAATCAAATGGTATATACAATGGGAATTTTGGAAATCAATTATTCCATATAATGTTTTAAATAACTCCCATTGACAGGGGTGTTGAGGATTTTACCGTCCAAATTCTCTAACAGAAATGAATTTTTTCCCTCAGGATTTGTTACCTTGAACGATCCATACTAGATGTGATCGAATTTACCATGTTTTTTTTAGTTTTACTTCTTTGCATCCCATTTTAAAACCAAATCTCCCGGGAGAAAATCTTTGTCTTTGGCTTTACGATCGAATAGCACTTTCATGTCATCCTGGTATTTCTACAACCTTTCATCCACTTCGGCCTTATGTTGTTGGACTTCAATCAACTGATTTATCCTTCTTGTGACATGATTTGGTTCTTCCTTCTCATCTTGCCAAAGTTTCATTACAGGAAGCGTTAGATTTATAGGTAACACTACATTTTTCCCGTATACCATTTGGAAAGGAGAAGTGTCGATAGACTTTTTCGTGCCAATCCGATTTGCCCACAGAGCGTATTTCAAATGTACATGCCATGATTTCTTGTTTTCACTCAACACTTTCTTAATTATATTGATTAAGCTTTTGTTTGAAGACTCGGCCAACCCATTTCCCTGGGGGTAATACGCAGTGGAATGACCAAGAAAAATATTGTATTTTTGGCAGAAACTGACCATAGCCATAGATATAAAGGCCTGAGCGTTATCTGTGATTATCTTTTGGGGGAAGCCAAATCTAGATAAAATATTCTCTTCTAAAAAATCTATTACCACCGAATTTGTAGCGTTTCTGGTTGGGATAGCCTCCACCCATTTGGTGAAGTAATCTGTTGTAGTCAGGATCCATCTATGTTGAGCGCTAGAATGAGGATTGATTTCACCTATGAAATCTAATCCCCATTGCTGAAAAGGAGCTTCCGTTTTGACTAGAACCAACGACATCACTGGGAGCTTATGCTTACCTGCGAACAATTGGCAAGGGTTGCAACCTCGGACCTTGGTGTTGACGTTTGAGAAAAGTTTGGGCCAATAATACCCTTCCCTTAGGATCTTATAATTCATTTCCCTCCAGGCGTGGTGTCCTCCACATACTCATTCGTGAAATTGGCTTATGACCTTTTATGTTTCTAATTCAACCAAACAAACCAACAAGAAGCCAAGAGGGTCTTTCCAATACAATTGTCTTTTGGATATACAGTATTTGACTGCATGTTGCTTCAACGTTCTGGCTTTAGATGAGGTCAAGTCACTTGGGCACTTCAAGGTCAACAGGTAGGACACTATGTCTTTGTACCAATCTGATAAAGCAAACTTCTCTGTGATTCTGGTTTTAGCTATTTGTTCATCGAGTTCGTTAATGTCCACACACTCTTCATTTCTCTGTAAGCCATTTATCCCGAGGGATCTGAAATTTGATTCAGCTAAGAGTTTAGCTAAACCTTTCCCCTTCACCAGTTTCGTTGGTTTAATCTCCAAATCGAATTCTTGAATTTTGGCAAGCCACTATCTTCTTTTTCCATCACTGTCGGACAGAACCAAAATATATTTTACCCAGCTAGTGGGTACGTACGCAATCACCTTAGAATGCAACACATAGGTTCCAAAATATTTTAATGTCTTCTCCATAGCATATTCTTTTTTTTCCATTATATTATATCTAAGTTTGGTGTCTCTAAGAATTTTTCTAAAAAAGTCTATCAGTTGCTCGAAACCTTCTTCATTTTTTTGGAGGAGAACTGCGGCAAGTGTGTGTTCGGAGGTGAATGAGAAAATAAGAAAATCCTTTAGATAATCAGGGCTTGCTAGTACAGGTGCCTCGCTTATAACCTTTTTGATGTGTGTGAATGATTCTTTAGCTTCCGCTGTCCATTTCACTTCGTTGTTTTTCTTTAGCATATCTGTGATCAATTTCACAATTTCAACAAAGTTTGGAATAAATCTCCTTAAAAAAATTATTTTTCCTAAGAATGACTGAATCTCTTTTACATTCCTAGGAATATTTATTCTGTCTATAGCTTCAACTCTTTTAGGATCAATTCTAATTCTATCTCGAGACACAATATGGCCCAAAATTTTACCTTCTTGCATAGCAAAGTGAGACTTTTTGGGGTTTAAAGACAAACCAAATTTGTGGCATTTTTCAAATGTCTGCTTGAGATGTATGAGATGATCTTCATTAGATTTAGAAAAAATGTTTAGATCATCAAGATAGATAACCACAAATTTGTCTCTTTTGCCAATGAAAGTGATATCTATAGCCCGTTGGAAAGTAGCACCTGCATTCATCAAACCAAAAGGCATCTTATCATGCATAAATGTACCCCAAGGGGTGGTAAAGGCTGTCTTTTCTTTATCGTGTTCATAGACGGAAATTTGATTGTACCCAGAAAATTCGTCGATCATTGACATCCTATTTGCCCCATCTACTTTTTCTAAAACATGATCCATTTTGGGTAGGGGGTGATTATCTTTGAGGGATGACTTATTAAGATTTCTGAAATCGACACATAGTCTAATTTCCCTATTTTTCTTTCTAATCGGGACTAGGTTTTCTACCCAATCAAAGTATCTCAACGGTACAATTATTTTTGCATCCAGGAGTTTTTTGACTTCCTTTTCGATCACAGGCAATAAAATAGGATTAATTTGTCTGATTTTTTGTCTAAAGGGTTTGACACCAGGCTTTAGGGGTATCTTATGTTCGATCAAAAAGGTGTCATAGGTTCTCAACTCTTCATATGACCAAGCGAAAATGTCTTTGTACTTTCTAAGCAACTCTGCATATTTATTTTTGGTTTTAGGGGACAGATATTTGGATAGCTTCACCAACCGAGGGTTTTCTGTAGTACCTATGTCACAGTCCTCAACTTCTTCAGGTTGAGGCTGTAGAGTGGATTTTGAAGGGATATCATCTTGATTGAATAATATTTCCAAGGGAATCAAGCCCTTGGGTATCTAGTTATCTTTAAGAACAATCATTCGATGATTCACAATTTTATCGTGAAACTCTTGAGGATCCTCTCCTTCCTACATGGTCCAAATGGGGTTATTTTGGTTTTCTTGGTCAGCGTGAGTTTCGGCAAACTCATCTATAGATTCCAAAAATTTGCAAATATTTTCATCGTCCTCAAAGACTTGCCAATGTTGTATGTTATTTGGTATAGAAGGCCGGTGCCTCATTTGTATGTGATACTTTAGTTTAAACGTAGTGGGAGGTGTGAATGTTGAGATTGCCTTGGCTAACGCATCAGCCTGTTGGTTTTCATTTCTAGGAATGAAATGAACTTTGATAGAGGAGAAGAAATTTTTGATCAGATCCCAGACGCAATTCCTATAGGACCTCAACCTAGGATGTTTGGCTTGGTACTGTCGGTTTACCTATTTTATGATTATATCGACGTCACCAAAGAATTAGAGGTTTTTTATTTTCATTTTCCTGGTAGCCTATAATCCTAACACTAAGGCTTCATACTCACATACGTTATTTGTGCAGTCCACATTCCATTGTAGCCTATATGAAAAGGGGATTACAAATTGATCATCAGGAGCCACAAGGAGTGCCCCAACTCCATCTCCAAAATAGGATGAAGCACCATCAAAAAACATCTTCCATTCACCCGAGCTATATACATTTTCTATAATTTTTTCTTTTTCTATTTTTTCTTCTGTACAACTTTCGTCTATACCTACTTCAAACTCATCATCAATAGATAATATAAAAATTCCTAAATCTTGGTCGTAAATATATATAGGGTGGTTATTTGGGTTATGTGGATCACCTACCGTGAATGCCAACCTAGTCTCTCTATAAAGACACGTGTATTGTCCTCCAAAAACTGGAATCGTAGCGTATGTCATGTCAAGTTGGAGAGATCCTCTGAGCTTGGCACCCCATGAACTAGATAACAACATACCATACTTCGGAGGGATGTCGGCGACCACTACGTCCATAAGAATTATTTTTGTGGGTATTTGTGCTAGATTGACCACCAGGTATTTAATCATACCTATGCATTTGACCTTTCTGAATTGAATGAATATTAGTCTCCATATGGCCTGGTGATTTCGAGACCTAGTTTCTCCATAATGGATTTTGGCATCACATTGTGGGATGCTCTAGAATCTAGCATGCAGTTATGAAGTAGGTGGTCGAATAAGGTCAACGTGATATAGAAGGGGGCCACAATGTCTCTCGCACCTTCGAAATGCGGACCAAAAACTATGTTCGGCTTGTCATCTTCTAAGTTGATGACATCGGCTTGACTTTTGTCTTCAGAAAAGCTAATCATCTTGGCAATTTGTTTTTTGTATATGGGATTTTTAGCCAGTTCAACAAGTGGGATAGGGATTTTGATTTTATTTATTTCATTTTCCAGATTAAAATTTCCCAGGGCCTTGTCGTTCTCTATGTTTGGGGCCTCCATTCCTTTCTTTTCAGCTTTTCTTTGTGGTGAAGACTTGATTTCAGTCATAGGAACCTGTTTTTTCTCAGTGGGTGTTCCTACTAACTTTGACTTGACAGGTTGTGTGTCAGCGGTTTGGGTTTTTGCAATTTTTTTCTCAGCAACCTTTGGAGTTGCTTCATTAGTTTCACCTCTAGGCAAAATATTTTTTGTTAGGGCGGTTGGAAGACTCTTGTTCCTAGGTCATAAATTATATTTCTCATGTAGTTCGGCTATAATATCATCCGTGATACCCTGATAGGCCAAATATTCAGACGTATCGTTGCTAACATTGTGTTCCGATCTACTTTCCTTATTTAACGATTTTTCGTAATCTTGTCTCAATAAATAAGGTGATTTATTATCGTCACTGAGATTATTAATATCCTCATCAAATTCTTCAAAATATTCTAGATATTCCTCTCCAATGAAGTTTTCACTTTTGAAGGGGTTTGGGATCTTTTGATCTTCATTTTTAATTGTTTTTTGTGGGGCCTGAGGATCATGATTCCTTCTAAAATCCTTCCTAGGAAAATTATCCCTTTTTTATTTATCTAGTTCCATTTTGAGATCTTATTTGAAAGTTCTCTAATTACCCTAGCCATCTCATCTATTTTATCTCCCGAGGATTTACCCGATCCTGAGGATCCACCTTGTTCTTTGAATTTCCTATTTTCTTTATTCTCGGTTTCTATTTTAGCTTTTAATTTCTTTGATGCCATCATGTTCGATTCAATCTCAAGAGCATCATCTTGAATTTTAATGAGATATGTTGACCTCCTTTCTCTCAATAATAGGGAAAAATCGAGATCAAAGGCACCAACAAAAGTCACCTTTGCTGCGGGTTGAGAAGGTTTGACTTCAACTGGGATTTTATTATATAACTTGTTAAACCTTTGCGTGAACTCTAGAACATATTCTGAGTTTTTCTTTCTAAGGGATCTGAATTCAGTTAGGTAATAGAGGTGGTCCCTCCTCTCCCCCCATTATCTAATAATAGCGTTTTCAAGTTCTTCATAAGATCTTAGAGATCTGGCTGCTAAGGCTTGGAACCAAGTCCTCACCTGTCCTTTGAAGGTCTGAACAAGGAGTCTAACATAGACATATTCATGTTCAATTGCAAGGATATTGACAAATTGGTTGAAGAAGTTTATATGTTCTTGAGTGGTCAAATCTCCTTCCCCTATAATCTTGGGAAGTATTTTCATATAAGTTTTGGGAAGGTCATGTAGGGGAACTGGGAGGACGAGGGGAGCATATCTAGCTGCTACTTTAGCAAAGATTCTAGGAAGTGGTGCTTGGCCGCTTGCTGGTCCTCCTGGGGCACCGCCCCCAGATCCTTCTCCTCCATGTGTAGCCATTGATAGATTAAAGGCTGAAGCTTGGAGTGTGTGAGGAGAGGGCTCATGGAAATATGAGGAATATTCCTCTGGAAAAGAAAATGTATTGTATAATAGGGGAAGAGAGATGGATCTCTCAAGGGTTTCTTGAACGTTCAACTGTGTAAAATCAGGTTGACAAATAGTATGCATGGGCGAGATGATTTGTCTAAGATATCTTCGTGATTTTAAAATATTTTCCGGATCAGAGACTGGCGAGGTCTGCTTTTTGTTCGGGTTCTTTCTGGTGTTCTTTCGGCTAATAGCCAGTTTACTTATCGTGGAGTCACCAAGTGAACAATATAAAGTAGCCTTAGAAGGTTTTCTATCTGTGTTCACTATCAAAGAAAGAAAGTGTCAATGTGGTTCTTCCCAGGGAAAAGTTTCATTTCTTTGCTCCCCGGCAATGGCACCAAAAAGATGTTGTTCCTGAGTTTATACTTTAAGGCTCTAAAGTATACTGTCAAGGCATCCGTAAAGATAAAGGTAATTAAAGGGTAAGAATCAAATTAAAGGGTAAATCAGAGTTGGTTTCTCAACTGCCTCTGTCTAGCTTCTCATTGTTCTTGGATGTTGATATCTCTCTCGATAGCAACCCATGAACATTCTAATTCAACCTGATTAGTTGTTGTTTGCAGAATAGTATTAAACAAGTTCAAAGCAATGCTAGTTTGATCTTGGAGGCCAGGTTCTATGTTGGGCTGTCTATTATTTGGGACATTCATGGAAAATAAAGTTTTATTTAAATAAGAAAAGTTTGAAGATTTGTTGCTTCTATTTTTAAGGGATGAAAAGAGAAAAAAAGTTTTGGAACTCAAAATAATAACATAATAACAGTTGAGGCCATTTCCTGTACTTGAAACAATTTTGAGAATAGTAAAATAACAAAGTAGCATCGTTGAGATAATATGAGGCTTTAATCATGAAAGAATCTCATATTGTAACAAGAGGTAAAGAGGAAAACAAGATTTCTAATGAAGTGTAAAATATAATCATTCAAATGACCTACAGGTCTTGAAACTGTTGATAGCAATCACAGAGGAAATCCTGTAAATGATTTAATAACCAAATAAATTCAAACTACAATAGATGTGTGAAATAAACTTATAGTTGATCATTCATTAGAAAGACGTAAGAAGAAAAATATTGAAAACTATGGGAAATAGGGTAAAAGAACACATAGCTTCAAGTTGACAGAATTCAGAATCTCGTATGTATTATTTATATCACAGTGGATTGGAAAACTTTTTTAATACAATTGGATTTCTCAAAAACCAAAAGCTTTTTCTCAGTCTTGTGAAAATATATTTATACATGATCACCAAATATTTTTCCTGTTGGTGATTAACTAACTTCCTAAGACTGCAGTTACATGAATGGACAATGTCAAACCATTTACATTTCTATTCTAACTGCTTTGTTATTCTAATGATGAAAATCTTCAAAAGCGTATCGCATGTCTGCGTTGATGAACCTCCTCCTTCTGCTTCAAGACAATGAATACATTTTCCCAGAAACTGTACTAAAACTCTGGGAGATTCTGGAATATCCTTTGCTTCAAATAATAAAAACTTTCCCTGCAGTTCCAGCAGAGAGTCTTCGATTATCTTTCTTGTGAACTTGATAGTTTGTAGTTTCAAGTTAGGCATTACTACCCATTTATCAATTTGAGTAACATTGAATACCTTTATTTGCCGGATCTCTTTCTGAATTTCTTCCAGATCCTCTTTGAATCTAATCCGATGCTTAACAATGTTAATTTCCCCTAACAAACCTGAACAGTCATTTTTTCCAATGTTCAATGAAGTTTTCTCTAAAAGGTCAAAAATTCCTTAAAAGTTGTCATTAACTTCTCTGTTCACTCTTTTGTTTTCTATGAGGTCTGCCTCCCATACCTTGAGTATTACATCACCTTTAACCTGCTCTGAAATAGATAATTTTTTAGCTTCCCCAAAATCTTGTTTTAATGAAAGAGCCACTGCTTTTTGGAAGGTTGCTCTGGCTTCTTTCACTTCTCTTTCTTTCTGGAGAATATTCTCCAAGGATTTATTTGTTTCTTGAAAGTAATTCTGGACAAATTCCATATTAAAAAACACTCACTGTTGTTCTTTTTCTATCTTCATATGTATTTCCAATACCTAGGCCTGGAAGATTTCAAGCTCTACCACTTGATTTGAAATAGAATTAATCTTATTGTGTAATTGTTTATTTATTTCCTCTTGCTTTATGACCTGTGCTCGAGTGACCTTTATTTTCTAATTTGTTTCCTCTAAGCTTTCTTTCATTTTTTGAATCTCTTGAATATCCTTTAATCTAGCTCGTTCTAGACCCGTTTTTATCCCCCAACTGATATTTCTTTCAGTCTCCTTTAATTGATCCTGTAGCTGAGCTATCAGTTGATCTTTCTTCTCCAGCATAGTTGTCAAACTACCCACATAGTATAGATTTGTCGATGCTAAGGCTCCCATTGTGCCTGCTATCTCTATAGCGAATTCTCTCTCTTTAAGTTTTTGTCCATCTATAATGATCTTGTGATTTTTAATCATTATATCTCCTCTTGAATGCATTTCCTGTTTTAGGATATCCTTTCTCTTTTTACTGAAAAAATAATTAGAGGGAAGAATCTCATCTCTAGAAATAGGCTCAAGATCACTTACGTACAGAACTTCCTCTTGGGGGTTTCCATAAGTAGACTGCAATGGAGTCAAAGAAGTAATGGGACTTCCAAGTTCTGTTGATGTTGTTCCTCCTACTTTTTTGGGAATATTTTCTGGGATTTTCGAAGGTATTTCCAACTCCTTTCTTTTCCTTGCCTCTGATTTTTCTGCCAGAGGAACCTCTATTTCTTGTGAAGGTATTTCAGTCTCCTTCATTTTCCCCTTTGTATTTTCTTTATCTTGCACATCTGTTCCAGATCTTGGGGGAAGACCTTCCATCTCTGGAGGAGGGGTCGTGGATTCACCCTACAAAATTTTTGGCAAACAACTTCGCCTGTGACTCTGGAAGGACACAAAACTAGTCTGTAAGTCGAGTGATGAGGCATGTACCCTGTTCAATACCTCCTCATAAGTATTAACCTCCTTGAAAATAACATCATAAACAGATTTTTCATGTTCGTAAGCTTTCATATTACAGTGCATCAAATGTCTGCTTACTAATTGATAAGGGTCATGCTTTCTGTGCTCAATATCTACCAGTTTTATTTCCTCTAAAGCTTCGGCTTCCACTTTAGAATGACCTAGGTTTAGTAATGAAAATTTACCAAAATACAGAGGGAAGATTGGCCAGGATTTCTTTTGAGTTGCCTTTAGCTCTATTCCAATACCACCTTTCACTATTTGATGTGATACCTCCCTCAATACTAGTCTGTCCAGGAGGAATTTTAGAAGTGTGTGAGGGGGGATTGAGCATCCATAAACCCTAATACAAGAGAAGTTTTCATCAACAAACCAATCAACTATTGCTTTGATATTTCCTGAGACTAACTCAGAAATGCGAGGGGGTTCACAACCATAAAATATTTTATGCATTGGAATTATAATAAAATGACAAATTTCGTAAAATGCATTTTTAGCATTTTCTTCCCATAGCACAGAGTGATACTCATGAATGGGATCGGGGAAAGTTATGTTCCAACTCCAATTCATCAGGGGAAAAGGAGTCACAAGGAAAACTAGGTCGATAATGTACGTTGACATGTAAAAGGCCACTGGTTGACCTTTAGATTTTGCAACTCTGTAATTTGAAACTTCTTGAGCTAGATTATCAGACAAAATCTTACTCCAGTTGAAAGTATATCCTTATGAAGCTTATTCTAAAAACGACACCCATTCTGCAGGAAAATGGCAGGGATTCTTTTTCCCGAAAAGTCTACATAGCATAATGGCTACGTAGACCATGTATTTGTTCAAATATTCTATGGCATAAACCCCATGGGTATCGACCCTAAACTTTGATGGACATCTCCACTATTCTCTGATTAAATCGAGATAAGTTCAGTCTGCCTCAGTACACTCTTTCCTTTGAAATTCAGCTAAAAACTCGGCATTATAAGTGTACTTAGGATTTGGTGAGAGTTTATACATTACTTTTAAATGTTTTGGCCTGAAGGAGCCGACGACGACCCCTTGATAATTTAGAATGCTTCTTGTCGGGATATCAACCTTTTCCAAGGTCCAACTGATCATGTCGTTGTATTCCATAAGACGAGGGCGCGTCATGATCTTATGAAGCTTTGATTCTGCTATATCTCGATAGTGATTCTCGGAATCAGTAAGAGAATTCTTGATTTCGTATTCCAGGAATTCAAAGATTTGTGTCCAGGATTTAATTGAGTCGATAGCGTGTGGCGTAGTGTCGGATAAGATATATCCTTCCTATGTATCTTCACTCTGCTTCAGTACTTTCTTCGATGCCATGACTTTATATTAGCTGGAAAACCTATCACAGAGAGGGCATGTATGAGCTCGACTGAATGCGCCTTATGCTTGATAGTATGAAACAAAATATGCTGTGAAACTCAGACCTTTAAACTCTCTTTTAATTCATTTAACGATGAAGGGACTGATGCAGCTGACAAGAATTCAATACATTTAATGCAGTAGATATTCACTAAGATACACATTAGTGTCACATATCATTAATTATCATTTATTAAAGTGGCCAAATTTTGGCACTTTTGAATTCAAAATTCGGAAATTTTCATTCAATCGGAAACCAAAACGTGAAAAAACCTTTAAAAAGTTTGATTGTCTTTAATCATGCTTCCAAAATAGAGTTAATTTAGACTAAACACAGATTAAGAGTCAAGACTTCGCGTTTTGGGATTTCGGGGATCATGTTGACAAGAGGTATGTTATCACTGAATCTCGATTTTCGAAATTGCGAAATCACGACAAGTTTAGGACTTAATTTTGTTTTATTAAATTAAACCACTTTGATTATTTCGGGGTTTCAAGGATCGTGTTGACAAAAGGTATGTCATCATTGAATCTCGATTTTCAAAATTGTGAAATGATTAACTCAAGCCTTAAACTTTCGTATTAGTCAATTAATTAATCAGGATTAAATCAGACTAAAAACAGATTATGAGTCGGTACTTCGCATTTTGGGATTTCGGGGATCATGTTGACAAGGGGTATGTTATCGACGAACTCCGAATTCTGAAATCGCGATATGATTAAATTAGTCTTTAATAATTAGTAACTTTCATATTTCGGGAAATCGAGGATCGGGATTCTGTGATTGGAAATGCATTAAAAAATATGTTCTTAGTAAACCTCGAATTTCGAAAAACCTTTTAAAGGTTAATCTTAACTTCTTTAGGGTTTAAACTTTTCATGATTTAAGAAATAATTTTACAGGAAGCACATTGGGACTTTTATAACATTTTTGGTTTTTTTTCCTTTTATTATTTAAAGAATAAAGATTGTCAGGATTTTCAGTACCTGCCTTTTGGAAAAGATAGTGAGCGTTATGCTTGTGAAAAGTCGAAACCCGAAAAAGGAAGATTTTAGTTTTGAAGATTAAAAAATTTAATATATGTTTCAATAGGGTCCAATTTATGAAACCATGCCTTAGGAGAGGATGGGAAATATAGTAATCTGCTTCGTTAGGTTTTTATGCCCTCGGAAGAAATTGGACAAGACTCCCTAAAATGGTTTGGGATGCAACTTGCAACTGGGTATATAACGAATATCAAGACTCAGATTGAGGAACCGTTGACTCTGATGGATTCCTGGGATAGGAATTCATATAGAGCACCCCTCACTCATGTGTTCAATGCCTCAGAAGTTTCTTTAAACATTGATTTTGAGAACCATTGTTTTGCTCAGTTTGAAGCAATGCAACATTTGGATTAAGGGGGAAATTTATGAAACCATGCCTCGGGAGTGGATGGATATTTTTTTCACCTATTCCATGCCTAAACAAGCTTGCAGCATCTCACGGAACTCAAAAATGTTTCTTCATTAGTCTTTTCTTCCCTGAACAAGAATTAGCCAAGAGTCCTTGAAATGGTTTGGGATGCGACTTGCAACTGGGGATAAAACTAAAACTGAGACTCGGATTGAGGAACCGTCATCTCTGTTGGATTCCTGGCATAGGATTTTAGCTAGATCACCCCTCACTCCCAGTTGCAACCCCTTGAAAGTTGTTTTTTTCATCGATTTCAATAACTAGTGCCTTGATCAATAAGAAACAATGCAACATTTGGATTTAGGGGTCCAATTTACGAAACCATGCCTCGGGAGTGGATGGAAAATGTGGTCACCTGGTCCATGCCTAAACAACCATGAAAAATCTTATGGAGCTCAAAAATGTTGCTCCATTAGGATTTTATGCCCGGAGGAGGAATTGCCAAGAGTCTCCGTGATGGTTTGGGATGCGACTTGCAACTGGGCATAAAATGAAAATCAAGACTCGGATTGAGGAACCATCGACTTCAATGGATTCCTGGGATAGGATTTCAGCTAGAGAACCCCTCACTCCCAGGTTCCATGCCTTGGAAGTTGAGTTACTCATTGATTTATATAACTAGTGTTTTGCTCAGTTTGAAGCAAACCAACATTTGGATTAAGGGGTCCAATTTACAAAACCATGCTCCAAGAGCGGATGGAAAATACAGTCACCTATTCCATGCCTCAAAAATCTTGCACAATCTCACGAAACTAAAAAATGATGCTCCATTAGGTTTTTATGCCCTCAGGAGAAATTGGCCAAGAGTCCCTAAAATGGTTTGGGATGTGACTTGCAACTGGGCATATAACGAATATCGAGACTTGGATTGAGGAACCTTCTAATCTGATGGATTCCTAGGATAGGATTTCATCTATCACACCCCTCACTCATAGGTTCCATGCCTCAGAAGTTGCTTTAAACATTGATTTTGAGAACTAGTGTTTTGCTCAGTTTGAAGAAATGCAACATTTGGATTAAGGGGTCAATTTACAAAACCATGCCTCAGGAGTAGATGGATAATTTGATTACCTATTCCATGCCTAAAAAAACTTGCAACATCTCATGGAACTCAAAAATTTTGTTGTGTTAGTCTTTTATGCCCTGAGCGGGAATTGGCCAAGAGTCCCCGAAATGGTTGGGATGCGACTTGCAACTGAGAATAAAATGAAAACCGAGACTCGGATTGAGGAACCATCATCTCTGTTGGATTACTGGTATAGGATTTTAGCTGGATCACCCCTCACTCCCAGCTCCAACCCTTTGGAAGTTGTTTTTTTCATCGATTTTGATAACTAGTGCTTTGTTGAGTAAAAAGAAATGAAATATTTTGATTTAGGGGTCCAATTTACGAAACCATGCCTTGGGAGAGAATGGACAATGTGGTCACCTAGTCCATGCCTAAACATGCATGCAAAATATCATGGAGCTCAAAAATGTTGCTCCGTTAGGATTTTATGCCCGGAGGAGGAATTGCCAAGAGTCCCTGAAATATGCTTGGGGATGCAACTTGCAATTGGGCATAAAACAAAAAATGAGACTCGAATTGAGGAACATTCAACTCTGATGGATTCTTGGGATAGGATTTCAGCTAGAGAACCCTCACTCCCAGTTTCCATGGCTCGAAAGTTACTTTACTCATTGATTTAGAGAATTAGTGTTTTGCTTAGTTTGAAGCAAACCAACATTTGTATTAAGGGGTCCAATTTACGAAACCATGCCTCAGGAGAGGATGGAAAATATAGTCACCTATTCCATGCCTAAACAATCTTGCATCATATTATGGAACTCAAAAATGTTGCTCCATTAGCTTTTTATGCCCTCAGGAGCAATTGGTCAAGAATCCCACAAATGGTTTGGGATGCAACTTGCAGCTGGGCATATAACGAATATCGAGACTCAGATTGAGTAACCGTCAACTCCGATGGATTCCTAGGATAGGATTTAATCTAGAGAACCCCTCACTCATGGGTTCCATGCCTTAGAAGTTGCTTTAATCATTGATTTTGAGAACTAGTGTTTTGCTCAGTTTGAAGCATTGTCACATTTGGATTAAGGGTACAATTTACGAAACCATGCCTCGAGAGAGGATAGATAATTTGGTCACCTATTACATGCCTAAAGAAGCTTGCAACTTCTCATGGAACTCAAAAATGTTGCTCCGTTAGTCTTTTATGCCCTGAGCGAGAATTGGCCAAGAGTCCCTAAAATGGTTTGGGATGAGACTTGGAACTGAGCACAAAATGAAAAACCAAGACTCGGATTGAGGAACCATCATCTCTGTTGGATTCCTAGCATAGGATTTTAGCTAGAGCACCCCTCACTCCCAGTTCCAACCCCTCAAAAATTGTTTTATTCACTGATTTCAATAACTAGTGCTTTGCTCAGTAAGAAGCAATGCAACATTTGGATTTAGGGGTTCAATTTATGAAAACATGCCTTGGGAGAGGATGCACATTGTTCTCACCTATTCCATACCTAAACAATCATGCAAAATCTCATGGAGCTCAAAAATGCTACTCCGTTAGGTTTTTTATGTTCGGAGGAGGACTTGCCAAGAGTCCCCGAAATGGTTTGGGATGCGACTTGGAACTGGGCATAAAATGAAAACCGAGACTCAGATTGAGGTACTGTTGATGCTGATGGATTCCTGGGATAGAATTTCAGCTAGAGAACCCCTCACTCCCAGGTGAAATTCCTCAGAAGTTGTTTTACAAATTGATTTAGAGAACCAGTGTTTTGGTCAGTTTGAAGCAAACCAACATTTGGATTAAGGGATCCTATTTATGAAACCATGCCTTGGGAGAGGAAGGAACATATAGTCACCTATTCCACACCTAAATAGTCTTCCAGCATCTCACGAAACTCAAAAATGTTGCTCCGTTAGTTTTTTATGCCCTCAGAAGCAATTGTTCACGAGTCCCCGAAATGGTTTGGGATGTGACTTGCAACTTGGCATATAATGAATATTGAGGCTTGGATTGAGGAACCATCAACTTCGATAGATTCCTCGGATAGGATTTCATCTAGAGCACCCCTCACTCATGGGTGCCATGCCTCAGAAGTTGTTTTAATCATTGATTTCAAGAACTAGTGTTTTGCTCCATTTGAAGAAATGCAACATTTGGATTAAGGGGCCAATTTACAAAACCATGCTTCAGGAGAAGATGGATAATTTGGTCACCTATTCCATGCCTAAACAAGCTTGCAATATCTCATAGAACTAAAAAATGTTGCTCTGATAGTCTTTTATGCTCTAAGATGGAATTGGCCAAGAGTCCCCAAAATGGTTTGGGATACGACTTGCAACTGGGCATAAAATGAAAAACAAGACTCAGATTGAGGAATCGTCATCTCTTTTGGATTCTTGGCATAGGATTTTAGTTAGATAACCCCTCACTACCGGTTCCAACCCCTCAGAAGTTATTTTTTTCATCGATTTCGATAACTAGTGCTTTGCTCAGTAAGACGAAATGAAACATTTGGATTTAGGGGTTCAATTTACGAAACCATGCCTTAGGAGTGGATGGAAAATGTGGTCATATAGTCCATGCCTAAACAAGCATTAAAAATCTCATGGAGCTCAAAAATGTTGCTCCATTAGGCTTTTATGCCTGGAGGAGGAATTGCCAAGAGTCCCCGAAATGGTTTGGGATGCGACTTACAACTAGGCATAAAAGGAAACCCGAGACTCAGATTGAGGAACCGTCGACTCCGATGGATTCCTGGGATAGTATTTCAGCTAGAGAACCCCTCACTCCTGGGTGCCATGCCTCAAAAGTTGATTTACTCATTTATTTCGAGAACTAGTGTTTTTCTTAGTTTGAAGCAAACCAACATTTGGATTAAGGGGTCCAATTTACGAAACCATACCTCAGGAGAGGATGAAAAATATAGTCACCTAGTCTACGCCGAAACAATCTTGCAATATCTCATGGAGCTCAAAAATGCTTCTACATTAGGTTTTTATGCCCTCGGGAGCAATTGGCCAAGAGTCCCCGAAATGGTTTGGGATGCGACTTGCAACTAGGCATATAACAAATATCGAGACATTGATTGAGGAACAGTTGATTCCGATGGATTCCTAGGATAAAAGTTTATCTAGAGCACCCCTCTCTCATGGGTGCCATGCCTCAAAAGTTTCTTTAAGAAATGATTTCGAGAACTAGTGTTTTGCTCAGTTTGAAGCAGTGCATCATTTGGATTAAGGGGCCAATTTATGAAACTATGCCTCAAGAGTGGATGGATACTTTGTTCACCTATTCCATGCCTAAATAATCTTGCAGCATCTCATGGAACAAAAAGGTGTTTCTTCGCTAGTCTTTTATGCCCTGAGCGAGAATTAGCAAAGAGTCCCCAAAATGGTTTGGGATGCGACTTGCAACTGGGCATAAAATGAAAACCGTGACTCGGATTGAGGAACCGTCATCTCTGTTGGATTCCTAGCATACGATTTTAGCTAGATCACCCCTCACTCTTGGTTCCAACCCTACGGAAGTTGTTTTTTCATCGATTTCGATAACTAGTACTTTGCTTAGTAAGAAGCAATGCAAAATTTGGATTTAAGGGTCCAATTTACAAAACCATGCATCAAGAGTGGATGGATGATGTGGTCACCTATTCCATGCCTATATAAGCATGCAAAATCTCATGGAGCTAAAAAATGTTGCTCCGTTAGGCTTTTATGCCATGAGGAGGAATTTCCAAGAGCCCCCAAAATGGTTTGGGATGCAACTTGCAACTAACCATAAAACGAAAACCAAGACTCGGATTGAGAATCTGTTGACTTTGATGGATTCCTAGGATAGGATTCCAGCTAGAGCACCCCCTCAGAAGTTTCTTTATTCATTGATTTCGAAAAATGATGTTTTGCTCAGTTTGAGGCAAACCAACATTTGGATTAAGGGGTCCAATTTATGAAATCATGCCTCGGGAGTGGATGAAAAATATAGTCACCTAATCCACACCTAAAAAATCTTGCATCATCTCACGGAACTCAAAAATGCTACTATGTTAGGTTTTTATGCCCTCAAGAGCAATTGGCCAAGAGTCCCTGAAATGGTTTGGGATGCAACTTGGAACTGGGCATATAACAAATATCGAGACTCGGATTGACGAACCATCAACTTTGATGGATTCATGGGATAGGATTTAATCTAGAACTCCCCTCACTCGTGGGTTCCATGCCTCAAATGTTGCTTTAATCATTGATTTCGAGAACTAATGTTTTTCTCAGTTTGAAGCAATGCAGCATTTGGATTAAGGGGACAATTTATGAAACCATGCCTCGGGAGTGGATGGATAATTTGGTCACCTATTCCATGCTTAAACAAGCTTGCAGCATCTCATGAAACTCAAAAATGTTTCTTCTTTAGTCTTTTATGCCCTGAGCGGGAATTGGTCAAGAATCCCTGAAATGGTTTGGGATGCGACTTGCAACTAGGCATAAAATGAAAACCAAGACTCGGATTCAGGAAACGTCATCTCTGTTGGATTCCTGGCATAGAATTGTATCTAAAGTACCTCTCAATCTTGGTTCCAACCCCTCAGAACTTGTTTTTTTCTTCGATTTCGATAACTAGTGCTTTGCTCAGTAAGAAGCAATGCAACATTTGGATTTAGGGGTCCAATTTATGAAACCATGCCTCGCGAGCGGATGGACAATGTGGTCACCTATTCCAACCCTAAACCAGCATGCAAAATATCATGGAGCTCAAAAATGCTGCTCCGTTACGATTTTATGCCTCGAGGAGGAATTTTCAAGAGTCCCTGAAATGGTTTGGGATGCGACTTGCAACTGGGCATAAAAGGAAAATCGAGACTTGGATTGAGGAACCGTCGACTCCAATGGATTCCTGGGATAGGATTTCAGCTAGAGCACCCCTCACTCCCAGGTGCCATGCCTCGGAAGTGGCTTTACTCATTGAGTTATAGAACTAGCGTTTTTTTCAGTTTGAAGCAAACCAACATTTGGATTAAGGGGTCCAATTTACAAAACCATGCATTGGGAGAGGATGGAAAATATATTCACCTATTCCACACCTAAACAATCTTCCAGAATTTCACGGAACTCAAAAATGATGCTCTGTTAGGTTTTTATGCCCTCAGGAGCAATTGGCCAAGATCCCCCAAAATTGTTTGCAATGCAACTTGCAATTGGGCATATAATGAATATCAAGTCTCAGATTGAGGAACTGTCGACTCTGATGGATTCATGTTATAATATTTCATCTAGAGCACCCCTCACTCATGGGTGCCATGCCTCAGAAGTTGCTTTAGTTATTGATTTCGAGAAATAGTGTTTTTTTCAGTTTGAAACAATGAAACATTTGGATTAACAGGCCAATTTATGAAACCATGCCTTGGGAGTGCATGGATAATTTGGTCACCTAGTCCATGCTTAAACAAGCTTGCAACATCTCATGGAACACAAAATGTTGCTCTGTTAGTCTTTGATGGCCTGAGAAAAAATTGGGCAAGAGTCCCCGAAATGGTTTGGGATGCGACTTACAACTGGGCATAAAACAAAAATCGAGACTTGGATTGATGAACCGTCATCTCTATTGGATTCCTAGCATAGGATTTTATCTAGACCACCCCTCACTCCCGGTGCCAACCCCTCGAAAATTATTTTTTTCATCGATTTCGATAACTAGTGCTTTGCTCAGTAAGAAGCAATGCAACATTTGAATTTAGGGGTCGAATTTACGAAACCATGCCTCGGGAGTGGATGGACAATGTGGTCACCTATTCCATGCTCAAACAAGCATGCAAAATCTCATGGAGCTCAAAAATGCTACTCCGTTAGGATTTTATGCCCCGAGGAGGAATTGCCAAGAGTCCCCGAAACGGTTTGGAATGCAACTTGCAATTGGGCATAAAATGCAAACCAAGACTCGAATTGAGGAAACATCAACTCCGATGGATTCCTGGGATAGGATTTCATCTAGAGAACCCATCACTCCTAGGTGCCATGCCTCAGAAGTTTCTTTACTCATTGATTTCAAGAACTAGTGTTTTGCTCAGTTTGAAGCAAACAAACATTTGGATTAAGGGGTTGAATTTATAAAACCATGCCTTAGGAGTGGATGGAAAATATAGTCACCTATTCCATGACTAAACAATTTTGCAGCATCTCACAGAACTAAAAAATGCTTCTCTATTAGTTTTTTATGCCCTCAGGAGCAATTGGCCAAGAGTCCCCGAAATGGTTTTTCATGCGACTTGGAACTGAGCATATAACGAATATCGATACTTGGATTGAGGAACCATCAAATCCAATGGATTCCTGGGACAGGATTTTATCTAAAGAACCCCTCACTCACGGGTGTCATGCCGCAGAAGTTGCTTTATTTATTGATTTCGAGAACTAGTATTTATCTCAGTTTGAAGCAATGCAACATTTGGATTAAGGGGACAATTTATGAAACCGTGCCTCAGGAGAGGACGGATAATTTGGTCACCTACTCCATGCCTAAAAAATCTTGTAACATCTCATAGAACTCAAAAATGTTACTCCGTTAGTCTTTTATTCCCTGGGCGGGAATTGGCTGAGATTTCCTGAAATGGTTTGGGATGTGACTTGCAACTGGGCATAAAATGAAAAAAAATACTCGGATTGAGAAACCATTGTCTCTGTTGGATTTCTAGCATAGGATTTTAGATAGATCACCCCTCACTCCTGGTTCCAGCCCCTCAGAAGTTGTTTTTTTCATCAATTTCGATAACTAGTGCTTTTCTCAGTAAGAAGCAATGCAACATTTGGATTTAGGGGTCCAATTTATGAAACCATGCCTCGGGACTGGATGGACAATGTGGTCAACTAGTCCATGCCTAAAAAATCATGCAAAATCTCATGGAGATAAAAAATGCTTCTCTGTTAGGATTTTATGCCCCGAGGAAGAATTGCCAAGAGTCCCCGAAATGGTTTGGGATGCGACTTGCAACTGGGCATAAAAGAAAAATCGAGACTCGGATTGAGGAACCATCGACTTCGATGGATTCCTGGGATAGGATTTCAGCTAGAGCGCCCCTCACTCCTGGGTGCCATGCCTCGGAAGTTGATTTACTCATTAATTTAGAGAACTAGTGTTTTGCTTAGTTTGAAGCAAACCAACATTTGTATTAAGGGGTCCAATTTACGAAACCATGCCTCGGGAGAGGATGGAAAGTATAATCACCTAATCCAGGCCTAAACAATTTTGCAACATCTCGCGTAACTCAAAAATGTTGCTCCATTAGGTTTTTATGCCCTCAGGAGAAATCGACCAAGAGTCCTCGAAATGGTTTTTGATGTGACTTGCAACTGGGCATATAATGAATATAGAGACTTAGATTGAGGAACCGTCGATTCCGATGAATTCCTTGGATAGGATTTCATCTAGATAACCCCTCACTCATGGGTGGCATGCCTCAGAAGTTTCTCTAATCATTGATTTCGAGAACTCATTTTTTGCTGAGTTTTAGCAATGCAACATTTGTATTAAGGGGCCAATTTACGAAACCATACCTTGGGAACGGATGGATAATTTAGTCACCTAGCCCATGCCTAAACAAGCTTGCATCATCTCACAGAACTCAAAAATGTTGCTACGTTAGTCTTTTATGGCTTGAGCGAGAATTGGCCAAGAGTCTCCAAAATGGTTTGGGATGCGAATTGCAACTGGGCTTAAAGTGAAAAATGAGACTCAGAATGAGGAACCGTCATCTCTGTTGGGATCCTGGCATAGGATTTTAGCTAGAGCACCCCTCACTCCCGGTTCCAACCCCTTGGAAGTTGTTTTTTTCATCGATTTCGATAACTAGTGCTTTGTTTAGTAAGAAGCAATGCAACATTTGGATTTAGGGGTCCAATTTACGAAACCATGCCTCGGGAGTGGATGGAAAATGTGGTCACCTAGTCCATGCTAAGAAACCATGCAAAATCTCATGGAGCTCAAAAATGTTTCTTTGTTAGGCTTTTATGCCCCGAGGAGGAATTTCCAAGAGTCCTCGAAATGGTTTGGGATGCGACTTGCAACTGGGCATAAAATGAAAACTATGACTCTGATTGAGGAACCATAGACTCCGATGGATTCCTGGGATAGGATTTCAGCTATAGCACCCCTCACTCTCGAGTGCCATGCCTTGGAAGTTACTTTTCTCATTGATTTAGAGAGCTAGTGTTTTACTCCGTTTGAAGAAAACCAACATTTGGATTAAAGGGTCCAATTTATGAAACCATGCCTCGAGAGTGGGTGGAAAATATAGTCACCTAGTCCACACATAAAACATCTTGTAGCATCTCACGAAACTCAAAAATGCTGCTCTGTTAGGTTTTTATGCCCTCAGGAGAAATTGGCCAAGAGTCCCCAAAATGGTTTGGGCTGCAACTTGCAACTGGGGATATAACGAATATCGAGACTCAGATTGAGGAACCATCGAATCCAGTGGATTCCTGGGATATGATTTCATCTAGAGCACCCTTGAATCATAGGTCCCATGCCTCATAAGTTGCTTTAATCATTGATTTCGAGAACTAGTGTTTTACTCAGTTTGAAGCATTGAAACATTTGGATTAAGGGGCCAATTTATGAAACCATGCCTCGGGAGCAGATGGATAATTTGGTCACCTATTCCATGCCTAAACAAGCTTGCAACATCTTACGAAAATAAAAAAATGTTGCTCCATTAGTCTTTTATGCCATGAGCAGGAATTGGCCAAGAGTCCCCAAAATGGTTTGGGATGTGACTTGCAACTGGGCATAAAATGGAAACTGAGACTCGGATTGAGGAACAGTCATCTCTATTGGATTCATGGAATAAGAATTTATCTAGAACACTTCTCACTCTCGGTTCCAACCCTCGGATGTTTTTTTTTTCATCGATATCGATAACTAGTGATTTTCTTAGTAAGAAGCAATGCAACATTTGGATTTAGGGGTCCAATTTATGAAACCATGCCTTGGTAGAGGATGGACAAGGTGGTCACCTATTCCAACCCTAACAAGCATGAAAAATCTCATGGAGCTCAAAAATGATGCTTTGTTATGCTTCTATGCCCGGAGAAGGAATTGCCAAGGGTCCCCAAAATGGTTTGGGATGCCACTTGCAACTAGGCATAAAATGAAAACTGAGAGTTGGATTGAGGAACCGTTGAATATGATGGATTCCTAGGATAGGATTTAAGCTAGGCCACCCCTCACTCCCAGGTTCCATGCATCGAAAGTTGTTTTACTCATTGAGTTAGAGAACTAGTGTTTTGCTCAGTTTGAAGCAAACTAACATTTGGATTAAGGGGTCCAATTTACGTAAACATGCCTGGCGAGCAGATGGAAAATATAGTTACATATTCCATGCCTAAACAATTTTGCAACATCTCACGAAACTCAAAAATGCTGCTCCGTTAGGTTTTTATGCCCTCAGGAGCAATTGGCCAAGAGTCCCCGAAATGGTTTGGGATGTGACTCGCAATTGGACATATAATGAATATCGAGATGTGGATTGAGGAACTGTCAACTCCAATGGATTCCTGGGGTAGGATTTCATCTAGAGAACCCCCCACTCATGAGTACCATGCCTCAGGAGTTTCTTTAATCATTGATTTCGAGAACTATTGTTTTTTCTCAGTTTGAAGCAATGCAACATTTGGATTAAGGGGCCAATTTTCGAAACCATGCCTCAGGAGTAGATGAATAATTTTGTCACCTAGTCCATACCTAAACAAGCTTGCAGCATCTCACGGAACTCAAAAATGTTGCTCCGTTAGTATTTTATGCCTTGAGCGGGAATTGGCCAAGAGTCCCCGAAATGGTTTGGGATGCGACCTACAACTGGGCATAAAATGAAAACCAGGACTCGGATTGAGGAATAATCATCTCTGTTGGATTCGTGGCATAGGATTTTAGCTAGAGCGCCCCTCACTATTGGTTCCAACCCCTTGGAAGTTGTTTTTTTCATCGATTTTGATAACTAGTGCTTTGCTGAGTAAGAAGCAATGCTACATTTGGATTTAGGGGTCCAATTTACGAAACCATGCCTTGGGAGTGGATGGACAATGTTGTCACCTGGTCCATGCCTAAACAAGCATGCAAAATATCACGGAGCTCAAAAATGTTTCTCCGTTAGGCTTTTATGACCGGAGGAGGAATTGCCAAGAGTCCCCGAAATGGTTTGGGATGCGACTTGAAACTGGGAATAAAATGAAAATCGATACTCAGATTGAGGAACCTTAGAATCCGATAGATTCTTGGGATAGGATTTCAGCTATATCCCCCCTCACTCACAAGTTCCATGCCTCAGAAGTTTCTTTATGCATTGATTTAGATAACTAGTGTTTTGCTTAGTTTGAAGCAAACCAACATTTGGATTAAGGGGTCCAATTTATGAAACCATGCCTCGGGAGAGGATGGAAAATATAGTAACTTAGTCCATTCCTAAACAATCTTACAACATCTCATAGAACTCAAAAATGTTGTTTCGTTAGGTTTTCATGCCCTAGGGAGAAATTGGCCAAGACTCCCCGAAAATGGTTTGGGAAGCCACTTGCAACTGGGCATATAACGAATATCAAGACTCGAATTGAGGAACTGTCAACTCCGATGGATTCATGGGATAGGATTTCATCTAGAGCACCCCTCACTCATAGGTTCCATGAATCAGACGTTACTTTAAACATTGATTTTTAGAACCATTGTTTTGCTCGGTTTGAAGCAATGCAACATTTGGATTAAGGGGCCAATTTATGAAACCATGCCTTGGGAGTAGATGCATAATTTGGTCACCTATTCCATGCCTAAAAAATCTTGCAACATCTCACGAAACTCAAAAATGTTGCTTCGTTAGTCTTTTCTACCTTGAATGGGAATTAGCCAAGAGTCCCCGAAATGGTTTGGGATGTGACTTTCAACTGGGCATAAAATGAAAACCAAGACTTGAATTGAGGAACCGTCATCTCTGTTGGATTCCTGGCATAGGATTTTAGCTAGAGGACCTCTCACTCCCAGTTTCAACCCCTCGAAAGTTGTTTTTTTCATCGATTTCAATAACCAGTGCCTTGCTCAATAAGAAGAAATGCAACATTTGGATTTAGGGGTCCAATTTACGAAACCATGTCTCGGGAGTAGATGGACAATGTGGTCACCTGGTCCATGCCCAAACAAGCATGCAAAATCTTATGGAGCTAAAAAACGATGCTCCATTAGAATTTTATGCTCGGAGGAGGAATTGCCAAGAGTCCCCGAGATGGTTTTGGATGCGAGTTACAACTGGGCATAAAATGAAAATCGAGACTCGGATTGAGGAACTTTCGACTCTGATGGATTCCTGAGATAGGATTTCATCTAGACAACCCCTCACTCCAAGGTTCCATGCCTTGGAAGTTTCTTTACTCATTGATTTAGATAACTAGTGTTTTGCTTAGTTTGAAGCAAACCAACATTTGGATTAAGGGGTCCAATTTACGAAACCATGCCCTGGGAGCAGATGGAAAATATAGTCACCTAGTCCATGCCTAAACAGTTTTGCACAATCTCATGGAACTAAAAAATGCTACTCTGTTAGGGTTTTATGCCCTCTGGAGAAATTGGCCAAGAGTCCCCGAAATGGTTTGGGATGCGACTTGCAACTGGCCATATAATGAATATCGAGACTTGGATTGAGGAACCTTTGACTCCGATGGATTTCTAGGATAAGATTTCATCTAGAGAACCCCTCACTAATGGGTTCCATGCCTCATAAGTTGCTTTAAACATTGATTTGGAGAACTAGTGTTTTTCTCAGTTTGAAGCAATGCAACATTTGGATTAAGGGGCCAATATACGAAATCATGCCTCAAGAGTGGATGGATAATTTGGTTACCTAGTCCATGCCTAAACAAGCTTGCAGCATTTCACGAAACTCAAAAATGTTGTTGTGTTATTCTTTTATGCCTTGAGCGGGAATTGGCCAAGAGTCCCCGAAATGGTTTGGGATGCAACTTGCAACTGGGCATAGAAAAAAAACCGAAACTCGAATTGAGGAACCGTCATCTTTGTTGGATTCCTGGCATAGGAATTTAGCTAGAGCACCCCTCATTCTGGGTTCCAACCCTTTGTAAGTTGTTTTTTTCATCGATTTCGAAAACTAGTGCTTTGCTCAGTAAAAATAAATGAAACATTTTTTATTTAGGGGTCCAATTTACGAAACCATGCCTCGGGAGAGGATGGACAATGTGGTCACCTATTCCATGCCTAACCAAGCATGAAAAATCTCATGTAGATCAAAAATGTTGCTCTGTTAGGATTTTATGCCCGGAGGAGGAATTGCCAAGAGTCCCCGAAATGGTTGGGGATGCAACTTGCAACTGGGCATAAAATGAAAAAAGAGACTCTGATTGAGGAACATTCGACTCCGATGGATTCCTGGGATAGGATTTCAGCTAGAGAACCCTCACTCGGAGTTTCCATGGCTCGAAAGTTTCTTTACTCATTGATTTAGAGAACTAGTGTTTTGTTCAGTTTGAAGCAAACCAACATTTGGATTAATGGGTCCAATTTATGAAACCATGCCTTGGGAGCAGATGAAAAATATAGTCACCTAGTCCACACGTAAAGAATCTTGCAGCATCTCACGGAACTCAAAAATGTTTCTCCCATAGATTTTTATGCCCTTAGGAGCAATTGGCCAAGAGACTCATAAATGGTTTGGGATGCAACTTGAAACTGGGCATATAACGAATATAGAGAGTTGGATTGAGTAATCCTCATCTCCAATGGATTTCTAGGATAAAATTTCATCTAGAGAACCCCTCACTCATGGGTTCCATGCCTCAGAAGTTGTTTTAATCATTGATTTCAAGAACTAGTGTTTTGCTCAGTTTGAAGCATTATCGCATTTGGATTAATGGGTCAATTTATGAAACCATGCCTCAGGAGTGGATAGATAATTTGGTCACCTATTACATGCCTAAAAAATCTTGCATCATTTCACGCAACTCAAAAATGTTGCTCCATTAGTCTCTTATGCACTGAGCGGGAATTGGCCAAGAGTCCCCGAAATGCTTTAGGATGCGACTTGGAACTGGGAATAAAATGAAAATCGAGACTTGGATTGAGGAACCATCATCTCTGTTGGATTCCTGGCATAGGATTTTAGCTAGAGCACCCCTCACTCCCAGTTCCAACCCCTCAGAAGTTGTTTTATTCATCGATTTCGATAACTAGTGCTTTGTTTAGTAAGAAGCAATGCAACATTTGGATTTAGGGGTTCAATTTATGAAACCATGCATCGGGAGAGGATGCACAATTTTCTCTCCTATTCCATACCTAAACAAGCATGCAAAATCTCATGGAGCTCAACAATGCTTCTCCGTTAGGTTTTTTATGTCCGGATGAGGAATTGCTAAGAGTCTCTGAAATGGTTTGGGATGTGACTTACTACTGGGAATAAAACAATAACCGAGACTCGGATTGAGGAACCATCAACTTCGATGGATTCCTAGGATAGGATTTCATCTAGAGCACCTCTCACTCCAAGTGCCATGCCTTGGAAGTTGCTTTACTCATTCATTTTGAGAATTAGTGTTTTGATTAGTTTGAAGCAAACCAACATTTGGATTAAGAGGTCCAATTTACGAAACCATACCTCGGGAGAGGATGAAAAATATAGTCACCTAGTCTACTCCTAAACAATCTTGCAGTATCTCATGGAACTCAAAAATGTTGCTCCGTTATGTTTTTATGCCCTCAGGAGAAATTGGCCAAGAGTCCCCGAAAAGGTTTGGGATGCGACTTGCAACTGGGCATATAACGAATATCGAGACTTGGATTAAGGAAAAGTATACTCCGATGGATTCCTGAGATAGTATTTCATCTAGAGCGCCCCTCTCTCATGGGTGCCACGCCTCAGAAGTTTCTTTAAACAATGATTTTGAGAACTAGTGTTTTTCTCAGTTTGAAGTAATGCATCATTTGGATTAAGGGGCTAATTTACGAAACCATGCCTCGGGAGCGGATGGATAATTTTTTTACCTAGTCCATGCCTAAACAAGCTTAGCATCTCACAGAACAGAAAAATGTTGTTCCGTTAGTCTTTTATGCCCTAAGCGGGAATTGACAAAGTGTCCCCGAAATTGTTTGGGATGCGACTTGCAACTAGGCATAAAATTTAAACCGTGACTTTGATTGAGGAACCGTCATCTATGTTGGATTTCTAGCATTGTATTTTAGCTAGATCACCCCTCACTCACAGTTCCAACCCTACGAAAGTTGTTTTTTCATCGATTTCGATAACTAGTGCTTTGCTCAGTAAGAAGTAATGCAACATTTGGATTTAAGGGTCCAATTTACGAAACCATGCATCAAGAGAGGATGGACAATGTAGTCACCTATTCCATGCCTACATAAGCATGCAAAATCTCATGAAGCTCAAAAATGTTTCTCCGTTAGGCTTTTATAACACAAGGAGGAATTGTCAAGAGTCCCCAAAATGGTTTGGGATGCGACTTGCAACTGGGCATAAAAAAAAACCAAGACTTGGATTCAGAAACCATTGACTCTGATGGATTCCTAGGATAGGATTTCAACTATAGCACCCCTCACTCTTGGGTTCCATGCCTCGAAAGTTTCTTTACTCATTGATTTCAAGAACTAGTGTTTTGCTTAGTTTGAGGCAAACCAACATTTGGATTAAGGGGTCCAATTTATGAAACCATGCCTCGAGAGAGGATGGAAAATATAGTCACCTAATACACACATAAACAATATTGCATCATCTCACATAACTAAAAAATGTTGCTCTGTTAGGCTTTTATGCGCTCAAGAGCAATTGGCCAAGAGTCACAGAAATGGTTTGGGATGTGACTTGCAACTGGGTATATAATGAATATCGAGAATCGGATTGAGGAACCATCGACTCCAATGGATTCCTGGGATATGATTTCATATAGAGCACCACTCACTCACGGGTTTCATGCCTTAGATGTTGCTTTAATCATTGATTTCGAGAACTAGTGTTTTTCTCAGTTTGAAGCAATGCAACATTTGGATTAAGGGGCCAATTTAGGAAGACATGCCTCAGGAGAAGATTAATAATTTGGTCACCTATTCCATGCCTAAACAAGCTTGCATCATCTCATGAAACTCAAAAATGTTTCTTCCTTAGTATTTTATGCCCTGAGTGGGAATTGGCCAAGAGTCCCCAAAATGGTTTGGGATGCAACTTGCAACTGGGCATAAAACGAAAACCAAGATTTGGATTGAGGAAACGTCATCTCTGTTGGATTCCCGGCATAGCATTTTAGCTAAAGTACCTCTCAATCCCTTTTCCAACCCCTCGAAACTTGTTTTTTTCTTCGATTTGGATAATTAGTGCTTTGCTCAGTAAGAAATAATGCAACATTTGGATTTAGGGGTCCAATTTACGACACAATGCCTCAGGAGTGGATGGACAATGTGGTCACCTATTCCAACCCTAAACCAGCATGAAAAATCTGATGGAGCTAAAAAATGTTGCTCCGTTAGGCTTTTATGCCCGGAGGAGGAATTGCCAAGAGTCCCCGAAATGGTTTGGGATGCGACTTGCAACTGAGCATAAAATGAAAACCAAGACTCGGATTGAGGAACCATTGACTCCGATGGATTCTTGGGATAGGATTTCAGCTAGAGCACCCCTCACTCCCAGGTGCCATGACTCGAAAGTACCTTTACTCATTGATTTAGAGAACTAGTGTTTTGATCAGTTTGAAGAAAACCAACATTTGAATTAAGGGGTCCAATTTACGAAACCATGCATCGGGAGTAGATGGAAAATATCATCACCTATTCCACGCCTAAACAATATTGCAGCATCTCATGGAACTCAAAACTGCTGCTCTGTTAGGTTTTTATGGCCTCAGGAGCAATTGGCCAAGAGTCCCCAAAATGGTTTGGGATGCAACTTGCAACTGGGAATATAACAAATATCGAGTCTCAAATTGAGGAAACATCTTCTCCGATAGATTCATGTTATAGTATTTCATCTAGAGCACCCCTCACTGATGGGTACCATGCCTCAGAAGTTGCTTTAATCATTGATTTCGAGGAATAGTGTTTTTCTCAGTTTCAAGCAATGCAACATTTGGATTAATGGGCCAATTTATGAAACCATGCCTTGGGATCGGATGGATAATTTGGTCACCTATTCCATGCCTAAACAAGCTTGCAACATCTCACAAAGCTCAAAAATGTTTCTCTGTTAGTCTTTTATGCCCTAAGTGAGAATTGGCCAAGAGTCCCAAAATAGTTTGGGATGCTACTTGCAACTGGGCATAAAATGAAAACCGAGACTCGTATTGAGGAAGCATCATCTTTTTTGTATTCCTGGAATAGGATTTTAGCTATAGTAGCCCTCACTACTAGTTCCAACCCCGTAGAAGTTGTTTTTATCATCGATTTCTATAACTAGTGCTTTGCTCAGTAAGAAGAAATGCAACATTTGGATTTAGGGGTCCAATTTACGAAACCATGCCTCAGGAGTGGATGGACAATGTGGTCACCTAGTCCATGCCTAAACAAGCATGCAAAATCTCATGGAGCTCAAAAATGTTGCTCCGTTAGGCTTTTATGCCTAAAGGAGGAATTGCTAAGTGTCCCGGAAATGGTTTGGGATGGGACTTGCAACTGGGTATAAAACGATAATCGTGACTCAGATTGAGGAACTGTTGACTCAGATGGATTCTTGGGATAGGATTTTAGCTAGATCACCCCTCACTCCCCGGTGTCATGCCTCCGAAGTTTCTTTACTCATTGATTTCGAGAACTAGTGTTTTTCTTAGTTTGAAGCAAACCAACATTTGGATTAAGGGGACCAATTTACGAAACTATGCCTTGGGAGAGTATGGAAAATATAGTCACCTAGTCCACGCCTAAAGAATCTTGCAACATCTAACGAAACGCAAAAATGCTGCTATGTTAGGTTTGTATGCCCTCAAGAGCAATTGGCTAAGATTCTCTGAAATGGTTTGGGATGTGACTTGCAACTGGGCATATAATGAATATCAAGACTCGGATTGAGGAACCGTCGACTCCGATGAATTTCTGGGATAGGATTTTATTTGGATCAACCTTCACTCATGGGTGCCATGCCTCAAAATTTTATTTAATCATTGATTTCATGAACTAGTGTTTTGCTCAGTTTGAAGATATGCAACATTTGGATTAAGGGGCCAATTTACGAATGTAGATTTTTAATGACAAAAATAAGCAATTGAAATTTTTGTCATACACTTAGCAACCTAGAGATAATTGTCTTCATAAATTTCATAAATGCATAAAACCCACATTCAGAAATTACCATAAGCAGAAATACACATTGCTAAGCAAAATAGCAATAGAAATAACACAATGGACATCAACCCATAACACACAGAAGTTTAGGCAAATGTTAGGGAAAACCCCAATGTGGGGAAACCCAACGAGAGAGAGGGAGAGAGATCTATTATTCAGCTTCAGGAAAGTACATATTAGCAGAAAAATAACATTTCCAACCAAGGAAAAATACCTCACAACACCAAATCTGTCCCACAGAAATCTACCTCGTTTTCCATGCCAAAACCATACTATTGTACGACCTCCTTTGTAACTCATTTTCCATGCCCACAAAATTTTGAAATTCACCTCAAAAACTGTGCCCAAAATGCCTCGATTTTCATGCCAAATACGTACGACTGTATAGACTCATACGAACTGTATGGATCCATACAGTATGACCTCCCACAATCGAAAAATATTTCGGCCCAAAAACGCACAGAAATTGTTTTCTCAAGAATCATGCCCTCTTTCTTTGGAAAACATGCCCTCTTTGTTGCTCAGTTTCCTCTCTCAAGCATACTCAAAAAATATCTCTCAATCTCGTCCCGATGTGTTCTCAACATTCGACATGTTTTGCACACTACCCAATGCTTTCTTTTATAATATGAAAATGACATTTTCTCCCCAAAGTGTCTTTTCACCTTCCCAAACCCTAGATCCAAAGGCCAAGATTAGATCTTGCCTTTTCAAGATCAATGATCATGATCCATTCCCTCCAAAATGTCTCATTTAAATTAAAGTGATTTTACTTTATTACATAAGTGCTTTATGAAAATAAAGTCACTTTAAAAATCGAAGGTACACTTTATTAAAAAAGTCACTTTAAAAATAGAAAGTACACTTTATTAAAAAAGTCACTTTAATAAAAGAACCACTTAAAACAACTTTATAAAAACTATTACAAAGTTAAGTGTCTGGCAGTGCTAATATTATGCATGCAAGACAAAACATGCAAAGTACCTCCCAAGCTAAAAACCTAACACTCCCTCTTAGCGAGGGATGTACTCGCTTCCATATCCATCATCTGGTCCCATCACATTGTTCTTTGTAGGAACTCCCTCTGAACCTAGAGCCATCCACAACACCTGCATAGAACTTGAACTAGAATATCTTCTCTTGGCAACCTTCCGGAACCCTGAGCTCACTTCATCTTGGGAATCGGTTCGATCAATCTAGCTAAGCTTTCTGCCAGTGTTCAGAAGAGACTTGCTCTCTTCTCTCGGAATGCAAGATTGTATCCTTGTCACCACCGCAGTCTCAGAAGCCTCCCCACGCTCCTCATCCGACGTTGAATCATACATCAAAGGTTGTCCTCTCAACATATACAACCTGTTCACTCGATTACCGATCAACTGCAGCTCTACCGGGTCCACTCCTTGCCTGTAGATAAATACATGTTCCCTCTTGAACAATACACAATATCCTACATCCTCCAAGGCTAAAACTGAGAGAAGGTTAACCCTCAACCCCGGAACAAAGAGAACTCCATCAAGCTCCAAGAGTTCCCCAAAATCGAGTTGGAATCTGACATTCCCAACTCCATGTACAACTCTTGCCTACCACCTCTTGGCCAAAACCAATCTCTATGAAATCTAGGAATACTCGCCAGATTCTTGTGATGTGGCTAGAGGATCCACTATCCATAATCCATCTGTAATCACCTTCGAATCCTCCACTGCTGACACTAGAAACTAGGCTCACCAAAGAAAATTCCCTATTGAACTTTGAAGCAAAACTATCCATGGATGTTGTAGTAGTTGTCTCAGGCTCCTCTGACTCCTTCTTTTTCTTCTTCCTCTCAAGACAATGAGAGGCAAGGTTCCCCAACTAGTTACACCAATAGCATCTGACTTTACTCAAGTCCCTTCTCGAACTTCCATTCTTCTTGCTCTTTGTCGCAAGAGCAACATTCTCATCAGCTCTGTCTGTCTTCTATTCACCGCTCTGGGATCTTTCTCGGATCTCCTCCTAAGTGAAATCACTCCACAGTATCCTCCAATCTGGTAGATGCTCATGTCCCACCACACATTTCACGAGTACTTCCCATTCTTTGGTGAAGCCATTTAAGGCTATTCTCACCAACTCAAAATCCGTAATGACCTCTCCAACAGCTGCTAACTCATCTTTAACTTGAGCCACCCCGGTAAGATAAGAAGAGACACTCTCATCCTTACCCATCTTGGTATCATGCAACTTAGCCTTCAAGGCCATCTTCCGGTTCTCGTTCTTCACCTCGAACAATTTTTTAAGTGCATCCCACATCTCCTTGGTAGTCATTTTCTCAGCCAAGTATGGGATAAGGTGATCCTTCACCCCATCCAGAATAATCCTCCGAGCTTTGGCTTCCTTGGTCTCATGCAAGTCCAAAGAAACATGATCTGCTGCGGGAGCTGCTACAATATAGTTGACATAGCTATAAATTTTGTTCTCCTTGAGAATGGCTGACAGTCAGATCTTCCACTGCAAATAGTTGGAAATGCCATCCAACCGATCCTCATATCTAATTCTTGCAGCCATATTCCTTGTGACAAATCAAGGAAAACAATCACGCCCTTTTGCCCAAAAATCAAACTGCTCACTATGAGAGACAAAGCTCTAATACCATGTAGATTTTTAATGACAAAAATCAACAAATGAAATTTCTGTCATACACATAGCAACCTAGAGATAATTGTCTTCATAAATTTCTTAAATGCATAAAACTCACATTCATAAATTACCATAAGCAAAAATACACATTGCTAAGATAAATAGTAGCGGAAATAACATAGTGGACAGAAACCCATAACACACAGAAGTTTAGGCAAATGCCAAGGAAAACCCCAATGTGGGGAAACCCAACGCGCACGCGAGAGAGAGAGAGAGATTTATTATTCATCTTCTGAAAAGTACATATCAGCAACAAAATAACATTTCCAGCCAAGGAAAAATACCTCACAACACCAAATTTGTCCCACAGAAATCTGGCTCATTTTCTGTGCCAAAACGATACTATTGTACGACCTCCTCCGTACCTCATTTTTCGTTCCCACAGTCAGTTGTACAAACTGTTATGTATGGACCAGAAACCTCCACAAAAATTCTGAAATCTGCCTTGGAAACCATGCTCGAAATGCCTCGATTTCCATGCGAAATTCGTACGAACTGTATGGATCCATACAGTATGACCTCCCACAGAAAAAAAATATTTTGGCCCACACACTCATAGAAATTTGTTTCTCGGGAATTGTTCCCTCTTTCCTTGGAAAACATGCCCTCTTTGTTGCTCATTTTCCTCTCTCAAGCATACTCAAAAAATATCTCTCAATCTCCTCCCGATGTCTTCTCAACATTCGACATGTCTTGCACACTACCCAATGCATTCTTCTATAATATGAAAATGACATTTTCCCCCCAAAGTGTCCTTTTCACCTTCCCCAACCCTAGATCCAAAGGCCAAGATTAGATCTTGTCTTTGTCAAGATCAAGGGTCATGATCCATTCCCTCGAAAATGTCTCCTTTAAATTAAAGTGATTTTCACTTTATTACATAAGTGCTGTATGAAAATAAAGTCACTTTAAAAATAGAAGGTACACTTTATTAAAAAAGTCACTTTAATAAAAGAACCACTGAAAACAACTTTATAAAAACTATTACAAGGTTAAGTGCCTAGTAGTGTAAATATTAAGTTAACATCTGCATAAAAGAAAAACATGCGGAGTACCTCCCAAGATAAAAATCTAACAACCAAACCATGCCTCTGGAGCGGATGGAATATTTGGTCACCTAGTCCATATCTAAACAAGCTTGTAGCATCTCACAAAACTCAAAAATGTTGCTTTGTTAGTCTTTTATGCCTTGAGCAGAAATTGTCCTAGAGTCCCCGAAATGGTTTGGGATGCGACTTACAACTGGGCATAAAAAAATAAATCAAGACTCGGATTGATGAATCGTCATCTCTGTTGGATTCCTGGCATAGGATTTTAGCTAGAGCACCCCTCATGCCTAGTTCCAACCCCTCAGAAATTATTTTTTTCATCGATTTCGATAACTAGTGCTTTGCTCAGTAAGAAGCAATGCAACATTTGGATTTAGGGGTCCAATTTATGAAACCATGCCTTGGGAGCAGATGGACAATGTGGTCACCTAATCCATGCCTAAACAATAATGACAAATCTCATGGAGCTCAAAAATGCTTCTCAGTTAGGTTGTTATGCACCGAGGAGGAATTGCCAAGAGTCCCCGAAATGGTTTGGGATGCGACTTGCAACTGGGCATAAAATGAAAACCGAGACTCAGATTGAGGAACCATCGACTCCGATGGATTGCTGGGATAGGATTTCAGCTAGAGCACCCCTCACTCCCAAGTGCCATGCCTCAGAAGTTGCTTTACTCATTGATTTCAAGAACTAGTGTTTTGCTCAGTTTGAAGCAAACAAACATTTGGATTAAGGGATCCAATTTATGAAACAATGCCTCAGGAGTGGATGAAAAATATAGTCACCTATTCCATGACTAAACAATATTGCAACATCTCACGGAACTCAAAAATGTTGCTCCGTAGGTTTTTATGCCCTAAGGAGAAATTGGCCAAGAGTCCCCGAAATGGTTTGGGATGCGACTTGGAACTAGGCATATAACGAATATCGAGACTTGGATTGAGGAACCATCAACTTCAATGGATTCCTAGCACAGGATTTCATCTAAATCACCCCACACTCATGGGTGTCATGCCTTAGAAGTTACTTTAATTATTGATTTTGAGAACTAGTATTTTTCTCAGTTTGAAGCAATGCAACATTTGGATTAAGTGGCCAATTTATGAAACCATGCCTTAGGATCAGATAGATAATTTGGTCACCTAGTCCATGCCTAAAAATCTTGCAACATCTCACGAAACTCAAAAATGTTGCTTCATTAGTCTTTTATGCCCTGAGTGGGAATTGGTCAAGAGTTCCCGAAATGGTTTGGGATGTGACTTGCAACTGGGCATAAAACAAAAAATGAGACTTGGATTGAGAAACCATTGTCTCTATTGGATTCATGACATAGGCTTTTAGCTGGATCACCGCTCACTCTTGGTTTCAACCCCTTGAAAGTTGTTTTTTTCATCAATTTCGATAACTAGTGCTTTGCTCAATAAGAAGCAATGCAACATTTGGATTTAGGGGTCCAATTTACAAAACCATGCCTCGAGACTGGATGGACAATGTGGTCACCTAGTCCATTCCTAAACAAGCATGCAAAATCTCATGGAGATCAAAAATGTTGTTCCGTTAGGATTTTATGCCTCGAGGAGGAATTGCCAAGAGTCCCCGAAAATGGTTTGGGATGCGACTTGCAACTGAGAATAAAAAGAAATTTGAGACTCAAATTGAGGAACCGTCGACTTCAATGGATTCCTGGGATAGGATTTTAGCTAGAGCACCCCTCTCTTTTGGTTTCCATGCCTCGGAAGTTGCTTTACTAATTAATTTAGAGAACTTTTGTTTTTCTCAGTTTTAAGCAAACCAACATATGTATTAAGGGGTCCAATTTATGAAACCATGCCTCGAGAGAGGATGGAAAGTATAGTCACCTAATCCAAGCCTAAACAATTTTGCATCATCTCACGTAACTCAAAAATGTTGCTCTGTTAGGTTTTTATGCCCTCGAGATAAATCAGCCAAGAGTCCTCGAAATGGTTTGGTATACGACTTGCAACTGGGCATATAACGAATATAGAGACTCAGATTGAGAAATCGTTGACTTCGATGGATTCCTTAAATAGGATTTCATTTAGAGAACCCCTCACTCATGGGTGCCATTCCTTAGAAATTGCTCTAATCATTGACTTCGAGAACTCATTTTTTGCTCAGTTTGAAGCAATGCAACATTTGGATTAAGGGGCCAATTTATGAAACCATACCTCGAGAGCGGATGGATAATTTGGTCACCTAGTCCATGCCTAAACAAGCTTGTAGAATCTCACGAAACTCAAAAATGTTTCTACGTTAGTATTTTATGGCCTGAGCAGGAATTGGCCAAGAGTCTCCGAAATGGTTTGCGATGCGAATTGCAACTGGTCTTAAAAGGAAAACCAAGACTCGGATTGAGGAACCATCATCTCTGTTGGATTCCTAGAATAGGATTTTAGCTAGAGCACCCCTCACTCCCAGTTCCAACCCCTCGGAAGTTGTGTTTTTCATCAATTTCAATAACTAGTGCTTTGCTCAGTAAGAAGCAATACAACATTTGGATTTAGGGGTCCAATTTACGAAACCATGCCTTAGGACTAGATGGACAATGTGGTCACCTAGTCCATGCCTAAACAAGCATGAAAAATATCATGTAGATAAAAAATGTTGCTCCGTTAGGATTTTATGCCTCGAGGAGGAATTTCCAAGAGTCCCCGAAATGGTTTGGGATGTGACTTGCAACTGGGCATAAAAAGAAAACCGAGACTCGGATTGAGGAACCATCGAATCCAATGGATTCTCGGGATAGGATTTCAGCTATAGCTCCCCTCACTCCTGGGTGCCATGCCTCAGAGGTTGCTTTACTCATTAATTTAGAGAACTAGTGTTTTGCTCAGTTTTAAGCAAACCAACATTTGTATTAAGGGGTCCAATTTACGAAACCATGCTTCGGGAGCAGACGGAATTTATAGTCACCTAATCTAGGCCTAAATTTTTTTGTAGCATCTCACGTAACTCAAAAATGTTGCTCCATTAGGCTTTTATGCCCTCAGGAGAAATCGTCCAAGAGTGTCGAAAATGGATTGGGATGCGACTTGCAGCTAGGCATATAATGAATATAGAGACTCAAATTGAGAAACCGTCGACTCTGATGGATTCCTTGGATAGGATTTTATCTAGATCACCCCTCACTCACGAGTGCCATTCCTCAGAAGCTGCTCTAATCATTGATTTTGAGAACTCGTGTTTTGCTCAATTTGAAGAAATGCAACATTTGGATTAAGGGGCCAATTTATGAAACCATGCCTCAGGAGTGGATGAATAATTTGGCCACCTAGTTCATGCCTAAACAAGCTTGCAACATCTCACGGAACTCAACAATGTTTCTACGTTAGTCTTTTATGGCCTGAGCTGGAATTGGCCAAGAGTCTCCGAAATGGTTTGGGATGTGAATTGCAACTGGGATTAAAATGAAAACCGAGACTCAGATTGAGGAACCGTCATCTCTGTTGGATTCCTACCATAGGATTTTAGCTAGAGCACCCCTCACTCTCGGTTCCAACCCCTCAGAAGTTGTTTTTTTCATCAATTTCAATAACTAGTGCTTTGCTTAGTAAGAAGCAATGTAACATTTGGATTTAAGGGTCCAATTTACGAAACCATGCCTCAGGAATGGATGGAAAATGTGGTCACTTAGTCCATGCCTAAAGAAACATGAAAAATCTCATGGAGCTCAAAAGTGTTGCTCTGTTGGCCTTTTATGCTTCGAGGAGGAATTGCCAAGAGTCCCCAAAATGGTTTGGGATGCGACTTGCAACTGGGCATAAATGAAAACTATGACTCGGATTGAGGAACCATCAACTCTGATGGATTCATGGGATAGGATTTAAGCTAGAGCACCCCTTACTCATGAGTGTTATGCTTTGGAAGCTGCTTTACTCATTGATTTAGAGAACTAGTGTTTTGCTCAGTATGAAGCAAACCAACATTTGGATTAAGGGGTCCAATTTATGAAACTATGCCTCGGGAGCAGATGGAAAATATATTCACCTAGTCCAGACATAAAAAATCTTGCAGCATCTCATGAAACTCAAAAATGTTGCTCCATTAGGTTTTTATGCCCTTAGGAGCAATTGATCAAGAGTCCCCGAAATGGTTTGGGATGCGACTTGCAACTGGGGATATAACGAATATTGAGACCTGGATTGAGGAACCATCAAATCCAATGCATTCCTGGGATATGATTTCATCTAGAAAACCCCTCACTCATGGGTGCCATGCCTCAGAAGTTGCTTTAATCATTGATTTCAAGAACTATTGTTTTTCTCAGTTCTAAGCAATGCAACATTTGGATTAAGGGGCCAATTTATGAAACCATGCCTCGGGAGCAGATGAATAATTTCGTCACCTATTCCATGCATAAACAAGCATCCAACATCTCACAAAACACAAAAATGTTGATGTGTTAGTCTTTTATGCCATGAGCGGGAATTGGCCAAGAGTCCCCAAAATGGTTTGGGATGTGACTTGCAACTGGGCATAAAATAGAAACCGAGACTCAGATTGAGGAACCATCATCTTTGTTGGATTCCTGGCATATGATTTTATCTAGAACACCTCTCACTCTCAGTTCCAACCCCTCAGATGTTTTTGTTTTCATCGATGTCCATAACTAGTGATTTTCTTAGTAAGAAGCAATGCAACATTTGGATTTAGGGGTCCAATTTATGAAACCATGCCTCGGTAGCGGATGGACAATGTGGTCACCTATTCCAACCCTAAACAAGCATGAAAAATCTCATGGAGCTAAAAAATGTTGCTTCTTTATGCTTTTATTCCTGGAGGAGGAATTGCAAAGGGTCCCCGAAACGGTTTGGGATGCCACTTGCAACTGAGCATAAAATGAAAACTGAGAGTTGGATTGAGGAACCGTCGAATATGATGGATTCCTGGGATAGAATTTCATCTAGACCACCCCTCACTCCTGGGTTCCATGCATCGAAAGTTTCTTTACTCATTGAGTTAGAGAAATAGTGTTTTGCTTAGTTTGAAGCAAACCAACATTTGGATTAAGGGGTCGAATTTATGAAGACATGCATGGGGAGTGGATGGAAGTTATATTTACCTATTCCATGCCGAAACAATCTTGCAACATCTCACAAAACTCAAAAATGATGCTCCGTTAGGTTTTTATGCCCTCAGAAGCAATTGGCCAAGAGTCCCCAAAATGTTTTGGGATGCGACTCACAACTCAGTATATAACAAATATCGAGACTTGGATTGAGGAAATGTTGACTCCGTTGTATTCCTGGGATAGGATTTTATCTAGAGAACTATTGGAAGATTGATTGTTGTCATTGATGTCAACCCTAGTCATGGGTTTTGGACCGCAAGATTGATAAAGGTATTTGGACATGAAGGAAAATGCACATGCATATACAACACCCATGAATGGATAGTATACATCATGCTGTTT
>ML781288.1:36052-46408 GCA_009831015.1 Picea engelmannii | reverse complement strand
AAGAATTGAATAATTGTAGAAATTGAAGAAGTCTCAGAAAGCATTATCAGGTTCTATGTGATGATCGGTTGATGGTGATGATTTAATGTAAAGTTTTATTATCTCTCATATATTCTTGGGTGGAAGGAAGGGGAAATGATAGAGAGTTCAAATATCTATTGATATTGGAGGATTGTATCTTTCTCTTGGATTTTTATCCCTCCCTTTACATTTGGAAGCTGTAGCTACCTTTGGAAGTCAATACTTCCCTTGAACAAAAACTATTGATTATTTCTCATATATTGTGCATGGTGTATTGTGGTGTATTGGTGTAACTCTTATACTATTGTTCATTGCTCATTGGATATAATTGAATGGTTTAAGTATAATTTGAAAAAGGTTTTTAAATTGTACTTGATACTGATTCAACCCCCTCTCAGTATCAACAAGAACCCCTCACTCACGAGTGTCATGCCTCAGAGGTTGCTTTAATCATTGATTTCGAGAACTATTTTTTTGCTCAGTTTGAAGCAATACAACAATTGGATTAAGGGGTCGATTTATGAAACCATGACTCAAAAGAGGATGGATAATTTGGTCACCTAGTCCATGCCTAAACAAGCTTGCAACATCTCACGGAACTCAAAAATTTTTCTTCGTTAGTCTTTTATGCCCTGAGCGGGAATTGGCCAAGAGTCCCCGAAATGGTTTGGGATGCGAATTGAAACTGGGCATAAAATGAAAACCAAGACTCGTATTTAGGAACCATCGTGTTCATTTGATTCCTAGCATAGGAGTTTATCTAGAGCACCCCTCACTCTCAGTTCCAACCCCTCAGAAGTTGTTTTTATCATCGATTTCGATAACTATTTCTTTGCTTAGTAAGAAGCAATGCAACATTTGGATTTAGGGGTCCAATTTACTAAACCATGGCTCATGAATGGATCGACAATGTGGTCACCTATTCCATTCCTAAACAAGCATGCAAAATCTCATGGAGCTCAAAAATGTTGCTCCGTTAGGCTTTCATGCCCAGAGTAGGAATTACCAAGAGTCCCCGAAATGGTTTGGGATGTGACTTGCAACTGGGCATAAACCGAAACCAAAGACTCAGATTGAGGAACCGTTGAATCCGACGTATTCCTGGGATAAGATTTTAGCTAGAGCACCCCTCACTCCCGGGTGCCATGCCTCTAAATTTGCTATACTAATTGATTTAGAGAACTAGTGTTTTTCTCAGTTTGAAGCAAACCAACATTTGGATTAAGGGGTCCAATTTATGAAACCTTGCCTCCGAAGAGGATGGAAAATATAGCCACCTAGTCCACACCTAAAAAATATTGCAACATCTCACGGAACTAAAAAATGCGGCTATGTTAGGTTTTTATGCCCTTAAGAGCAATTGGCCAAGATTCCACGAAATGGTTTGGGATGCAACTTGCAACTAGGCATATAACAAATATTGAGACTCAGACTGAGGAACCGTCGAATCCGATGGATTCCTAGGATAGGATTTCATCTAGAGCAGTCATGGGTGCCATGCCTCAGAAGTTGCTTTAATCATTGATTTTGGGAACTAGTGTTTTGCTTAGTTTGAAGCAATGCAACATTTGGATTAAGGGGACAATTTATGAAACCATGCCTCGGGAGAAAATGGATAATTTGGTTACCTATTCCATGCTTAAACAATCTTCCAGCATCTCATGGAACTCAAAAATGTTTCTTCGTTAGTCTTTTATGCCCTGAGCAGGAATTGGCCAAGAGTCCCCGAAATGTTTTGGGATGCGACCTGCAACTAGGCATAAAATGAAAACTGGGACTCGGATTGAGGAACCGTTGTCTCTGTTGGATTCCTGACATAGTATTTTATCTAGAGAAACCATCACTCCCAGTTCCAACCCCTCAAAAGTTGTTTTTTTCATCGATTTAGATAACTAGTGCTTTGCTCAGTAAGAAGCAATGCAACATTTGGATTTAGGGGTCAAATTTACGAAACCATGCCTCGGGAGTGGGTGGACAATGTGGTCACCTATTCCATGCCTACAAAATCATGAAAAATCTCATGGATCTCAAAAATGTTTCTACGTTAGGCATTTATGCCCCGAGGAGGAATTGCCAAGAGTCCCCGAAATGGTTCGGGATGTGACTTGCAACTGGGCATAAATTGAAAACCGAGACTCGGATTGAGGAACCATCGACTCCGATGGATTCCTGGGATAGGATTTCAGCTAGAGAACCCCTTACTCCCGGGTGTCATTCCTCAGTAGTTTTTTTACTCATTGATTTCAAGAACTAGTGTTTTGCTCAGTTTGAAGCAAACCAACACTTGGATTAACAAGTCCAATTTATGAAACAATGCCTTGGGAGTGGATGGAAAATATAGTCACCTATGACACACCTAAAATATCTTGTATAATCTCACAGAACTCAAAAATGTTGCTCCATTAGGTTTTTATGCCCTCAAGAGCAGCTGGCCAAGAGTTCCCGAAATGGTTTGGGATGCGACTCTCAACTGGGCATATAACGAATATCGAGACTCAGAATGAGGAACCGTCAACTCTGATTGATTCCTAGGACAAGATTTCATCTAAAGAACTCCTCACTCACGAGTGTCATGCCTCAGAAGTTTCTTTAATTATTGATTTTGAGAACTGGTATTTTTCTCATTTTGAAGCAATGTAGCATTTGGATTAAGGGGCCAATTTTTGAAACCATGCCTTGGGAGCGGATGGATAATTTAGTCACCTAGTCCATGCCTAAAAATATTGCAACATTTCATGAAACTCAAAAATGTTGCTCGTTAGTCTTTTATTCCCTGAGCGAGAATTGGCCGAGAGTTCCCGAAATAGTTTGGGATGCGACTTGTAACTGAGCATAACACAAAAATCGAGACTCATATTGAGGAACCATCATCTTTGTTGGATTCCTGGCATAGGATTTTATTTATATAACCCCTCACTCCTGGTTTCAACCCCTCAGAAGTTGTTTTTCTCATCGATTTCGATAACTAGTGCTTTGCTTAGTAAGAAGCAATGCAACATCTGGATTTAGGGGTCCAATTTACGAAACTATGCCTTGGGACTAGTTGGAAGATGTTGTCACCTAGTACATGCCTAAAAAATCATGCAAAATCTAATGTAGATAAAAAATGTTGCTCCATTAGGATTTTATGCCTCGAGAAGGAATTGCCAAGAGTCCCAGAAATGGTTTGGGATGCGACTTGCAACTGGGCATAAAACACAAACCGAGACTCAAATTTAGGAGCCGTCGACTCCGATGGTTTCCTGGGATAGGATTTCAGTTAGAGAACCCCTCATTCCTAGGTTCCATACCTCGGAAGTTTCTTTACTCATTAATTTAGAGAAATGGTGTTTTGCTCAGTTTGAAGCAAACCAAAATTTGTATTAAGGGGTCCAATTTATGAAACCATGCCTCGAGAGAAGATGGAAAGAATAGTCACCTAATCTAGGCCTAAACAATTTTGCATCATCTCACGTAACTAAAAAATATTGCTCCATTAGGTTTTTATGCCCTCAAGAGAAATTGGCCAAGAGTCCCCAAAATGGTTTGGGATGCGACTTGCAACTGGGCATATAATGAATATAGAGATTTAGATTGAGGAACTGTCAACTCCGATGGATTTCTTGGATAGGATTTCATCTAGAGCACCCATCACTGATGGGTTCTATGCCTCAAAAGTTTCTCTAATCATTGATTTTGAGAACTCATTTTTTTCTCAGTTTGAAGCAATGCAACATTTGGATTAAGGGGACAATTTATGAAATCCTGCCTCAGGAGTGGATGGATAATTTGGTCACCTAGCCCATGCCTAAACAAGCCTACAACATCTCACAGAACTCAAAAATGTTGCTACGCTAGTCTTTTATGGATTGAGCGGGAATTGGCCAAGAGTCTCTGAAATGGTTTGGGATGCGAATTGCAAGTAGGATTAAAATGAAAACCGAGACTCGGATTAAGAAATCATCGTCTTTGTTGGATTCCTGACATAGGATTTTACCTAGATCACCCCTCACTCTTGGTTCCAACCCAAGTTTTTTTTTCATCCATTTCGATAACTAGTGCTTTGCTCAGTAAGAAGCAATGCAAAATTTGGATTTAGGGGTCCAATTTATGAAACCATGCCTCGAGAGACGATGGAAAATGTGGTCACCTAGTCCATGCCTAAACAAGCATGCAAAATCTCATGGAGCACAAAAATGTTTCTCTATTAGGATTTTATGCCTTGAGGAGGAATTGCCAAGAGTCCCCGAAATGGTTTGGATGTGACATGCAATTGGGAATAAAATGAAAACCGTGACTCGGATTGAGGAACCATCGACTTCGATGGATTCTTGGGATATGATTTCAGCTATAGCATTGCTCACTACTGAGTGCCATGCCTTGGAAGTTATTTACTCAATGATTTAGAGAACTAGTGTTTTTCTCTGTTTGAAGCAAACCAATATTTGGATTAAGGGGTCCAATTTATGAAACCATGCCTCGAGAGTGGATGAAAAATATATTCACCTAGTCCACACATAAACAATCTTGTAGCATCTCACGAACCTCAAAAATGTTGCTCCGTTAGGTTTTTATGCCCTCAGGAGAAATTGGCCAAGAGTCCCTGAAATGGTTTGGTATGTGCCTTGCAACTGGGTATATAACGAACATCGAGACTTGGATTGAGGAACCATCGAATCCAATGGATTCCTGGGATATGATTTCATCAAGAGCACCCCTCACTCACGGGTGCCATGCCTCAGAAGTTGCTTTAATCATTGATTTCGAGAACTAGTATTTTTCTCTATTTGAAGCAATGCAACATTTGGATTAAGGGGCTAATTTACGAAACCGTGCCTCTGGATTGGATGCATAATTTGGTCACCTAGTCCATGCATAAACAAGCTTGCAGCATCTCACGAAACTCAAAAATGTTGCTCTGTTAGTCTTTTATACCATGAGCGGGAATTGGCCAAGAGTCCCCGAAATGGTTTGGGATGTGACTTGCAACTGGGCATAAAAAGGAAACCGAGAATCAGATTGAGGAACCGTCATCTCTGTTAGATTCCCGACATAGGATTTTATCTAGAACACCTCTCACTCTCGGTTCGAACCCCTCAGATGTTTTTTTTTCCATCAATATCGATAACTAGTTATTTTCTTAGTAAGAAGCAATGCAACATTTGGATTTAGGGGTCCAATTTATGAAACCATGCCTCGGTAGAGGACGGAAAATTTGGTCACCTATTCAAACTCTAAACAAGCATGAAAAATCTCATGGAGCTCAAAAATGTTTCTCCGTTATGCTTTTATGCCCGGAGGAGGAATTACCAAGGGTCCCCGAAATGGTTTGGGATGCCACTTGCAACTGGGCATAAAGTGAAAAAAGAGAGTTGGATTGAGGAATCGTTGAATTTGATGGATTCCCAGGATAGGATTTCAGCTAGACCACCCCTCACTCCTGGGTTCCATGCATCGAAAGTTGTTTTACTCATTGAGTTAGAGAACTAGTGTTTTGCTCCGTTTGAAGCAAGCCAACATTTGGATTAAGGGGTCCAATTTACGTAAACATGCCTGGGGAGCGGATGGAAAATATAGTCACCTATTCCACACCTAAACAATCTTGCAACATCTCATGAAACTCAAAAATACTGCTCTGTTAGGTTTTTATTCCCTTAGGAGCAATTGGCCAAGAGTCCCCGAAATGGTTTGAGATGCGACTTGGAACTAGGCATATAATGAATATCGAGACTTGGATTGAGGAACTATCGACTCTGATGGATTCCTAGGATAGGATTTCATCTAGAGAGCCCCTCACTCATGGGTGCCTTGCCTAAGAAGTTTCCTTAATCATTGATTTTGAGAACTAGTGTTTTTCTCAGTTTGAAGCACTACAACATTTGGATTAAGGGGCCAATTTATGAAACCATGCCTTGGGAGAGGATGGATAATTTGGTCACCTAGTCCATGCCTAAAAAAGCTTGCATCATCTCACGAAACTCAAAAATGTTCCTTCATTAGTGTTTTATGCCCTGAGCGGGAATTGGCCAAGAGTCTCCGAAATAGTTTGGGATGCGACTTGCAACTGGGCATAAAACGAAAACCGAGACTTAGACTGAGGCATCTTCATCTCTGTTGGATTCCTAGCATAGGATTTTATCTAGAGTACCCCTCATTATTTGTTCCAACCCCTCAGAAGTTGTTTTTTCATCGATTTCAATAAATATTTCTTTGTTCAGTAACAAGCAATGAAACATTTGGATTTAGGGTTGCGACCTACAACTGGGCATAAAACAAAAACCGAGACTCGAATTGAGGAACCGTCGAATCCAATGGATTCCTGGGATAGGATTTTAGCTAGAGCACCCCTCACTCCCAGGTACCATGCCTCAGAAGTTGCTATACTAATTGATTTAGTGAACTAGTGTTTTTCTCAGTTTGAAGCAATCCAACATTTGGATTAAGGGGTCTAATTTATGAAAACTTTCATCTGGAGAGGATGGAAAATATAGCCACCTAGTCCATGCCTAAAAATTCTTACAACATCTCATGAAACTCGAAAATGTAGCTCCATTAGATTTTTATGCCCTTAGGAGAAATTGGCCAAGAGTCCCCGAAATGGTTTGGGATGTGACTTGCAACTAGGCATATAACGAATATCGAGACTCGAACTAAGGAGACATCGAATCCGATGGATTCCTGGGATAGGATTTCATCTAGATCACCCCTCAGTCACGGGTGACATGCCTCAGAAGTTTTTGTAATCATTGGTTTCAGGAACTAGTATTTTGCTTAGTTTGAAGCAATGCAACACTTGGATTAAGGGGAAAATTTATAAAACCATGCCTCAGGAGCACATGGATAATTTGGTCACCTATTCCATGCTTAATAAATCTTGCAGCATCTCACAAAACTTAAAAATGTTGCTTTGTTAGTCTTTTATGCCCTGAGCAGGAATTGGCCAAGAGTCCCCGAAATGGTTTGGTATGTGACTTGCAACTGGGCATGAAACTAAAACTGAGACTCGGATTGAGGAACCGTCATATCTATTGGATTCCTAGCATAGGATTTTAGCTAGAGCACCCATCACTCTTGGTTCCAACCCCTCAGAAGTTGTTTTTTTCATCGATTTCGATAACTAGTGCTTTCCTCAGTAAGAAGCAATGCAACATTTGGCTTTAGGGGTCCAAATTATGAAACCATGCCTCGAGAGAAGATGGACAATGTGGTCACATATTCCATACCTAAAAAATCATGCAAAATCTCATGGATCTCAAAAATGCTGCTCCATTAGGCATTTATGCCCCGAGTAGGAATTGCCAAGAGTCCCCAAAATGGTTCAGGATGTGACTTGCAACTGGGAATAAAATGAAAACCAAGACTCGGATTGAGGAACCGTTGACTCCGATGGATTCCTGGGATAGGATTTCAGCGAGAGAACCCCTCACTCCTAGGGGCCATGCCTCAGAAGTTTCTTTACTCATTGATTTTGAGAGCTAGTGTTTTGTTCAGTTTGAAGCAAACCAACATTTGGATTAACGAGTCCAATTTACAAAACCATTCCTTGGGAGTGGATGAAAAATATAGTCACCTATGACACACCTAAACAATCTTTTAGCATCTCACGTAACTCAAAAAAATGTTACTCGTTAGTCTTCTATACCCTAAGCAGGAATTGTGTTAGGGTCCTAGCCCACACATAGGTAAATCAATATATTTGGATGTAATAAAGGTCAATATTAATAAGGCCTTTCAATAAAATAGAACAAGGCAGATGTAAGAAGACCTAATAGAAGCTTTCGCTTCTAGAAGGATCTTCCTCTAGATGCTTCTCTTGATAGACATATTTCATATAAATAAGGGTCGAGGGTATGAAAACCCTAGCTTGGAGATTATTGTAACAGAGCAGTACTCGACTGGAGGTTGCCCCCTCAAAGAGGCCCGTGAACATTGTTTTCTGAAACAAAGTGTTATTTTTGTTGTTGTTCTTATATCATTTCTATGTTATTGTGGAGATTATGCTGGTTATATTACTGTTATTTTTCCATTTCTAGCATTTTATTTCTGTTCTACATATTTATTATATCTGGTATCTTCCAAGTGGTATCAGAGCACTTTCCTTGGTAGAAATTGTGGGAATTTTTTTTTAGGGTAGAGACATATTCTAGTGTCTTTAAGCCACAGAGATCTGTCATTACCTGCATAAACCCGTGGTTGATGGATTCATACACGTAGGAAATACAAGTGGCTCTTAAGCACACATATGTTGGCCACCCTTGTAACCCCTATTGGTACCCCTTCGAGTGGTAGCACATCAGACAACACCTCTGTACAAATCAACCTAGATTTCCTGAAGCCCTCTTTAGATAAACCTATCGGCCACCGAGCTTCTATAGTGTCACCGAGAACAACACTCAGAAAGATACTCTCTACTACCTGGGTAGTCAGCTATTACAGCTAAGGGTACGATCTATCCTCTTTAGTTAGTTCCCTGAGATATTGGGCCGAGTACTACTGTTGGACCCTGCACGTATATCAGAGAGCTATAGCACAGGGCAAACCCTTGTTTGTAGAACCCTTGAATACCTAATCCTTGGGGGATAGAAACATAAACAAATTAAAATAGACTAGATCTATTGCCGCACAACTGTGTTTGGGTTGCCAAGTAAATACACATTTCTTTCTGGTTAAGCATTTGGGGATTTCATCACTGTAGTATTCTTCAGACAGGAGTATAACTCCGCAGGTGTTAAAAAAAAAAAAAGGACTAGAAGTCGTTTCACCATTATTTGAGACCTATTCCATTGGATTCATCTCTTCAGCTTTATCACATTCATCCATATCATTTTTTGGAAAAAAATTTGACCATGCCTGCCCCTTTTCAGTTCACCCATCCTCATGGTCCATACCCGTAGCCAAGATTTGGAAACTCGCTTCAACACCTTGCAATCTGGTTTCCTCGAGACCCAAAAAGAAGTTAAACAACTCAGTGTTACTATTGCCTCCATCGATTCATCCATCAATACAACCATAAATACAACCATGCAGTCCTTAATGGAGGTAGTCAAACAAGAACTGACCACCCAGCTTGAATCTATCTTTGCATCACTTTGCACCAAACTGAAGATCCCTACAAATGACCCTTTCTCTGAAGCAACTCCAAATATCAAAGGCGAACATTCTGCCCATTCCCATACCTTTCAGCCCCATCACTTTGAACGTGACCTACGCCTTCCACGGGTGTATGTGACCAAATTTGATGGCTCGGACCCCACTGGTTGGGTAACCCAAATGGAACATTATTTCTCTTTATATGGCATCACAGATGACTTGGCCAAACTCCGGTATGGTGTTCTCCATCTAGATCAACAACGTTGGCAATGGTGGCAATGGAGAAAAACTTCATGTCAAGGGTATATTGTTTGGACCCAATTTGTGACTGAGCTTTATGAATGCTTTGACACGAACACCAACCATTTGGGTTGTTTGACAAAGTTGAAACAATATGGAACAATAGAAGACTTCATAGCTGCCTTTGAGCACCTAGCTTTTCGAACAGAGGACATGACTGATGCTTTCTTTCGAGAGTGTTTTATCATTGGCCTCAAGGAGGAGATTCGGGCCCATGTCCTCATGGCTCGACCCTTGAGTTGGGTGGAGGCTACTAAAAGAGCTAAAGAAGCACAACAGGTTGTATCCTCTCAAAACCGAAAACCCTCCTTTATCCCTTTCCCTAAACCCATCACTCCCACTACTCCCTCTACCCCATTAAATATCCAAAAATTGACTAGGGATGAAATGGTTGAACACCAACTCAAAGGCCTTTGTTATAATTGTGATGAAAAATATTTCACGGGCCACAAGTGTAAGGAACAAAAGATTTTTATGGCCATCTCTGAGGATATTTCAGAAGAGTATATTGAAACTCCCCTTGTGTCTGAGTCACCTGAAATCACTGACATAACCCCTCCCTCATACCCTCCCGAAGTAGAACCCATCATTTCCCTCAATGCTCTCACTGGCTTCTCTGCTCCCCAAACCCTCAAGTTAATCGATTACATCAAGCATCAGAAGGTCATCATTATAGTTGATAGTGGAAGCACCTATAATTTTATTCATCGTCGCATTGCCCAAGAAACTCATTGCTACATCCATGCTGTCAACAATTTCCAAATCATGATTGTCAATGGTGGTTCCATGAAATTTGGAGGGCACTGTGAAAATGTGTGTCTCCAAATCGGTGACTAACACCTAAAATCCCATATGTTTGCTATCGACATGGGTGGTTGTGACATTGTGTTGGGTGTAGACAGGCTAAGAACTTTGGGTCACATTCTCATGGATTTTAAGGCATTAACCATGCAATTCGACCAGGAA
>ML781287.1:1116861-1127250 GCA_009831015.1 Picea engelmannii | reverse complement strand
CTTTAGGGTTTAACCATTAACCATATGTGAGTACATACCTTGGATAGCATTTGCAAGTAGTGGCTCCATCCGGTAGCAGCGGTAATCATTACCAAAAAATTCAAGAGTGATTACAGCTGGTTCTACGGCTGCAACTGCAACTGGTACTGCAACTGCAGCTGGTTCTGAGACTGCAACTGCAACTGCAAGTTAGGGGTTTATGAGGAAACCCTAATTTTTCAAACTTTGAGTTTTGAAAATCTGATCCAGGGGATAGATGCGCTGAGCTGAGGCAAGTTAGCTGGTGCAGTCAAAATTTCAAAAATCCAACTTTTACCCCCTCAAACTTGATCTGCAGATTTCTAGACTGGTGCTTCTGGTTTTCTGGTACTTCTGGTACTCTGGTTTTCTGGTTTTTTGGTACTTTGTGAAACTAGGGTTTCACTTTCCAGGAGATCTAGCCACTGAAAAGGTGCGCTCTAAGTGCCAAAATAATCCTTGGGGGAGGGCACAACTTTCTAGGTGGTTAGGGAGCTGAAAAGATTCACTTTTTCAAAACCCTAATTTTTGGGTACGGTAACATTGACGTTTTTCCTCTTGCAAATTGTGCTTCCTTTAGGTTGGCTCTGATACCATGTTAATGTTTATTCCATTATTATAGTTCTTTTCATTTCAATAGATAAGAGAATCATAAGAACAAGATCACTGATAAATACACATTCACAAGAGACACAACATTTATCTTAGGAAATCCTCTAGGGGAAGAAAACCCAACAAAAACTTCCTTATCATAAATAGCTTATACAATGTTCAAGAGATAACTCAAACCAATACAGAAAGTCCTCCCTAAGAGATGCACCACTCTTCTTCTCCTCTCTCTAGTAATTGCAGCTTGCCTCATAAGAGAAATGAGCAATTGAGTTGTGTGTTAGAAGTGAGGTGCTAGCCTCTTATTTATACAATACTGGCACGTGTGAAAGGCCACAACTGGCAGGGCCGACCTCTCACTCTGGGTGGGTAAACCCACCTTTAATTAATTCTGGGTCTTCCATAATAACTGCTAGGGCCGACTTCTTATTCTGCCCTTTATAATTGTCCGATGACCAATCCGCAAAAGGGGATTGGTCCTTATACAATTACTGACATGATTAATCCACAATGGGGATTAATCCAATAATAATAATAATAATAATGACATGATTAATCCATAATGGGGATTTAATCCAATAATAATAAGAATGCTCTTCGTAGTTACATTACTTCAACAAAAAGAGCACGAATAGTGCCTTTATTAAATGTTGGGTTGGCCACCCTGGCACTGTTTTTGAAATACAAGGTTCGATAAATAATCATAAAAAATGATGCAGTATAGGAGGACGAGCTGACCAATAGTTTGAGGGTTTGTCCAAAGGAATGTCTTCAACAGTCTAGCACCACCATAAGTTTCAATAGTCGTATTTACAGAGATTATACTAGGGCGCGGGAATGATAGCGAGGAAAGGCACACAATTAAATGAAAAGAAGAGTCTAAAAATAATCCAAAGGATGCGAATAGTGGTACCATTCTCATCAGACAGAGAGGAGCCACCAAAGAAAACCAGAGGCAAGTCATGCCCGAAAACTTCCACACAATATCTTTTTTCCACAGGTAAATCAATAGAGAAAATACAGACAGTAAGAGATACCCATATCATTTTTAATGGAAACAATTTACATACAACGTCACATAGACCAAACTTCACCAACAATCCATACATAGTCGAAAATCCCATAAAATTTTGGAAATTCACAGTCAGTGAGAAAATTTAAGAGCCAACTCTTGACTTAATTAAAGAGAAGAACGAAAGCTTCATGGATGGAGCAGTAAGAAAAATCATACCTGCGTGTAAAATTTTCCCAAGGGAATCGACCAGGTTTATATTCCTCTTACATAGCCAAAAAAAGCGGATTAGAAACAACCAACAAAGAACAAATGTGAAATGGCTAGGGTGGCATGCTCGAGGTAGGTTAGAGTGACGTATTTAGTCCACATCATATCTACACTTACACATTCATCCAAGGCTAGTACGTGCAGCTAACCATACAACACATCAACCACTGGCTCCAAATCGATTTAATGCACGCTGAATACATCATAGTTTACCTATGTTTCAAACATACAAATGTGACAACTCTTTCAAAACCCCAATGTAACATACATCAAGACTTTCTAGGGATATTGTGTCCCAACCTTTAGACTTCCAATTTAAAAAATGCACACAACCCTTGTAGCATGAAATCAAGGTAATCACCATACCATACACTATATATAAAAAAACTGGAGTGTAGATCCTTTGCCAAACTAAATGCAGCATAATAATACTTGTGAGAGACATGCAAGACAACATCATTTCATCTTTAGTCACATTACCCATAACATTCAGTGATCAATTATTTGGACAAGGATTTAAAAGCCAATAATTGTAGAGCTTGTATTGCAACTCAGTCATAAACACATAAAACATAAGTGCCATCTTTCTGTCATAGTCACACAAGGGGTCCCACCTATTAGTATATTATTAAATATAAATAATTAATAATGTGTTGCAAGCATTTGCAAACAGATACCCTACATTGCACTTTTGGGTGTCAACACTGTGCACCTTTATTTTTTTGAGCATCAATTCTTCATGAATTCCACTGTAAGAATTGGGGCTTTTGCCCATTTTTCTCCCAATTTCCACCGTGGACATTATGAAACCATGAAATTTGTTCAATTTCACTCCAATAAACACAAATTCAACCTCTACAACTATAAATCATTGCTGGTTGACAATATGGGTACGAGTTTTCCCAAATTCATTCACAGATTGACAATTTTATTCAACATGTCATGCCTTCCCTATAACTTCTAATTCAACCAATTTTGGGTTTGAATTTGCTAGGACATATATTAAAATTAAGATTATCTTATCACCTATCCAAATTTCCCAAATTCCCACGAATTTAACAAAAGAAATTGGGGATTTTTCCCAATTCCACTCAATTGCTGCTGATTTTTCCTAGACGTGTTGTAACTTGAAATTCGACCACTCCGAAATCAATTCTCTATGAAAGTTTGCTTCAAAATTATGCTAACTTGGCCCATCTAGGCTCAATGTTGAAAACTGGGCTCTGATACCACATTGTAGCATCCCCAACAACCAACAGGGCTATCCCAACCAAAAATTCAAACTTTGATACCAAATTAAAACATACAAATACTATGCAAATACGCATATTCATACAAAATAATAATAGAAATACACATGCAACATACAAGGGTAAAACCCATAAAAAGAAATGCATAAATATATTGCAACACATAATTTAACACACAATTGACACTTATCTTTGATAAAAATATCGCCAACTGCATGCAGACCTTCCATGTTCCTCCTAGCCTTAGACCACACTTCTCATAACTCTTAGTAGTGGGTCACCCCTGAGCTGGGGATAAACTACACCCAGGTAAAGGAGTTCCTAACAAGGATGATATATCTTAGACAACATGAAAACTTAGTCACAGGTGCCAACCAAAACTAACAACCTACAATTCCTCATTCCCCACATTCCTGTCCCACCCCAGGAAGTGTGCCCCATCTCTACTCAACAGTCCCTCGGCTACCCCACTTCCTTTCCAGGGCTTCAACAAAAGGTCGAAAAATAAGTCTCAGATCCATGTAGCTGCAGTTTGGAACCTTTGGGAAATCAATTCCTAGTAATTATCTCACCTAGAGAGAATTTCTCATGGGCCTGACAACCCACCTCTTTAATATCCCACGATCCTGACAACCCGCTTATTCAATATCCCCAAGGGCCTAACAACCCACTTCTTCAATCCAACTCCTAATCTAATCAACATACAAGTACAAGTACAGGTATAGTGACATCAAGGTACACATGACCACTGAGTGAGTGAGTGAAGGAATCATCAGGGAATGATGGAAAATGAACTAAGTCCAAACTATATGTATGCATGTTCCCAACTTGACACTTTCATGTTGAGGACTAACTTGGACCCACTTGTCCCCATCCTTAGAACTTAAGATAAAATAATTATCCATACTATATACTTTAAGGAATATTAATATAATATTCCTTTTGTCTTAAGCTCCCTAGCTTAGCCACTTATCCTTAACTTTTATCCCCCTTTCCCTATCTAGTGGAGTTTATCTCCCCATACTCTTTACATGGTTGGTCTGCCACAATGATGTGTTTTTCATTAATATTTGTGTGTGATTTACATTTATAATATAAATGTACTATCCTTTTTGTATCTAGGCTCACCAGTGTAAAAAACATAAACATATACACAAAGGATCTCTGGCCTCAAGATCACACACTCAAGTTGATGCACACATTATCCTAGGATGTGTGCACTTCTTCTTTTAGTACACAACACATGTATGCGTTATACTATGGCACCAAACTAATTCCAAAGGCTTAATATAAAAAACTTACCAACTTATATAGATATGTACATTCACATTTACATTTACAGTTGGGGTTTGGCCTAAGGGTATTACACTCTTTCTCAAGTAGTCTAAATGTGATTTTGGAGCATCTGAAGTAGAGTATCCGTGCGATATTGTTGGCAAGGATGGTGTAAATGTGGATCCAAAGAAAATTGAAGCTATGAAGGATTGGCATCTCCCTAAAAATATTAAATGTTTGCATGGTTTCTTGGGTTTAACGGGATATCATTGCAAGTTTGTTCAAAATTATGGAAAAATTACAGCTCCCCTCATTGTTCTCCTTAAAAGGAATGATTTCAATTGGACTCTTGCAACTAATCAATCCTTCCAAGCATTGAAAAAGGCTATGTGCGCAACTCATGTTCTAGCACTACCTGACTTCACCAAACGTTTTTCCTGGAATGTGATGCTTTGGGGAAAGGAACTGGGGTAGTCTTCATGTTACATGGAAAACTTTTAGCTTTCAATAGTAAACAACTCTCATTGTGACATTTGTAAAATCCACCCATGAAAAGGAAATGTTGGCTATTTTTCATGTGATGGATCTCTAGAATCCTTATTTGTTGGGGAAACACCTCTAGATTAAAATTGATCACCGTAGCCTTAGGTGTTTTTTGGAAAAAATATTTTCATCCCCCGAGCAATAGAAATGGGTGACCAAGATGTTCAGTTATGATGAAGAGATCATTCACAATAAAGGAAAATAAAATGTGGTTATTGATTCTCTTTCAAGGGAATATGAAGAAGAAGGTTCCCTCTTTTCCCTCTCTTTCATTGTAGCAGATTGGTCACATGCCATTCTCTAGAACTGGTTCAAAGATTCCAAATTTTTGTGCTTGATCCAACAATTTCAACAATATCCTCAGGCCTCTCCAGGATACTCTTGGCACAATGAGGAGCTTCATTATAAAGGTCGCATGCAGTTAAGCAAATAGTCCCACCTTCAATCCACTGTGCTCTCTGAACTTCATGCTTCACCAACAGTGGGGCATTCAAACTTTCACAAAACCTATGAATGGGTTAAACTTTATTTTTAATGGGAAGGAATGAAATAAGACTCCACACCTTTGTGGATGAATTTGATACTTGTCAATGCAATAAGGGAGAAATAGTCAAAACTCCAAGCCCACTCCAACTGCTCCCTATTCCACCTACTATATGGATGGATATTTCTATGGAATTCATTGTTGGCTTACCCAAATCGAGAAATAAGTCAGTCGTCATTGTTTTCATGGATTTCCTTTCCAAATACACTCATTTATGTGCTCTCCAACACCCGTTCACTGCATCCAAAGTGGCTCAAATTCTCATAGATAATATCTTCAAACTCCATGGCATGCCTCACTCTATTGTCTCTGACCATGATACAAATTTCACCATCAACTTTTGGAAAGAATTGTTCAATCTCCATGGAACCCAATTGCATCTCAGCATGGCCTATCATCCCTAGACTGATGGAAAAATTGAAGCTGTAACAAGTGTTTGGAAACATATTTGCAGTGTTTTGTGCCCAAAAAAAAACTCAATGGCTTCAATGATTACCACTAGTTGAATATTGGTACAACATGTCTTACCATGTTTCCACTTGCATGACTCCGTTTAAAGAAATATATAATAGAAATCCACCTCTTGTTCTATCCTTCCCACCAAGTGTATCCAAGGTTCAAGATGTCGAAAACACACTTACAGTTCGAGCTACCATTCTCTATACCCTCAAACAAAATTTGTTCATGGCTTAGAATTGCATGAAGCGACAAGCAGATGAATGTTGTTCAAAATGTCAATTTGTTGAAGGGGACTAGGTGTTTCTTCATCAGCAACCTTATAAGAAAACTTCACTCAAAGTTGAACATTTCCATAAACTCACTCCCAAGTTTTATGTCTCTTGTAAAATTCTCAAGCGCATGGGGTATGTGGCCTACCAGTTAGCTCTCCCCAGTCACTCTAAGCTCCATCTTGTTTTTTGTGTTTCTTGATTAAATAAAGCGATTGGAACTAAGTGTTAGACTCAAACTAGTCTCCCTAGATTGGATGAAGAAGGCTCCATTTGGTTGTAGCCCAAGCACTCTTGGACCACCATGAGCATCATCTCTGTCAGCACACCATCAAGGAAGTTTTGGTTCAGTGGAAGGATACACCACCAGAAGATGTCACATGGGAGACATCTACCATTGTGCAACAATTTCCCCATCTCAAGCATTGAGGACAAGGTTGTTTTTCAAGGGGGGGCATGTTAAGGACCTAATCTCCCTAACCCCTTGCGAAGGTAGAATAATATTTTTTCTATCTAATAAAGGCCACATTAGTAAATAAGGCCTATGTAATAATGTGAACATGTCTAATGTAAGAAGACTTATTAGAAGTTTTCACTTCTAGAAAGATCTTCCTCTAGAGTTCTCTCTAGAAGATAGAAATAGTATAAATAAGAGTAGAAAGCATGGGAAAGTTGTCTTGATAATTATTTTTTAATTGAGTTCTACTTCGTTGGAGGTTTCCTCCTCGAAGAGAAAAATGAACTTGGATTTATATCTATAAAGGTATCGTTTATGGTGCTATTGTTCGCTATATGTTTTCTCTTTCTGTTGATACTTGTCATAATAAATTGTGTTTCTTCTCTGCATAATACATCTGGTACCTTACATGAGCATTGATTGTTCTTCCATTCATTATTGAACCAATTAATGAGAGTATTGTTACAAGAGTAATCCAATTCATGTAACTAGATAAAACATTGTAACTTGTGTTTCTACCATTCTAACTCTAGTAAATCATGATTGGAAGATTGGATTTAATCTTGAATTAGTTTGACTGTTCTTAATCTTTCAAAGTATTCTTGCTCTCAATTTCTTTACCTGTAGCTTGTCTATTGCTTTATTGTTCTTTGTTGATTGACATATGACTATTTCGATATTGGATTAAAATCCCAATGATTTAAAACAATGTATCTATAACAACAATACTTGGAAGTATATGTGTGTAACCTAAGTTTTCTACAATCCTAAAACAAGGTATTTGTTGATCTAAAGGAAACTATATTTGAAGGTTAACTCTGCACATTTCTTATTTCAATTGCATACAAATATGGTAACTTGGGTAAATAGGATTTTAAAGTAGATAAATAAACTAATTATACACATGCAGTTTCTACACCTCATAAGCTTACAAACTCCGGTTGATAAGTAAATGTGTAAATGTTACAAAATTTATGCAAATAAATTAAATGAGAGCTACTCAAAGAGCCAAGGCTATTATCCCCTCACAAAACAACTACCACCATTACAAACCTACTACTCTCCAAATCCTAGCCGCTATACCCAAAACCCTAACCCTCATCGATTATACCCTATATTACATTTAATTATAGTAAACTTGAAAATATAAAAACGTAACCTTTGATATGAAATGTAAAGATTACTCATAAAGAATCATTGAAACAAAATAAAAATATAAAACAACTTTGTTTAAATAATTGAAATAACATTTTCATTTTTCAATAACATAATCCATCTCAATCTTCAAAATTTTAAAATTTTGAGTGAAAAAAAATTACACCGAATTTATACCTTTCATCCTACCATTTTTTCTTAAATTGGAAAAACCTATCATAAATTAGTTGTCAACTGGTAGTGAGGATAACCGAGGACAACCATTATTGATTTCTATTTGTAAATGTGAGCCAACTCATCATCGTTATTCAAGGGAAACCATGCCACTTGAAATAACTTGTTGGTGGTCCATAATGGGGCAATCTTTCACTCATGTTGGATGTCTTTGAGTCTTGGGTTGTTAATTTGGTTCCTTATGTCCAAAGAAAATTAATGGCAGAAGTGTCCTCAGACACACACTTTTATTAAATAGGAAAATAAATTACATAATAGACTTTGCAAGAGTTTACACCTGAACAACACAATACTCTTGCAATGAGCTATATATAAGCTAAATGTCCTAACAAACTCTAGATATGGATCACTTATTAAATAAACAAGTTTCCATTTACAATAAATTCTATCTTAACAATCTTATAACAATACTCCTAATTTAGAGCCTAAGATACGACACCTCTCTAAAGTCATATCTTTTACAACAATAATGTATTTCTAAAAGTCTACATTTATTAATCAAATATTCTAGATTATTCATTTAATATTCTAAATTAATAATCATTTTATTCTAACTTTATAAACTATGATATTTGTATTTTGGACTATCTAACATTCCCCCCTATGATCCAAAGATACATTACAACAGATACCAAGTTCATCCCTGAACTTAGTAAATTTTATTCTGCCAAGAGGTTTCGTGAAAATGTCAGAGATCTGATCTTCTGAAGGACAATAAATTGGCTTGATGACATCCTTTGCAATGAGTGATCTGATATGATGATATTTGGTGTCCATGTGCTTTGTCTTTGAATGAAAAATTGGATTCTTAGCAAGCTTAATGGCTGACTGGCTGTCGATGAATAATTGTTAGGATATTTAGACACTTAGGAGTTAGTTAAGATCTACTTGGTCTAATATGTTGTTAGACAAAAATGTGTTTCTTTAGTATGCATTAGTATGCATTTGTAGTTAGGAAATCCGACGGTCACGATATGTTCTCGGCATAGAGTGATCCGACGGTTCATACTCTCCTCGATCTTAACGACCATTGATCCGTGGCTTAACACCCGAATGATCCATGATATCTATTTAAAGAGCATGGAGGGTCATTTTTCGATGATCGATTGTGAGAAAATCTCTTGTAAAATCTCTCTGTAATCTTTTTATTTGCATTAATAAACTGCTCCAAGTGGTCGCGTTGGCTGGGGCCGTGGATGTTTACTCGTAGAGGTTTTACCACGTGAAAACATCGGTGTGTTGATCTTTGATCTGGTTATGTTAGTGGTTACTGAAGGTATTCATACTCTATTGGAATACCTGTGTTTTCGAACATGGTATCAGAGCCTGTTTGAAGACCCGCTCCTGTTGTAGATCGAGATCGTGAAGCCGAAGTTGCCTCATCTCCATTTTCTGGCATTTTCGTACATTTATAGGCTAAGATGACTATTCCATTGCGTTCGGAGCACTTGTTTCATTTAGGAACACTTTTCGTTTCACTCAAAAAGGTTTCCGTTTGCCCAAGATACGGCCATTATAGTCAGATCCGGAGGTATAAAGTTTGAATACGCATTTTTTTTATTTTTGCAAAGTTTTGATTTTATTTCGGTTTGTATTTTTTTATTTTCTGGGCTGCTACTCTTTTAGATATGCGTATGCTCTTTTCCCCGTGCCTTGTGCGATCTCGGAAAATCAGAAACAGATAGGAAAAGGTGCATCTTCCGGGTAAGCTAACCGAGATCTAACCCTTGTTGTCATCGAGAAGCGAAATTTTTTTCTTGTGTGAAAAGAGTTTTTTTGGACCATTCTCTGCAAGGCCGTCTTCCACAACAACAACAACAATCCTCCTTGTGAACATTACAATATGTTTTGCTAGACCATTTGGTTAAAACTTGCCTTATTAAGCAAGAGGTCTTGAGTTCAAGTCTCTCTGTTGTTACTTTTTTTTGAAAAAGTGTTTAAGGATAAGTTCGTGAGTGCGGACACAGACCAATCTCCCCAGATCCACCTGGATCTAGAACAAAACGTGACAGAATACTACTCTTTCCTTAGATCTATCTATTGAACGAACCAAGAGAAATGGATAGTGTACATACCTTATGAACGCTCTCCTTTAATCTCTGTTGTTCCTTGCTCTTCTCTGATGCTCTTGTGTCATCCAATCACAACAAGACAAACCAATCACAGCAAAGGCATTAATATATTCAATACCTAGTCTATACATGTGATCAAGGAATCATGTAATAAGATGACATCATCATTATGGGAAAGGGACATATTCATGTATTGCATTAACTGAAAGAGAAATATACAAC
>ML781287.1:1087229-1097914 GCA_009831015.1 Picea engelmannii | reverse complement strand
GGTCACTCAACGATCTTTTCAATTTTAGGGAGTCTGAAAAGAGCTTAACTATGGACTCCGGGGGGGTTTCTTTTTCGTAAATTTAGTCCCTCAGGCCCGAAAAAGGAATAAAATTATACCCGAGGATACTCTTCTAAAGAATGAGAATTCAATAGAGTATTCCTTTGTTCGTACAGTTGACCGTCCGGACCGAAAAAGGGGTAAACTATCGTCAGACAGACGTGACTTCAAATTTCAGTTTAACGAGCGTGAAATGCCACAAGATCACTCGGCAATCTTTTCATGTTTAGAGGGTCTGAAAAGGGCTTAAAAGGAGACCCATTATTTTTGGGGAGTCCGGAGGGTAATTCAAAGATTGAAAAAGACCCATGCAAATGATGCTCAAAATCATATTCAGGAAAGACTATACGGACTCTCGAGCCTACAGTGTTGTTAGAAATGACATGGACACCATAATGCAACCAGGACCTACCTAGGGCATCCATGTTTTGGTAAGCTCTACCACCAAGTTGCGACACTTCTAGAGAAGATATGACGGTTCCGTGTCACAACCGGATGGGATCGATCCTATATCATACAAAGGCAACGAGATGCAACAGTTGGGATGAAATCCTACCCTATATGCTCAAGTTGATTTTTGAATTTTTTTATTTTTATGGACCGTCAATATATTTTTTCTTTTTTATTTTTCGAAACTCAATAAAAATTATCCCAATACCTGATCAAATCCCTCCCATATAACTCCTGGATCACTCTAAACAATTTTTGGTATAAAGAAACTGATAAAGGGGCCCAAAAAAGTGACAAAAAGAGGCCAAAAAGTCTATAAATAGAAGCTGGCAGCTCATTATCACCATTGCTGATTTGGAAATTGACTCTGGAGCCAAAAGACCCCCTTTGCCAAAGATCGTGATTCCGGGAGCTAAGGTGGATGAAACAGACTTCTTCTTGGACCAAGTAAGTACAAACTCCCTTGTCTTGCAATTCAATACTTCTTTTATAGATTTTTAGTTGATTTTGGGGGTGGGCGTCAACCTCAAAAAGGTCTGACCTAGGAAAACATGGGCTGTCCAGGGACAACCCGTGGGTACCCGCGGGCAGAGCAAATCCTGCCCGCGGGTACCCGTGACTATCACCTCTACAGGTCGCGGGTACCCCCCGTGTAATGAAAAAACCAAATTTAAAAAAGCATTGACCCTCCCTTTTGCTTTGTTGTGTTGGTAGGATGTATGTTCAGTGGAGGGAAAGGGAGCACGAGGCCGCCGATGAGTTAGTGGCTATAGATCCGAATGTTGTGGTAGTGCTAACGCAGTGTGGTTTGTTAGAATTCTTTTTATGTTCGTTTATGCGTGCGCAACCAAGGCTACTGAACGCCTTGGTTGATTACTGGCACCCTGATGCAGAGGCCTTCATGCTAGAGGGGAAATCTTTGGTGCCCACCACTAAGGATATTTACTTTTTGAATGGCCTCTCGAGGAGAGGGGAACCAGTCAACTTTTAGACATTTCCTGCGGGGCCGAGCAAAGTCTCGGAGCTGATCGAGGAATATTGTGAGGCTAGGACCGATCATAGGACTTCTTCGGTACCCGTTAGTAGGATTACCAGCCTCACCCTACATACTATTTTATCACTCATTGGGTGGATTACCAGCTCAAGGGCCGTGCATTAGGCTTTGCGCGCACAGATGAACTGTGCAATCCAGTGCATGAATGCACAAATTTTTGACTGGAGTACCACACTGTTGGAGTGCATGAAGAGTCAGCTGACAGCATGCCAACATCGGACACATAGGAACTTCGGGTTTGGGACCATCCTATGTTCATTTTTCTTTGAGAGAGTTATGTGTTTTAGTCCTCGGCTGACAGTACGAGGACATCTGGCCACTTTCCCCACAGTATGCAGATGGGCAACATTACTGTCGCGATAGGGTGGTGGAAGGACCGTGGAGGCCTTTGACGATGACTTTTTTTCTTGGCTGTCATGACAGATCCCAACTATTGAGGACTACCCATATGCGGGGATCGATTTTTCCAGAGATCCAGCGATACCAGTGCCTCTTGGTGAGGAGCGAGGGGAGATGGGTAAGTCTCCACCTGTGTATGTTTTTTTTGTTTGCAAATGGAATTTTTATGTATTTTTTGATATATATATCATGTTTTTTGTATACCAGAGTTTTTGATGAGTGAACGTTTATTGCATGCAGATGTGGGACCCGTGCGACCTGCCGACTATGCACGGAATAGGTGCCGCCCACGGCCCGAAGCCGCAGCTGTTGCTGTTGGAGGAGAAGTAGTAGCAGGGAACCTCCCAGCAGGAGAGGCCGAGAGGGTTCTTAGGCAGATTGAGCAGAACTTTACTATGCTCACTCGCATAGTTCCCATGGCAGAGATAGAGGACCTTCCACTGTCCATGCAAACTCATGTTGTGGGGGCACCTCAGACATGGGTCCAATTGTTTAGGAATTTAGCCCACGCTGTAGATGATTATAACAGGGCCCACTGGCCCTGAGCAGAATTTTAGGCTTTTTATGTGCCACGAGCACCTTATTGTATAAATTTTTTGAGGGCATAAGCTCGGTGACTCGTTACTATTCCCACTTTTGAGGCGCTTGCGCCCATCTATGTACTCTGAGGATTTTATGATGTTTATATGGTTTTTTTATCTCTTTTTGTGTCTTATGGAATATGTGTACAAAAATGTATTTACATGTTTATGTTCATAATCTTCTGATATGTGAGCAAGATGCCAATCTAAAATGTGATTAGCTAGAGTATCTGTGATTTGATTTAAACTCCTAGGAACATGAAAATATGTGATATAATCAAAGTTGCGTTCCAAGAGACGTACCCTAAGGAATTGTCGGTGTAAAGTTGGTTCATGCACCTGGTATATTCTGTTTAGCTACGACACGACTAGTTGAGCGTCTAGATAGACCCGGAGACGAGAGATACCCAATGACAAAGCGTCATGAAGCAACTCAATAACTACACTATACTCAACAACATTATCCGTGGTGTCACCTAAGCATATACCTCCGGAAGATAACAACTGACCCTGTGGTGTAAAGATTACCCAAGCTGTGGAGGCAAGCCTCCGCGTGTGTCGACTAGCACCATCTACATAACCAATGAACACTTCGGATTCACCTGACATCTGCCATAGTGATGAAAGATAACACCAATGACACGTCCATAACACTTTTTAAAAGAAACGTCAAAAATTAATAGTACAAAGACTATACATATGTTACAAAAAATTACCCACAGTGACCATTCTATGAGTAATACTTATTGAGGTAGAGCCCATTTCTAGGCTCCGCCAAAGCATTCCCTTCAAAATCGACCAAATGATAAGCACCCTTCTTTAACACCTCTTTAATAATTAAGGGTCTGAACCACATGGGTTTAAACTTTCCTTCCCCCAGGGGGTTCTTATCTTGGTCATAGACCAGGACAAGGTCGCCCTCAGAAAAAATCCGAGGATGAACGGACCTATCATATTGACACTTGACCTTATGTTTATGAGCCTCGTTGGCTAGGGCCGCATCGTGACGTTGTTCATCAAGCTGCTCAAGGTGTACTAACCGTTCTTCAAGCGAAGAAGTGTCTGGCAATAACTGTACTGCCAATTTCAGAGATGGGATTTGACATTCGATGGGTAAGACTACCTCCAGCCCATAAACGAGTTGGAAAGGTGAGAAACTGGTTGCAGTCTTAACTGATGTTCAGTAAGCCCATATTGCCGAGTATAACATCAAATTCCTGTTTGACTTGGTTGAGTTGATAGTTTGCTGTAGAATCATCTTAAGCATTTTGTTCACAGCTTCCACCTGCCCATTGGCTTTGGGGTAGTAAGGTGATGAATGTTCCTGCCATAACCCAAGCTTTGACGTTAACTCGGTCATCATTTGATTCTGAAAGTGACTGCCATGGTCATTAACAATCTCTCTCGGGACGCTGAACCTTGCTATAATCTGGTTGAATAAGAAGAGAGTTGCAGTCTCTCCATCATCTTTAAACGTTGGCATAGCTTCGACCCACTTAGTGAAGTAGTCGACAACTACGATGATATAGTGGTGCCCCCTTGATGACGGGGGGTTGCATGTAGTGTAATCAATCCCCCACTTAGTGAAGGGACCAACTGTGATGACAGGAAACATAGGAGCTGGATGTGCCCTCATCTTCTGTGAGAAGATTTGGCATGGATGGTACTTATTGACTGACTCGATACAATCTTTGATAAGTGTGGGTCAGAAGTAACCTGCTCGTAAAATATTTTGGGCTATTTCCAACCCAAATAAGTGACCGCCACAAGCTCCTGTATGAAAATTGTTGAGCACTATGATGGCCTCCTCATGAGTGATCCATCGACGCAAGATGCAGTCTACACCTCTCTAATACAACGTATCATTAAGTATGCAATAATTCTTAGCCTGATGGCGTATCTGCCAACGCTCATCATGAGAAGCAGAGGTGGGGCACTTCAAAGTCTGGAGATAGATCAATATATCTCTGTACCAGGGGTCTGATGATTCAATCAAAAACATATCTCCCCGGATAGGCGATTCCTCAGGCACAACGTCACCTGACTCAACCGGAAGTTCCGAAATAAGTTCTGTGAAGACCAATGACTTCTTGGACTTTACTGAAATGAAGTCTAAGTCAAATTCTTGGAGGATGACCATCCATCTACTGATTTTTCTGCCGATAACTCATCGTGTCAACATGTACTGGAATGGATTCACGTTAGCAATGACGGTGGTCTTGCGAAACAGAACATAGTGATGGAACCGTTGAACAACATGAACTGCTACCAATGCAAGTTTTTCTAGATGGGAATAATTAAGTTCCGATCCTACGAGGCCTCGGCTTAGGTAATAGATCACGTATTCTGAAAATGAATCATCTTCCTGAACTAAAACCATGCCTGTAGTTGACTCTGCGGTAGCCAGATATAATAGGAAATCCTTTTTATAATTAGGTGGCCATAGCAGAGGCGCGGTTGTCAGGGTGTTTTTTAATGCGTCGAAAGAGAGTTGAGCGACCTCGTCCCAAAAAAAAGGAACATCTTTCTTAAGTAAACACATAAAGCCCTTGGTGATTTCGGCATAGTTGACGATGAAGCATCGTAAGAAGTTCGCCTTACCTTGAAGACTTTGAAGTTGTAAGATTGTGCGTGGGGGGGGGGCAACTAGGTTATTGCCTCCACCTTAAGAGGATCCACCATGATCCCTATTGTTGAGACGATGAAACCTAACAAACGTCCTGACGTGACGCAAAAGTTGCACTTGTTGGGATTCAAGCGAATCCTGAAGTAGCGACAGCGTTCGAAGATTAGTTTGAGGTGCATAGGATGATCCTTTCGCTTGCGAGAGCACGATGCTAAATGATTCATCTAGATAGGCCTCGACTATATGTTTAAGGTCGTGAAACGCAAAAGACATGGCCCACTAGAAGGTGGCTCCAGCATTCTTGAGGCCAAAAGGCATCTTACGATAGGCGAATGTACCCCACGGACAAAAGAATGTCGTTTTTTGTTGGTCCTCAGGTTTGATTTGGATTTGATTATAGCCCGGAAAACCATCCATGAATGAAAAGGCTTCACAACTGGCACATTCATCAATGATATGGTCGATGAATGGGGTTGGATAATTATTTTTGGGACATGACTTGTTCAAATCATGGAAATTGGTACATACACGAATCGTGCCTTGTTTCTTATTGACCGACACGGGGTTTGACACCCATTGAGTCAAATGAATAGGGTAAATGAACCCTGACTTGAGCAATTTCTCAACCTCACTCTTGATGGCTGTGGCTTTCTTAGGATTAACTGGACGAGGTTTTTGTCGAACATGCTTGGCATCAGGATATGTTGTGATTTCATGTTCAACGATTTTCATATCGATACCTGGCATTTCCTCGTAAGACCAGGAAAAAATGTCGCGGAATTCTTTGAAAAGATCCGTGTAAATCTGAATCTCCTCAGGGGAGAAATCCGATCTGACGAAGAAATTCTCCATGACGCCAGGGTTTTGGGAGATGTTAATAGGTATGGTTTCAGCGATAGTTGCCATATTTCCCTCAGCATAAATTTCCTATGTAGCTAAGAGGTTAATAGGACACGGCTGATCTCCCGTCATGGTGATAGTGAATTCTCCTGCCTCGATTCGGTGTAACTCTGGGAAGAAATATGATCTATGATGAAGATCGTCCCAAGGTTTTTCCAGACTAGTCATAGCTTCAATTACTGCTTCGTCGGAAGGCAATACTAAGTCTAACGAATCGGTGGTCGTAAGAGAACCCTGAGCCCAAATAGGCTCTGGAAGTGGATCCAATTTTGGTGTTAGAATTGGATCTGGGTTAGCTGAAGCTTGCTGGACTAAAGAGTATGCTACTTCAGTAGTCGACAAGGGCATGGACATGCCGGAGTGCCCTGTCTCATCCATCGTGGCTAATGGGGAAGGAAGAATCCATGGATCCTCAAAGTAAGTTGCGCGGAATGACGAAACATGAAAAATCTCAGCCTTGTGGTGATTCGATATAAACTTGACATCGTTATGAGGAGGTGGGTAATCAAAGGTACCCATCAGGGATAGGCACAAACCAACTCCTACGTTAACGACACCGGGCTGAGGATTATCAATCATGGGAACTGTGGATGCCCCCAAAGCTGGGTTAGGTCTAGAGAAGGACAATTGATCAATGGTCATTATCCGACCCTCGTGTGGAAACAACAAGACTCAGAAAATTGTAGCAACCACAACTTGCATAGCATAAGTCCAACTCCATCCTAACAAGAGGTTATAGTTGAGGGAAGAATCAACTACCTCTACTTCAACGCACACGGTCTTCCCTCCTAACTGCACGGGGAAAGAAGGAATGATGCCATGTGGTCGAAAAGAACGTCCGTCGAACGCAGTAAGGAGAGAAGGTGATGGAGACAAAGTGGGCTGACCAATGGATTTCCAACATGCTAACGACATAACACAAGTCGAAGCGCCCTCGTCAACAACCGTGCAGAATATATTCCGTGTAAAAGTTTTCGTGGGATGAGCCACTACTATCTGAAACGCGACGTGGTAAGGAAGACGAGGTTTCAAGTTGGTCGTATCTAACATGATGGTACCCAGGTTACATGTCTCAGTAGAGCCTAAAGCAGTCAACAAGGCTTTCCTCTGAGCAGGGCAACTTTGGAGGACCTCCAAAGCGGACATTGCACAAGGGGTTTGTGATAAATCTTCCACCACAGAGTAATTTTGGGCAGCCCTTGCGTTTGGGTTATGAGAAGCTTTCTTAAATGCACCCTTTGGAATGTGTGTCATTGTTTCGCCCAACATCTTCTCGATCTGTAGAGGAAGAGATGGGATCTCGGCTTCTTTACCCTTTTCAGAGGCACTTGGTTTACTATAGTCGTGTGCTCTAGTCATTATTAAGGCATCACCCCTAACCATATATACGTTCACGATAGAGGAATTGCTCGGAGGAGGACAGGTTTCCTGGCTGCCCCCTTCGGCATTTGTAGAGGCTTGAGTTAAATTTTGCCCATGCTGAAAGGGATTAGTCAACACAGCTTGTTGTTGCTCTGTGACAAACTTCTAGGCCTCCGCAAGTCGATGACATAGATGGGTCGGGTGGTCTTCCGCACACAAGTTGAACGGATACCTCGCCTTCCTTTTTTCCATGGTGCCCTCGCCAGCATTATCAGTGGGTTTTTTCTCCCCCTTACCCTTCTTTCTTTGTTTTTTTTCCCTTCAGGCTACTGGGTGGCCTTTGGGTTAGTCGTCTGCACGGAGTGTACTTCCGACGTTTGGGTAGGAGGAGCAGCCAAAGCAGTAGTCTGGCTAGCCACTAAGTGTTGTATAGATAACTGTTGCAATTTCTTTGTCAATTGCTCAACGGGCTTGGTTTGTGCCGAACCAACAATACCATTGGCATGTGGTCTGACTCTCTGTCTAGTTTTATCCAGTATCGATTGTGGTGCATCTGGCAAGATGTTGTATAATAAACCAGATTGAGAATAGATGAGCTCAAACTGTTGACCCCTCGTGATGGCATCTTCTTCAGAAAAAACTCCTGAAGTCGCAACGTCTTTGGATAATTGAGGGACTAAAGACTTAAGGAACCACTCAAGCAGGAATGTTGGTGGAACTGGTACTTTGATTAGACTCTTTCGGCGTCTCCACTCTTGGATATGATCAGAGATATGGTCCGCTGTCGTCTGTTCAAAATTGGCAAGCAACTCTGTGCCTGCATCGTATCTCACAGGTAACTGGAAATGGTTAAGGAAGGCCATAGCCAGTTCGCCAAAAGAAGAATATCTTGAGCGATCAAGCTCGATGTACCATTTCGCGGCACTCCTGATAAGAGTGCATTGAAACAATCGCAACTAGACGGAGTCATCTTTCAATGAGTTAGATCAACACCAAAGATGGAAGGTAGTCACATGATCACCTGGATCTTCGTTAGGCTTGGCCTCGAACTTTGGAATGTCCCAAGGAAACTTCGTTGGCATAGGAGGCCAACGTGGATCGTGAAAAATAGGATCATTTAACAACCTTGTCAAATCTGGCAAGTGTAACGTCGCCAGGAATGGTAGTTTGGGTTGCTGCGGATAGCCTGGGAAAAAGGGTCCTGGAGTTTGACTGGCACCGGGTTGCCAGGAAAAGTTTGGTTGCTGGCCTGGATTCTGGTAGAAACCATGGCCTTGACCAGCGTAAGGGTTTTTCATCTGTAGAGACATCATTGGCTGATTCCCCATAAAGGACATCAGATGTTGGGCATTCATTGTGTTTGACAGACTTTGGGAAGGATTACCCCATGCCGGTCCCACTGGGAGAGGCATAGAAGTCTGTTCGGGGTTCCATTGACTGTGGAAATAATTACCCCAGAATGGCATTCCAGAGGAGTGAATGGATCCTTGTCCTGAGTTCCAAGGTCCTGCTATATGTAACCTCGGTGCAGGAATAGTACCTTGCATCAGAGTAGACTGTCCAAAAATGGGAGTGCCCCCAGATGGGAAAGAAGTGGATGTGAAAGTGTTGTTACCAAACGTCCCGTTCCAAACAAATGGTGATGAACCTACCGGCAGAGTTTGTGCAGGTGTTCCTTGACTCCCGACTCCAAATGAACTCATGTGTGCAGGCTGCCCGGCGGACTGCTGATGCAGGCCACCGAGTGAAGGGGACGAAGGAGAGATATGACCTCCAGCATAAGGAAAAGCATTAAAAGGGACAGGAATGCCCCCAAGTTGACCTTGCAGAGGAGCGTTAGAGCTCCCTGCCCCCAGAACCAAAGTATGTAAAGTGGAGTAAGTGAGTGCAGGACTTGTACCTGAACTAGGCATACCGTATGAGAACAGAGGGCCTGTCACACTAGGTGTGAAGGGAGGTGTGGCCGTCGCGATAGATGGGGTCGGTCCACTATGCGACGTAGTTGCGACCGAGACCGTAGTGGCTCAGACCGATGATGGCAAGTTAGGAGATGCTTCTCCTGTGGTAGCAACGGTGGTGGGAATGGAAGAATTCCCAGAGGAAGTAACAATGTTTGGTTCCATAACTGTGTGTGGCACTAACAGGCGTTCGTAAAACTGGATGGGTACAATCACCAATGGCCAAGTATCAGTGGTTGGGGTTTCAACCGAGCCAAGATTGGCGATTGATTCCTCTGGGATTTGTTCGGGCACAATGGTTTGTAACCCGATTGCTTCAAAAGACCCTTATTGGTCTAGCTTCCGCCTCAATGGTGGCCGGGGTGGCTCCAATATAACCGGCGGCAGGCCCAAGAGACTTCATGATCGGTGGAGCTCGGGATCCTCCACTGTGTGAGAATATCCAAGACACACTAAGGTATTCTACACGATCAAACAGTAACACACACTAAAAAAGAATCCCCTACGAGATAAGACAAGCAATCACTAACTATTTGGAAGAACAGTTACAACAACCAACACTAGAGCAACTTACCGGTGCAAGTGCAACTCGAAAACGGAAGCACCCTCCGGGTATACTCTACAAAGCGTGGCCCGATTTCTGTCCTAGGTACCGCGGTATACCCCCGCAGTCACCTGTGTATGTCCCTAAAAAGGATTGGCAACTAGTTTGCCAGCATGCGAACAGTCACCAGGCGGGTACAGTCGATAGTCGAGTAGACCACAATGAGCAGGGTATCAAGCTCGAAACCTGTCCAAGGTATCGAGACAAAATGGTCCGGAAGACAACTGAGGACCTCGAATGGATTCAAGATCCATGAAGCTCCGTGGCAAATGCAAACGACAGAATCCCAAGACAAATCCTCGATATGTGTTCTCCACTACGCTTGGTCTAGCTTTGGAGGGGTTATCTCCACTACCTTTCCTCACGCGACCTCGTGTTTATCCCCTGTGTTAGAGGGGGGTCCCGAATAACTTACACATAACTGGACTTCTACACTCCCTATCACAGACTCCAATGTTTGGTTTTGAGTGGCCTTGGAGAGTTTCCTCTCCAACCTATTCCAAGGCCCTAGTCCTGAGCTAGTGTATGAACCTTACAAACAAAAGGTCTAATAGATTTTAAATTAGCGTTGCTTTTATGGGCTTTTTTATGTCACAAGGTATGAAAGTGAAACTGATGGTGTTTAAAGACTCAAAGCAAAAACAAATGAAGAATGCTGGAAACAAAAACTTTTACTGAATGCAAAAATCAA
>ML781287.1:1062889-1081130 GCA_009831015.1 Picea engelmannii | reverse complement strand
TAAGGGGGGATGTTAGGATATTTAGACACTTAGGAGTTAGTTAAGATCTACTTGGTCTAATATGTCATTAGGTAAAAGTGTGTTTCTTTAGTATGAATTAGTATGCATTTGTAGTTAGGAAATCCGATGGTCACGATATGTTCTTGACATAGAGTGATCCGATGGTTCATACTCTCCTCGATCTTAACGGCCATTGATCCATGGCTTAACACCCGATTGGTCCATGATCTCTATTTAAAGAGCATGGAGGGTCATTTGCCGATGATCAATTGTGAGAAACTCTCTTGTAAAATCTCTTTGTAATCTTTTTCTTTGCATTAATAAACTTCTCCAAGTGGCCGCGTTGGCTGGGGCCGTGGATGTTTCCCCATAGGGGTTTTACCACGTGAAAACATCGATGTGTTGATCTTTGATCTGGTTATGTGAGTGGTTACTGAAGGTGTTCGTACTCTGTTGGAATACTTGTGTTGTCGAACAATAATGATGTATCTTTTGCTTGAGAAATGCCCAAGTCCTGTAAAATCCTGCGTAACCAAACAATTTCACATGTTGCTTCCCATGCTGAGATGTATTTTTCTTCTGCTGTAGAAGTAGCAACTATAGCTTGTTTCTTACAATTCCAAGACACGCTGCTGAACCCATGTTCATTAAATAACCTGATGTTGATGCTCGATCATTAATACTTCTGGCAAAGTCGGCATCTGAAAAACCACCAAGTACAAAAATTTTAGTCTTTTTGTAAAGAAGACCAAAATCTTTTGTTCCTTGGATATAACGAAGAACTCTTTTGGTTGCATTCCAGTGATTGTCCAGTGGTTGTTGCATAAAGCGGGAAAGAATACTGACTGCATAAGATAGATCTGGGCGAGTGTTTGTCAAATAAATCAAGCTGCCAATCAACTATCTATAAATAGTGTTGTCTACCAATTCCCCCCCTTCAAATTTTGAAGGTTTCAAGTTTTGTTCCATAGGGGTAAGAGATGGTTTACAATCCTGCATGCCAAACCGCTGAAGAATTTCTAATGCATACTTACTCCGGGAAATGAAAATATGATGTGGACGTTGGAATACTTCAACACCGAGATAGTAGTGAAGGAGTCCCAAATCTGTCATCTTAAAACCTGCATGTAACTCCTTTTTCACATGGGCAATATGATCATCATTGTTTCCTGTAATGAGCAAATCATCTACAAACATAATAAGAATTACCAGATAAGGACCCTGTTGATGGATATACAAAGTATCATCAGATTCACTTCGTTGAAAACCAACCTTCCTAAGGTATTCATCCATTTTGGTATACCAAGCTCGAGGAGCTTGCTTTAACCCATATAAATCCTTAATTAATTTGCGGACTTTATGTTCCTATCCTGCAATTTCAAAACCTGGCGGTTGTTGCATGTATACATCTTCCTGTAAGTCTCCGTTGAGAAAATCACTTTTTACATCCATTTGATAAACTTTCCAACCTTTCTGAGTGGCCAATGCAAGTGTTAAGCGAATGGTATTCCATTTAGCTGTAGGAGCAAAAGTTTCCTCATAATCAATGCCTTCCTGCTGTGTAAAACCTTTAGCCACAAGTCGGGATTTATATTGATCAATTTCGCCATGTTGGTTGTATTTAATTCTGTAAACCCATTTGCATCCGATGGGTTTAACACCTGTAGGACAATCAACAAGTTTCCAAGTGTTGTTATCAATTACTTCTTGATATTCCTCAACCATAGCCTGTTGCCATTCTTTATGGTTTACTGCTTCTTTGTATGTGGAAGGTCCAGTAAAATCTTGTCTTACTAAGGAAAAATTCCCTTCATTGTTGTGTAATCCCCTTATTCCTGTTTTATTTTGCTCATCAGGCCTTACATCTTTCAAAAGTTTAACTACCCATTTTGGTAGTTGATGTTCACTGGTTTGGGGATCTGAATTACCATTATTGTAAATTGGATTAATGTAAACTGATGTTCGTCGATCAGTTGAAGATTTTGGAGGTGGAGAATCATTGTCTGATGAACTACTGCTGCTAGGAGATTCGGATGAACTGCACCAGATGATGTTGTCGAAGTAACTGGACTGGATGAAACATCTTCAGATGAAGGAAAATCAAGTTCATACCAATTATGTGAATTTGGTTGACTTTGAACTTTTCCTTTTCTTTGATTTCCTTTAGTTTCTAACTTTTGAAGAAGACTTTCTATTTTGTCAACACTTTTACTTTCAGTTTCATAAAAAATGACATCCCTACTCACAATAAATTTTCCATTGGACAAAAGTCAATACCCTTTCTTCTCATTAGAATACCCAATCATTGTGCATTTCAAGCTTCTTGAGTCAAGCTTAGTTCATTTTTCTTTCGGAACTAAGGCATAACATACTGATCCAAAAAATCTAAGATGTTTAACTCAAGGTTTAAAACCAAACCATGCTTCATAAGGTGTGATTCCATCCAAAGAAGCAGTTGGAGATCTGTTCCTTAAGTAGGTAGCTGTATGGATTGCTTCTGCCCAATATGTAGAACTTGACCTTTTAAAACTTAACATGGATCTTACCATTCCTAACAAAGTGCGATTCATTCGTTCTGTGACTCCATTTTGCTGAGGAGTGTAGAAATTAGTAAGATGTCTTCTTATCCCACTGTCTGTGCAATAAGTGTTGAATTCATTAGAAGTGAATCTTCGGCAATTTTAATCATGGGAATCTTCTCTTCAATAAAACCTTTTAAGAGGAATTTATGCATACGTTTTTGAGAAGCTATCTGTTATTCCACAGTGAGGGATTGTTCTGTTCTACCAAGGTTTTAATGTTATCCAGCAAGCACAATCAGGAACAGGAAAGACTGCAACTTTCTGTTTAGAAATTTCGCGCGCACAACGAATCCTCCAGTGACGTCTCACTGTAACCCGATTTTCACATCATATTTATGAAGAGATTGAATGCCAATTGCTCCACTCTCTTTAGTTCAGAATGAATCACGCCTGTGTTGGCATCATTAAAGTCTGGGATGGAACATTATTTGTGAATGATATGATGGGCGAATGGTAATAGCAATAACAGTAGGATTGCAATAACAATTGTGGGTATAAGTCGTCTGTATTAACCCAAGGCGATCCTTTGTCGTCCCTGTGTTTCATGCTGCTGATCAGATAACCTCCCCCTCTTTGGCTCTTCTTTCTCACTGCAACAGACATGCACTCTAAATTTTGAATACAGTACTCCACCACTGCTAATGTTGCTACTGACGAATCCTCTGATTTAGCCACTGAGTACTCCACCACTGCTAATGTTGTTGTTGACTTTTCAACTAGATCTGCCCTGCCTCGACCACTCAGCGATTTTGGCAATCGCTATGTCATTTTGAGAATATCTGTAGCAGAAAATGGACTGCGTCGGATCTTCAGAGAAGGTCGTGGATGGGCATTCAAAACAGATACGGAAACCAAAACCTTGGAAACATTCAACCAACGTTCAATTTCATCCCTTCTAACACCAGATCACAATTGTGTTTGTATGCTTATCACAGTTGAATTTAAATGCTTATCATAGTTCAAGAATATAACAGTGGATTGGAGAGGCCGTGAGCGTTTAGCTCAGGAATTACTTTGCCAGAAATTTATTCGCCAGAAACTAATTTGTTAATTTTCAGGATTTGCAATTTATAAAATCAGTTTGTGAGTCCAATCACTGAAATCTGAAAGTAAAAAAAAAATTATTTTCGCTTTTTAAAAAAAAAAAAAATTGAACAATAACTGACCAATTTACTGACAGAGTAGGCACCGATGTTTTCCCTTGGCCTGCTGACGTTTTCCCTTGGTCTGTAGAGCTAGGATCTCTTCCTCTGATAAACTAATCTCTTCTTCAGTTCAACAACATTACTGGAGCTCTGATACCACAATAATGGCAGAAGTGTCCTCAGACACACACTTTTATTAAATAGGAAAATAAATTACATAATAGACTTTGCAAGAGTTTACACCCGAACAACACAATACTCTTGCAATGAGCTATATATAAGCTAAATGTCCTAACAAACTCTAGATATGGATCACTTATTAAATAAACAAGTGTCCATTTACAATAAATGCTATCTTAACAATCTTATAACAATAATCCTAATTTAGAGCCTAAGATACGACACCTCTCTAGAATCATATCTTTTACAACAATAATGTATTTCTAAAAGTCTACATTTATTAATCAAATATTCTAGATTATTAATTTAATATTCTAAAATAATAATCATTTTATTCTAACTTTATAAACTATGATATTTGTATTTTGGATTATCTAACAAAAATGAGGTCTTAGGAAATTGGAGATAGTTTTAGGTCTTCCTCCATGATCAAAAGATCATTTCAACTTAGATAGTACCTACAAGAAAGCCAATATCCTTTATAGTCATTGGTAATGCTACGTCCAATGGGGTCATGTGCTTTCTAATAGCATCTAGCCTTGGTGCCATACATGAGACCAAATACTACCACTTGTTGCAGTTTAACCTCATGCCAAGGAGTGACCACTCACCATACCCCACCCCAATTTTTTTATATTTTTTCTCTTTTCTTTCAAGTGGAAAAACCTATCATAACTAAGTTGTCAACTGACTATGAGGAAAACCATCACTAAGTGCTATCCTTGAATGTAGACCAACTCAACATTGTTATTCAAGGAAAACTATGCGACCTGAAAAAACTTGTTGATGACCTCTTTCTTTATGTCAAAAAAAAATGAACTCTTAACTAATTAAATGTAGTTTTATGTTTTACTTCAAAACCCATCACCATATGTATTAAGTATAAAATTAAAATAAATTTATGTTCACCTTTATTTAAAAAAAAGGTGCTTTCACTTATTATAATTCAAACATTTAGATTTTAAGAAATAAGTCAAACATTATGCTTTTCACCTTAAAAGCACCCTGTATTGATTATTTTGCCCACCATCCATCTCCCATTAAGTGCGCGCCATCGAGATGCCATTATATACCATATGTTTATACGTGATAGGTTTGGGATTTTGAAGTTATTTTTAGAATATATATATATATATATATATATATATATATGAGAACATTTTAACTTATTCTCAAATTGATGTAAACTATTATCAACTATTTAAAAATCTTTATATTCGAAGATCTTATATTCATTGTTAAGATCGTAAGTGATGTTTTTTATTAAGCTAATAAAGTTTCGAAGGAAATTAGTGTATATGTATAAACCTATGTACATCTCATTACTTATTATTTAGGATTATAGGAAAAGACAAGCAAATCATATTAGTTTTTGAATCCAATATTTGATAGTGGACTCTTTTAAATTATATCAAATTAACTCAGTTATTTTAATTGAATTTGTCCACTCTTAAATGATTATAATAAATTAAATTAAATTAAATTAATTGCTGAAAATAATCAATGATTTTATAGAATACACTCCTAACGATAGATAGAGATATATAGGAATAAGGACCCTTTTGTAAAGATTTTCATGATGTATTTTCCCACTTGTTAAATACCTCCAAGAAAGCAAGGCCAATTTGAAATAAAATAATTGATATAATACAACTAGTTATCCTTTGAAAAGTAGATAAGTCCATGCCCAATTGTATGTGTATTATATAATATTAAATATTAAGAATAAGAACAATTTGGCCACTTTCTAATTAAATTTAATATAAAGCTAAATGTTCGATAAGCATACCACCTTTAAGAGTAAAATGAAGAGAAGTCTCACTCAGATATCAATCAAACATGAGGAATCTCTTTTGTAGAAAGAGACCTAGAGCGACATGTCACCTAGGGATCTCTTTTGTAGAAAGGGACTTGGAGGGACATAACGCTTACATGCTTTGAAAAGACTTTCACAAGCAATTGTCCAAAATAGTTTTAGAGAAGCAAAAGGGAATCCTAAGATTTCCTAAACTAATCTAAAATTATATTTTCCAAAAGTGATATTATTATAAGTTTTTTAATAAAAATAAAGTGATATTATTATAAGTTTTTTAATAAAAACTAAATTATAATATTTTTATTTAAAAAAATCAAAATGTAATATTTAAGATTTGAGATGTTAGAGAATTTCATAAAGTAAAACCAATATTGTTATTTTATTTTACTTCAATAAAATTACTTTTCCAAATGCTTTATCATCATCTTATATAAGAATTTAATTTCTAAGCTTTCTCCTCAAATAAAGGTATGGATACCCATCACCATTTACATCACTATAAACTCAAAATATAATTCCTAATCATTAGTTTCAAAGGGATTTAAAATCCATAAGCAATTATATAGGTCTCCTTGATTTCCATAAGGAACAATCCCTACTTACATATAAATCCAAAAAATAAAAAAATAAAAAATAAAGCCATAGATCATTATAATTTTAGAAAATTTCAAATTAGAGGGACTCTTGAAATGGAGGGTGGTAGTAGTAAGATACTAGACCCTCTTTGTCCTCTTGTGTGTACCATTACCCTTAAATCATTTGAATACACGTTTTAGACATAGCATCAACAATTGTATTTATTTCTCTAAACATATGATTGCACGAGAGACATAAAAAATAACACCGGTGCCCTGGACCTCTTCTAACAATGGTTTCAATAAATTGTTTAAGCAATTCTATTACTTCCTGAATCCTCATCCACCTTATCACAAGCATAGAACCACCAAATACTTGTAAATTAGGAATCCTTTTTTCCCATACATTAGAAGAAGTAATTTAGCACCATGAGTTCTGCATAATTATTTGTTCCATTACCCAGTTTGACCTTGAATTTTAGAAAGTGAAGATAATTAAAATGGAAAACACCCCATACCCCACAATGTCTAGGATCACCCTATCTAGCTCCATCAAAGAAATCCCATGCAACATCCCTATTAATTCCCTCTTCCAGAATCTTCCTCAAGGGCTTGTCCTTCCAATTGAGGAAAACTCTTATGAATACAAAGACCCTATGTAGCACACTAAACTGGGGGGGTTTTCATGTCTTAAAAAAGATTGGCATTCCTGGCTAGCCATATACTCTAAGCTAGGATCACAAGGAGATATTTAATGCCTTTACCAATGGGTTACCACACTAGTTTCTAATTTCATCGTCCATAGAAGCCCCATGCCAAACATTTCTTAGTTCAAATAGAGTTCCAATCTCTTCCCAAACTTTCATAGAGAAGCAACAATCCATAACAAGATGATTGTTAGTCTCTTCACAAGTCTTACATAAAGCCTTCTTTATTATTTTTTGCAAGTTATCCCATGTCAAGGATTTTAAATTGTTCAATAATAATCACATAAAATTTTTATCCTTTGAAGGACATTGAAATTTCCAAACTTTACCACCACATATAATTCCTTTGAGCTCCTTCTAATCTTATATCAAGATATCCATCCTCTAGAGTATAATAACCAAAGGGATTCTTGGACCATATAATCTCATCATCTCTCTCAATGAATCTCACATGACTAGACTTGATTCTATTCATAAATGCCCCCAAAATGTGAGCCTCCTCACCTATGAAATCAAAGATTCCAATTGTTAACCACCCTTTCCCCTAAATGCTGGTCATATCAAGATCAACAATATGTGTAATCTTGAAAATCCTATGTCACACAATAACTAAATCATATGACTAAGGAGACTCAAATATCTACTGTTTCCTACCTATGGATCCTCCCCCAATCTTACAATCATCCCATTCCCCACCTTCCACACTAAACCATCTCAAATTAAAGAGAATTCCATAGCCACATCCTTCCAAATGACCGATACATTGCGCAAATTTTTTTGAGGCTTCCTTATTCGCTCTTCAACATATTCAGGATATATGGTTTATGGTGTTAGGTGGTACATCATAATATATATATATATATATATGATGTACCACCTAACACCATAAACCATTCCCTTGAATCAACCTTCAGATACTTTTGGTTGTTAGAGCCTTTGAAAAATGATTTTGTTTCTCTCTCTCTCTCTCTATACACACACACACACACACACACACACACACACACACACACACACACACACACACACACACACACATTTGATGTACCACCTAGCACCATAAACCATTTCTTTGAATCAACCTTCAAACACTTTTGGTTGTCGAAGACTTTGAAAATTGATTTTATTTTTCTATCCCCCACCTACCAAGATCTTTTGTAGTATCTAAGTCTTTCCATTTTACCCAAGGAATACCCATTTTCTCATTTCATTCTAATTAGATAAACCTAAATATATTCCCCTTGGCTATTCTAAAGTCTCCTTTCGAATCTGGGTGAGTGACATCCAATAAATTGGAATGGCTTCAAGGACCTCCTTCACCAAAACCAATCAATCTCCCCTAGACAACTAGTAGTGACACCAAATGCATATTCTCTTATCAACCTTGATTATCATCCAATTCCAATCATGTTTCAAATATGCATTAGGATTTATAAAGAAAAAACCTAAATATTCCAACCCCTCATCCAATTCTACTTGATTAAAGGGGAAAATGTTTACAAAATATTCATAGTCTTCAACCTCAATATTGTAGGATATTTTCACCCTGCAGGAGTTACCTCCCTTAGTCTCTCCCTAGACCTAAGACAGAATACAGATACAAATGGTGGACCTTCCTAGATGTAAATCATACACAAAAATGATCTATAAGTGAATGAAATAAAAGGGCTTACCTGGTCACATGACGATTGTCCCTGCATGCTCCTTTGTTGTCTACTTTCTCAAAGATGTAATTAGCTCTTGCCAACATGGTTATACACACATGAAGACACAAACAAACTCATTTCACATGATCAAATGTCATGTATATATTTATAATAGATCTAATGATATAACATGAACATCCTAATTCTTTCCAAAGATTATGATAATCATGTACAATCAAATAAGAGGGAAAGTCATGTGCATCTTCTATTGATCAAATGGAACAACTTACACATTACAATATAATAGCCTGATGAATATCTAACCAAATTCCTTTTCCAGGCTCAGTGATTAATCCACCAATATAAACTTACTTTCTCCTTTTCCTTCCTTTTCTCATGAGAGACCCCCATTATTTATAAGATAGTAGAGATGAGATCAAAGGGTAATTTGGATAAGATCTCCATGCCCAAGATGAAAAGATTCTTGAGGTTGAACCATGAAGAATATGGGGTTCAATATCATCTCATGAAACCAAGCCTAAAAAGGGAGTAATAGACCTAGTCGCACCCTGGATTCTTGAAGGGAGCGACCAATCGCACCTTGCAACAGGACACAGAGTGACCAATATTTTCTGGTCATAGACTATAAATGGGAAACCAATGACCAGGAAAACAATTATTCAAAACTCAGGGTAAAAGTGGTATGATTCAGTGTTTCAGACTGCTAACCCCTAGATGATTTCCATCAAAGGACCAGGTGGAAAATAAATGTATCACATATGCCCCCTAAAGTGTGAGGTCATAAAAGGTGTTTGATGGCTGGAATACTTTACAAAAAAGATCACAGAGATTTGAGCGAAGGAACCTGGAAATAAACCATCGTCATTCCTGCATAATAATATCATCCCTGAGACGGGCATACCCATGCTTGATAATAAAAACTAAGCATAGCCACCAAACATACCCTTCGGATCCATGCCTGCACAAGTAACTAGATCATGGCAGAGAAAGAATACATTGTGGATCCATGTCACAAGTGAGAGCATATCCATGACCAATTACAAATGTGGATCTATGTCAAAGGATACAAATCAATGAGTGCACTTATTGTCTGAGCGATATCTGAAGTACTTATGAATAACTCCATCACAACTTGGGAGGGAATGAAATCAAGGAATGAATGGTCTCAACCTAAGGTATTCATTCCAAATCCAAATGGTATGAATATACAACATGAGAATAAATGGTTGATGTTAAGCATGCTAGAAACCGTCTGATTACTAGTCATTTATGTATATCGTTAAAAGACGCAAGGTAATCATGTTGATACTGAGAGGGAGGTGAATCAGTATCAAGTACAATTTAAAACCTTTTTCAGCTTATACTTAAAACATTCAATTACATACAATGAGCAATGAACACGAGTATAAGAGTTACACCAATACACCACAATACACCATGCACAATATATGAGAAATAATCAATAGTTTGTGTTCAAGGGAAGTAATGACTTCCAAAGGTAGTTACAACTTCCAAATGTAAATGGAGGGATACACCTCCAATATGAAGATACAATCCTCCACTATAAAGAGAGGGTTTAACTCTCCATCCTTTCCTCTTCCTTCCACCCAAGAATATATGAGAGATAATAAAACTTTACATTAAATCATGACCAACAACCAACCATCACATAGAACCTGATAATGCTTCCTGAGACTTCTTCAATTTATGCAGTTCTTCAATTCTTGGAATACTCTGATCCTGTAGATAGTATTACTCATTGTATTCTGTGAAACTTATCTAAGTTTCACTCCTTGAATCCTCCCCAAAAATAATTTATAGAAAGAATGGTAGACTTTATTCAATTATGGTTTATTCAGGAGAGCGAACTTGTACATAATGCCCCACTCTCAATATTGAACATCAGATTCTGAAACTCACATATAAGAAATGAAAGTCTGTACTATTTCCAATTAAATTGTTCCCACTTCATTTGGATTCTCCATGAAGAAGTTATGACTGTTTTACCCGGAACACCTGTGTATTGACTATCTTCAGAATTGGTCAAAAACCCTATCTTCCATAGAGTATATCTCCATAGTTATAGAGAATCAAGAGATGAAAATTTTACCACAGGTACCTTGCTATGTCTTTTCAATACCATAACAATTTCACCATTTGAACCATTCTAGAAAAAAATTATAGCGAAAATGGTAAGATGACCTGAAAATAACATACCTTAGAACACATCACCAAAAGACTTCATCCTCCCTTGAAATCTGGCCTTCTTTACTTCTGATTTCCTCTGAAATTCAATTTATGTATCAAATGAAAGTACAATGATATTTATTTTTACCATTTATGTCACTTCCTTCTAACATTAGGGCCAACCTGAAACTTTCTTATCTTGTAATTATTTTCTTTAATTATCTTCAGGGCCTACATGTACTTCCTTCTTCAATTCACTTTGTCATCTTAAAAAAATCATTTCTCCTCAACCATGAGGATCCACATGACGTGACACATACCACTAGAAACAAAATAATGTATACTATCCATCCATGGGTGTTGTATCTGCATGTGCATTGTCCTTCATGTCCAAATACCTTCATCAATCGTGTGGTCCAAAATCAATCACTAGGGTTGACATCAATGGCAACAACCAATCTTCCAACAATCTCCCCCTTTTTCATTGATGGAAACACTCATGCTCCCCCTATCATCATGATCCAAATTTCTCTCCCCCTTTGACGTCAATGGAAAAGGGTAGGGCTTCTCCCCCTGAGTTCAATGGCATAAGGTGACCTTCTTCTTTGGGGCTGCTCCCCCTGAACATGTGGCACTCAATAATACTTCATCCTTATTTTTGCTATTTGGGACTTTTTCTTCCTTGGAATCCTTTTGTGTGGTTTCTGTCTTCTCTCTCTTCTTCATGTCTAGGATGTATATGTTGTTCGATCTTCTTGTTGCAATTGCAACCAATCTTCCTGAGTTATTTTCCCTGATTTTACATTTTCGGGAGTCAAACATAAGAGTGTATCCTTGATCACACATTTTACTAACACTGAGTAGATTATGCTTCAAGTATTCAACCAATAGAACATTCTTTTCTTTTACATTTTTTTTTCCAATCTCTACTACACCTTCTCCAAGTATTTTGGTAGATGAGTCATCTCCAAATGCAACATTGCCACCATTTATCTTCAGGCTGATGAATTTGTCTTGATCCCCGGTCATGTGTGAAGAACATCCACTGTCTATGTACCATTCATCTTCTTCTTTACATTCTTTAGCGGTTTATCCTATTCGACAATATTCATTGTTTGAAATATCTTTCCTTCTCCATGTTGTGGTTGGCATAGGGACATCTTCATTCATATATATGCAATCTTGTGCTTTGTGACCAAGATAATTACATTTTTAGCATACAATGTTTTTGTCCATCAATGGGGAAAATGAATTATAACTTCTGTTGACAAATCCATGATTATTTCCATATCTTCTATTTACACCATTCATGTTTCTTGAGTATTTGTTTCTTTCATTGATTCTGCAATTAATTGCCTTATGTCCAAAATTTTTGCAAGTATAACAATGACCAAGAAAGAAATTTTGATACCTTGGAGTAAGTGGCCTTTTTTTTTATGTAGTCCATATGGGTTCACGATTTACTCTTCTGTAGATTCCTTCATACTAATTGAAGCTTCTTTGATTCGTGAAGGTAGGAGGTCTTCTTGGATATTCATCTCTTTGTAATAATTCCTTCTTTCTAGTATCCTAGTCTACTTCTCATCAACTATCTGTGTAGCTCTTTCTTCAACCTTGTTGTTGGTATTTGCATCTTCTTTGTATGAATTTTCACCCATGCATACAATATGTGTTAAGTCTTTTGGCACTTGAGAGTTTCTTAAGCTCTTCCTCAATGAGACAACTTCTTGTTCAAGTTTCTCACATTCTTCTTCTTTCTTCATCATTTGGAATTTCCTTACTTCTCCTATTCTTCTTTCTTCTTAGAGTAGATTTTTCAAGGAAATGCCTTCTTCTCTTAGTTTCTCAAAGTCTTCTAATTGTTTCTTCAAGATTACAACTATATTTTCAAAACTACCCAATTCACTTCTTAGTTTTCTATGGATGTCTTTGAGCTTGCTATTTTCAATCTCAACATGCTTCAATTTTAGGATATTCCTTCCAATGGGTAAACTGTATTGAAGGCAACCTTCTCTGATACCAATTGTTGATACTGAGAGAAAGGTGAATCAATATCAAGTACAATTTAAAACATTTTTCAAATTATACTTAAACCATTCAATTATATCCAATGAGCAATGAGCAAGAGTATAAGAGTTACACCAATACACCACAATACACCATGCACAATATATGAGAAATAATCAATAGTTATTGTTCAAGGGAAGTAATGACTTCCAAAGGTAGATACAACTTCCAAATGTAAAGGGAGGGATAAACCTCCAAGAGAAAGATACAATCCTCCAATATCAAGAGAGGGTTGAACTCTCCATCCTTTCCCCTTCCTTCCACCCAAGAATATATGAGAGATAACAAAACTTTACATTAAATCATGATCATCAGCCAACCATCACATAGAACCTGATAATGCTTCCTGAGACTTCTTCAATTTTTGTAATTATTCAATTATTGGAATACTATGATCCTATAGATAATATTACTCAATGTATTCTCTGAAACTTCTCCAAGTTTCACTCCTTTAATCCTCCCCAAAAATAAGTTATAGAAAGAATGGTAGACTTTATTCAATTTTGGTTTATTCAGGAGAGCGAACTTATACAGAATGCCCCACGCTCAATATTGAACATTAGATTATGAAACTCTCACACAAGAATAAATAGTCCATACTATTTCCAATTAACTTGGTCCCACTTCATTTTGATTCTCCATGAAGAAGTTATTATTGTTTTACTCGGAACATCTGTTCATTGACTAGCTTCAGGACTGGTCAAAAACCCTATCTTCCATAGAGTATATCTCCACAATTATAGAGAATAAAGATCTGAAACTTTTACCACAGGTACCTTGATATGTATTATCAATACCATATAAATTGCACCATATGAATCTTTCTAGAAAAAACGTTATAGAGAAAATGGTAAGATGACCTGAAAATAACATACCTTAGAACACATCACCAAAAGACTTCATCCTCCCTTGAAATCCGACCTTCTTTACTTCTGATTTCCTTTGAAATTTGACTTATTATCAAATGAATGTATAATGATATTTATTTTTACCATTTATGTCACTTCCTTTTAACATTAGGGCTGACCTGGCACTTTCTTATCTTGTAATTCTTTTCTTTAATTATCTTTAGGGCCCACATGTACTTCCTTCTTCAATTCAATTTGTCGTCTCAAAAAATTCATTTCTCCTCAACCATGATGATCCACATGACGTGCCACATACCACTAGAAACAACATGATGTATACTATCCATCCATGGGTGTTGTATCTGCATGTGCATTTTCCTTCATGTCCAAATACCTCCATCAATATTGCGGTCCAAAACCAATGACTAGGGTTGACATCAATGAAAACAACCAATCTTCCAACAAATCCACTGATGATGAGGATGGACCCCAAGATACCTAGTACATTCTAGCGGGTGTGAATAAATGAGTTTAATTTGAACACTCGTAGATTCATTCAACTGGAGCCAATGACGTAAAACCACTGTTCAAATGAAAGGGAGCATGCCACTGATGTCTAAAAGTCCCAGGTTACTAACTGGTTTCTAGATTTCAAACTTGGATAATGAGCTAGAGTCGATAAGATGAAATCCGTCGAAGGAGGGCCTTGATGTATCCCCCATCAATCGAAATAAAACATAGAAATTTATATGGTGTGAATAATGTACTGGTGGAGCATAATTGATGCAGGGATGGCCAAGAGGAATGGGTTAAAGGATTGCAAATGACAGACACACACTAACTTCCCTTGAACAAATCAACACGAAAATAACTGGACTTGGCATAATTGACTTGAGAAGGTCCAAAACACCCACCATGGGAGATTTAAAGGGGAACCATTCAGTGGATTCCGAGAACTCATGGAGATGGTAATGATTCAGAGATAATGGATAACCCAACTATTGTACATAGACACAAAATAGGTGCATTCTTCAAGGGTGACTCAAAATATGGTTTCCAATTGTGAAGATGAATAGATGGAAAAAACCCCCACTCTTTGCTTTTACTTCTTTCATGTTTAAGAAAACTTGAAAGAAAATAAAAGTATGCTTGATGTTTTCACCCGTGGATTTAATTCTCAAGCCCAGGGTAGAGAATGGTGCTCGATGGTCTTTTCAATATTTAAGGAGACTAGAAATAGTCGAAAGAAAACTCCATATGCAATCTCATGGTTTTAACGATCCCAAGAAAGTAAATGTTCATGTGTCATTTCATATTTAGAGAGTCTGGAAAGACAAATAAGACTCCAAGGGTATGATTTTTCGTAAATTTAATTCCCCGAGCCCGAAAAAGTATAAAACAATACAAGGGATAACTCTTCTAGCCAATGTTGACTAGAGTATTCATTTTTCATAGATAGTCCATCTGGTCCAAAAATGGGGTAAAATTACACCAAATAGACATTCTTTCAAATCCTTTCAAATCCAATTAATGAGTGTGAAAGAAAACAAACTCACTCGGCAATTTTTTCATGTTTAGGGAGTCTAAAAAAATCTTAAATGAGACTCTAGGGTGTACATTTGTCATGGTTGGTTACTGAGCATGACAAAGGGGTAAGTGTAAGCTCGGTTGGAGAGAATAAGTGGATTAAAATGAAATTCCAGGTGAAAGTAATATGACTTTAAGCAAGCGACTGCAATAGGACATGGAAAATTATGTCCACTCATAGCAGTGGTTCTCATCTAGAGGTGTTGTATATGGTAGCAACTATATGACTAGTTATTAAGCTTGGCTATGGTGTGGTAATAAATGGATTCATCATATGATAATATCTCAATGATAAGCAACAAAACAAAATCATAGGTGTGAACAATCAACAACAACATAAAGTGTTGGGAACCCTCTCTGGGAAGAATAAATATTATGGAAGGAGAGAGAATGTGCCTCAATTTCGAAACATGAAGCACTACAGAGGGTTCCAGGGCCCTAAAATGTCAACATATGCATCAAATCATAATAACAGGTGCTAATATAGGATGCCCATGAAAAGTAGGCTCAACCACTCAAAATATGATGTGAAAATAATGGGAAGGCTAATGTCTCATTTTGAATGGGGTTGAACTTAAGGCATAAGGAGGGGAATCAAGTGGTGGCCAAATGAATGCAATGGAAAAAGGGATAAACCCACAACCCTAATCCTAAATGCTAGGTTTCAAAACACTTTCTGATGGTTGAATTGATATTATAATGGGAGCTAATCCATATCTACAATAAAAAATATTAATTTGTAGCCGAAAATATTAAGTGAAATTCTTAAAAAAAAATAAAACTCCCGAAAAATTAAAAAATTAACGTCTCCACTGTGAAAAGGGTTATTTTGAAGACTAGTTTGTCAAAAATGGAAAAATAGTAATTATATGGGATAAATGGTATTTTTACCACATTTGTTTTGTTACCCTTGGAAAAAAGTGGAGAAGAATTTTTTTTGTGGAGAAATTTGCAGTAGTAATTTTTGGATCTTGGACCACAAATATGTCAGCTACTACCCGCTAGGTTAGAAATATGAACCTAACTTAGCAAACCTATGTTTTATTTTTTGATTTCGTTGAAATATTTCTTATAGTGAGGCCCACAAATTTTGGGTCTACGCGGTCACATTAGACCCTATATTGGGCCAACGATCATGAGGCCCTGGTTGCATGACATCCAAAGGGTGTGGGTGAACGATCACCACCAAATCCATGGAATCAATTGATCACTCCCATTGATTGGTGAGGGGGAGACAAACCATGGATGGTTGCCCTGTGTAGGGATATTTCTCAATGACCAATGACCTATAAGAAGTGGTCGCTATTTGGAAACATGGGGAGAGAAGTCAGGTCTCTCTATAAAAATAAATGGGGAGAAACTGATATCTCTATCTTATATGGGTAGAGGTGACCAAATCTATTTGAAATTTTATTGGAATAATTTTCAATTTATGGATTGTGGGTATGTGTCCTAATGCTTTTTTCTTATTTTTGGCAGGTATTGTAATCATTATTGAATGGAAAGAGAGGGAGCATGAACTTAATGAAAATTCTTCCATGGAGGACCAAAGAACTTTAGATTCTTTACAAGATTTTGGGTTTCTAAATTTCTTACTATGCGAGAGTATGAGAGAAAAACCACTGATGTTGGAGTATTTGATTGGGATGTGGGATCCTAACGGGAAACATTTCATGGTTCAAACCAAGTGTTGACTTTGGAGATTGAGGATATATATTTCCTCATAGGATTGTCATGGTGAGGGGCCATGATGGTGCTATTTGGGGGAAATGAAGGTTCAGTTGAGTCTATTGATGCCTATATCAAGAAATATTGTCATCTAGGGATGAGGAAGAGCAACAACAAGATGTCAATCAGACATGTGGCATATCTTGTCTTGCATACCATTATATATACTATAACATGAGAAGCAGGTAGCATGGGGCCTCACTTGGCTTCAAGGAGTCATGTCACTTATGTCGTGAAGTGTCTGAGTCTTACAATATACAACTAGTGTTCAAGGCTCCTAGTAAACATGAAGGAGAAATTGACCAAATGTAGAACGGGACGACAAAATAAATTTGGGTATGGATCAATTCTCTTATCATTTTTTTTCGAGTGGGTCCCTTCTTCCTGCCCCTGGGTGACATAGCCTATGGTGAACAGAGAGATCCTACCATGAAGAAATGGACAAAGATGTTCTCACATCTTGGGGGAGGGAGGAAACCAGTAGGGGGACGCCTTTGTCGTCAAGGGTTTGGCTCGGGACTGTGATAATCCTTGTTATAGTGGGAGATCTGCGGTATTTTTTTTCAGGTGAAAAGAAATGGCAAGCAATTCAAAGATGGAGATCGAAAATTTTAATGGGAAAAGCTTTAAGCTGTGGAAGCTCAAGATGGAAGATATTTTGGTGGATAGAGATCAGTGGATCACGGTAGATCCAGGTACGACACCTACAGGAACCTCTGCAGATGACTGGAAAAAGATGGATCAGAAGGCAAAGAGCACAATTTGACTGTGTCTCTCCGACTCAGTATTACTGAATGTGTCAGAGGAAGCTACAGCCAAAGATTTATGGGAAAATTTGGGGAAGTTGTATCAGTCTAAGTCCCTGGTAAATAAACTATTCCTAAGAAAGAAGCTATATAACTTGAGGATGAGAGATGGAGACTTGGTGGCAGAGCATTTGAACGCCTTCAATACTGTGGTAAGTCAGTTAGTATCTGTTGATATTAAAATTTCAGATGAAGATAATTGTATCAGTTTGTTGTGTTCTTTACCAGACTCGTGGGATAGTCTAGTTGTGGCCATAGGTAGTAATACAACTTCTTTGAAGTTTGAAGAAGTGGTCTCATCCTTTTTGTCGGAGGAGATGAGATGAAAGGATATGGAAGGACATAA
>ML781287.1:1045440-1060704 GCA_009831015.1 Picea engelmannii | reverse complement strand
GAAGAAGAGGAGGACATGTCTTGTGTTCCATATGCGAGTGCAGTCGGCACTTTGATGTATGCAATGGTCTGTATTAGACCAGACATTTCACATGCAGTGGGAGTTTTGAGCAGATATATGTCAAAACCAGGGAAGGAGCATTGAACAACAGTAAAAAGAGTTTTCAGGTATTTGCATGGCACTGCTAGCTATGGATTGTGCTACGAAGGAAGACCAGGATTGGACAGAGTGGTTGATATACATGGCTTTGTGGATGCAAACTGGGCTGGAGATTTGGATCGTAGGAGATCCACAAGCGGGTATGTGTTTAACCTGTTTGGAGGAGCAATAAGTTGGATGAGCAAAAGACAGGTTGTAGTGGCACTTTCAACTACAGAATCTGAATACATGGCAACCACTCATGCAAGTAAGGAAGTAGTATGGTTACAAAGATTGTGTTCAGGTATTGGGTTGGTACAAGAAGCTGTAAGGATAGAGTGTGACAGTCAGAGTACAATTTTCTTGGCGAAGAACCTTGCTTATCATTCAAAGACAAAGCACATTGATGTTCAATATCACTTTGTGAGAGACACGATTGAAGACAAGAAAGTATCACTGATGAAGGTGGAAACTTTGAAGAATGTTGCAGATTCATTAACAAAATCTGTGAGCACTGAGAAGTTCTCTTGGTGTAGAGGATCCATGGGCATTGTTTCCCTGGATTGTTGACTATGTAACCCTATAACCCCCTGTGTGCAAAGAAAACAACAAATGGGAGAATGTTGGGTATGTGTTATATTATTTGCATGAGTAGTAGTGTCTGAGCGCTTGCGCTGGGCACGTAGGGAGGTTAGAGGGGGGCGGAGCCCCCTGCGCGGGGGATCGGGGGCAACGCCCCCGAAAGTTTTTTTTTGGGCCGACATATTTTCACCGGTTTCGGGCCGACATATTTCCGGGACCACGTGATATTAGGTGGTTTTTCGACACATGGTTTTTTGTCGATGGTTTTCTATTTCCGGTTAAGGAATTAGGGTTTTGGACTAATCCAGGTCATTGGGTTAGGGTTTTGGATGCTGCTGGCTCCTATATGTATATTGTATTGTAAATAGTGTAAAAACAATGTATCAATATAATATATGCTAGTTTTCCCGGTTTGGGTTTCCAGGTGAAAAATCTCTGTGTAATGTTTGTATTTGCCATTGTATCTTTTCTATTCTTTTCTGAATATCAGTTTGCAGTAGATATTGTACAAGGTTAGAATTTACATTTTGAACACTCTCTTTATATACATGGATGTTTACTTTGTGGTTTTTACTCATGTGTACAAATATTTTGGAATGTATGTATATAAATGCTTGGTTAATTAATTTGCTTAGTGTTGTAGATTCCAATTAAATACATAATTTGGTAATGAGTCATCTAATGAATTTAATTCCCTTGGGATATGTTCATTAGAAACAAAACAAAAGTGTCTCTCAAGGATACAAACCCTCAAATACTTACAAAAAATAATAGGGTGTCAGATAGTGTAGTATGAGTTTAATTGTGAAACTACAAATTGGGAGTCCAGCCTAACAATCAAATGATGAATGCCTAAAGTTGAATCTTCAAACATAAGTTTGATAAATACACTATATTTTTCAATGTTGTTGTTTGTAAGACCAATTTAGATGCTCCATAAACTCACCATTTCATTTGTGGGTGATATAATCACCCAGGAAGTGTAAGCGATGTTTCGGGTGCTACGACTATATCCATATGCGTATTCGATATAGGAAGAAGAGGTCGTTAGCATCTTCCAATCAAGAACCAAGCATGATAAGAAGAAAAAAAAAGTGCATCACTCATAGGAAACAAAATATATCACACCACACTATGATACATATAATACAAAAGCACTAGATAGTGCTAAGCTTATGCATAGTACTTTTTGAGGTAGAGTCTGTTCCTAGGATCAGTTAAAGGGTTTCCCTCATAATATACTAACTCATAGGGTCCTTTTTGTAATGAAATTTTTATGACATAGGGGCCATGCCCTAATGGTTTGAACTTTTTGACTCCTAACTTGTCATGGTCTTGGTGATAAACAAAGACTAGGTATCCTTCTGAAAATACTCAAGGACATATAATTTGGTCATACTAGATTTTAACTCGTCTTTTATGTGACTTGTTAGCCATGGTGGTTTCTATTAGAAGTTCATCGAGAATGGACAAGTAAAGAATTCATTCTTCTTCAGCGGAAGTATTAGGGAGGATTTCGATAGCTGGCTTTAAGGAGGGTATTTTTCATTCAATGGGAAGTACTGCTTCTAACCCATAAATGAGTTGGAAATGTGTAAAACCGGTAGTTGTTTTCGTAGAAGTTTGGTATGCCCATAACCTCAAAAATAGCATAAGGTGCCAATTTGACATATGTTTCCCTACCATCCATTGGAGCATCATTTTGACTACCTTTTTGATCGACTCAACTTGTCTATTTTATTGGGGATAATAAGGGGAAAAGTGTTCCTAGTCCAAATGTAAAAAAGTGGCTAGTTCGGTCATCATATTGTTACAAAAGTGTGATCCATGATCTGTCACGATTGATTTGGGTACACCAAATCTGGAAATGATGTGGTTTAATATGAAAAGTGTTGCAGTCTTGTGGTCATTGGAAAAGGTGAGCATAGCTTCTGCCCATTTGGTAAAATAATCGACGACTACAATAATGTAATTATGGTCGATAGTAGAGGCCTATCTATACGTGGTAAAATCTATCCCATATTTGGTGAAGGGTCTGATGATGACTACATGATGTAATGGAGTGGGATGGGTGTACATATTTTTTGAAAATATTTGGCAAGGATGGAATTTTTGAATTGCATTCATACAATCTTTAAAGATTGAAGGAAAAAAGTAGTTGACGTGCAAAATATTTTGGGTAGTGGCTAACCTGAAAATATGGACACCACATGCTCCAGAGTGGTAGTCATTAATGATGCGTTCAGCTTCATTATGGAAAACACATCGTTGCAAAAACATATCTTCCCCATGAGGATAAAGAAAGCATCCCATGATAAGATAATGGTGAGATTGATGGTGAATACGTCGACGGTCATATTTTCATAATTTGAGCCAAAAACGTTGGGTTTGGAGATATATTAACACATCTCTGTACCATGGATTAGATGAGTTGATGAGAAATAAATGTTCACTGGGTAATTATTATTGTACCACAGATTCATCATGGACTCGAGGAAGGTCGGTCATCAATCCAATGAATACCAAGGATTTTTTGGACTTGGTAGTAGAAAACACAAGATTAAATTCTTGAAGGATAACAATCCACTTAGAGTATCTTCCACCAAGAATATAATGTGACAGGATATACTGCATTGGGTTAGTGTTAGATATAATAGTGGTAGTTCACAAGAGAATATAATGTCAACAACGTTGGACAGTGAAAACCATTTCTAGTTCCAACTTCTCGACATATGCATAATGAAGTTCAGTGCCAACAAGGCCCTTACTAAGATAGTAGATAACAAGTTCATTTTTTTCATTGTCAGTTTGGGCAAGCACAGTTGGCCCTTGACCAAGTTTTGGGGAAACATTTGTCATGTTTGAACACTTTTGGGACTTCGACAGGCTATTCGAAGATGGGGCGCCTAGGAAAAGTGAAGATCTCGAGATCTCACTTATTTTGTGGACCCAGCACGGGGTTCATTAGGGTTTTTGTATTAGGGTTTTGGGATGTTGACCCATGGGTTTACCCATGATTAGGACTTGTTGTAATTGTATAAATAATTAGTATCTAAGAAATGTAGACGACAATTGGCTTAGTGCATGACTACTAGTAGGAGTGGTTATGTGCAAAGAGTATGTTTGGTTTAGTGCAAGAGATTGTAATTTTATTTTTGCAATCTGGTTGTGTAAAGTAAGGCTTTGTGTGAACAGACTGTGTAGGAGTTGGCTCTGTGCCTTGAACTGATTTTGAGGAAGGTGGATCTAGCGCGTGGTGCATAGATCACCTATCCACTGAGGAGTTAGGCTTTGTGGCCTTGTGCACAGGAGAAGATGAATGTAAGAATATTGGAGACTAATAAAGAAGAAGAAGAAGGATTTTGGTGGATGTAGCCCCACACTGCGGTGAACCACATATATCATGTGTCTTGATATGCTTTGTGCGATGTTGTTTATGTGATGTTTTGCTTGGTTTTGTTGATGCTATGTATATTGAATGCATATGATGTTGTAGATTAGTGCTTAATGATGTGAATGAATGCTAGATCTGAGATAATGATATGTGCTAAGTGATGGGAAGTACTTGATCTGTATTGCTACTGCGGCGATCTATAATAAGGGTTTAATCTGTGATGTACATGAGAATCATAACCTAATGCATATTGTTGACTAAGTGCTATGTTAAGTATTGTAATCACATATTTGTGTCCCAGCTTGGTTGTAGACACCCAAGTCCTCCAACCCCCTCTATCTCTACCTCGGGTGAGACTTCATCTTCTTCACAGGTGTTGTCGAAAGGGCCAGTAGTTAGGGTTTTTTTGGTGTGTTGTTGAAGTGTTGAACCCTAGGTTTTCCCTCAGCCAACAAATGGTTTTGTTGCCAAGATGTGAAACTGTGATTGTTGAGAACTAAATAAAAGAGAAATCTCAATGTGTAGATCTATTGTTGTAGTGCACAATATTCTACTTGACTTGTGAAGCTCTGTGCTAAGAAAGAAACCAAATCTGAAAGAAGGAGGTAAGATCTTAAAGTTTTGTGCTCTGGTAAAGGCAAGATAAGTGGGAATTTTTTCTTCGAAAGTATGAATCTAGGTATGTTTGATAGATTTTTTTCTAGCCTGAATGTTAGGGCCCATATGGAAGAACGAGTTGATATGAATAAATTTTATAGAAATAGAGAAAAACATGTTATTTCTACGCATAGAAAGAATTTTTGTAGATTACAGGTACATCAATTTGATCCCAGTGTATAGTACAGGAAAGACTGGGGATTTTTTAAAAGAAGGAGAGGATCGACATTGTGTTATAATTGCAAAAGATTGGGACATATTGCTAAAGAATTCCCTGGTATAGGTCCTATTTTTATTTGTTGTAAAACTATTGGTCATGAGGTTGAGGATTTTCCAAGAATCTTTTCTAAAATTGAAAAGATGAACAAGAGACAAGAAAACTATAAAGAAGGTCAAGAGACTGAGAATCATACAGAAAAAGAGTCAGAGACTATGTTAATATAGTTAAAAGCATAAAGGGATGATCACAAAGACATCAGTTTACTAGAGATCCTGAAATAAAAAAAGTGCATAGTTACAAGAATAGAAGACTTTGACATAGACTATGTATTAGATGATGAAACATAGGTGAATATTATGCGAGAAAGCACTTGGGAAATTTTGTGAAAACCTACTATGATACCTTAATTGGGAAGGATAGGCTTGTTTAAAGGAAAGATGATAACCCTATGTGGAAGAGTTACTAATATACCTATGATTTCTCATGAAACGTCAACATAAGAGGATTTTGAAGTTATTAAATTTATTGAGAACAATGCCCCTTTACACTTTTATTGGGAAATACTTGGATTGAGAAGGATCAAATCGGAATGAAAGTAGAGGAGGGCACCATAGAAAAGAAAACACAAGAAGTAAGGGATTTCATAGCTTGAATAATGGATCGACTGATAGAAGAACGAGAAGTTAAGTTGAAGAAGCAGAATGAAAGAGAAGTAGTTGTCAACTTTGAAAGAGCGCAAGAAGGGTTGAAGGACCTATCCATGCAGGAAGAAAGTATGTCCACCTAGGATCTAGTAGGCAAAGAGGTATTATCTTTAAAAACTTTGAAAGAACATCAACAATGCGAAGTCACTATGCTAAGAACATATAAGAATAAGAATGGAAAGAGGAATCGAGAGACTCAGATCACATGAAAGAAGGAAAGGAATCTCAATAAGAAGAAATCCAAGTTAGAAAAACTACAACAAATTCCAGAGAAGACTTCGTAGGAGACAGATCAGTAGAACTTGAACTTCGCCAGAATAACAAAAATACGCAGAATGGGACTTTGCCACATCGAAGCTATATGATCGTTGGAGGCACCCCGACCTTTAGAATGACGCTTAAGAACGGCTAGAAACAAAGTTATATCTGGAAATACCACCATTGGACTGTTGAGACTACGCCATAACAGATGGATTCGTATTGATTGAGGCATTCATACCCATTGGAGGAATCCGTTATGGCGTTGCTTATTTAACCTATCGGATGCTGTGCTGGGACCACATTTTTCAAACCATGATATCCAAGATAATAGATAACCCATTGTATTGCACTATGATTTCTAGACCTCACCATCCGTTTGATTACCTTGCTTGTCCATTCGCCTGCCCGATTTATTTTATTACAAGTGTGAATGTCAGGTGAACATAGTGCGTTAGAGAAATATATGGAGGATATACTTGTACACCTCATGGCTAAGAGAGTCATATCTGTAGGACTACATGTGTCTTCGACCTGGGGCCTACAATCATCCCCCTCAACTGGACATCGTTCTATCCAAATTATGACTGAGAAGCGAAGAAAACACCATGACGATCTGGCTAATGCGAATTAGATCTCGTCGGTCTTGCCGGACTATATCCCACCTATGGATGGCGCAGTTAGCTATGATAGCATCCCACAGGATTTTGATTACACACTGATCACTACGTACATTCCGAAGGGGATATGCGTATTTGGACCTCATTTAGGACATATCCTAGCACCGAAGAAAAACGACTTCAACCTCGAAGATAGGAAGAACTATGCGATGCTCACACCGCATAGGTATATGATGAATATGAATAGGAAGAAGCTTCACATAGTCTCCCAACCATGGATAAAGGATATTGCAAAATCAATGATCCTGAATGTAATGAAGATCCCCCACTTCGGTCGACATCAAGAGGTTAATACTTGCGTTAAAATCCTCCTGTCATGCTACCATGGAGGGTATCTTTGTCTCGACAGGTGCATCACCATGGATCTAGCACTGATCCACTTGATCATAGGACTGAGGATGTAGGTACCAGACCCTCACGAGTTCTACCCAAGGAAGACTTCAGATTTCTCCCTGACACAACACAGAAAGGAATACTATGGCGATGCAGAGAAGGGAAAGAGAGGCTACAAGGTTGCCTCCATCCAAGATGGCACAGTGTTCCTAGATTTTCATCTTATAACTGGTAAGCTCGTTAGAAAGAACTGTCTGACACAAGTCACTGGATTTGTAGTAGACCTTGTAGGGAAGTGCGTAGAAGGCATGCAAATGAACTGGGCAAGTTGCCTCATCAACGAGTTGGACAAGGAATTCCGCAAAGCGCAAGATCGGGGATATGAGTTTCATTTTAGTTGGCTACTTGTACCGATCTCATTTTTCTCCCGGAAAATGATAGAAGGAGAAGCCTTCCTAGAAGTTGAGCCATCTGAGTCATTGGCCACAAGGTTCTCCACCTTGTGGTATACAAATAATATGGCGAAGCAGTGGAAATCGTACGTGGTGTTCTATGCTTACTACCCACAATTGAAGTGTTCCATTGAATAATTTCCACGAATGACCCAGAATACACTACATCAGTACATACCGCTAGCAAAGTTCTAAGCACATCAACACTTTATTTACATCATTGCGTGTATGGATGAATGTAAGGAGAAGATGCAGTCCTATTATAAGTTGACCGACGAAGACATGGAGGAGATCACCAAAGAATGGCCAGCAGAGTTCCTTGTACCGGTGGAATATGTAGAACCCTTCGATCCTGATATCATAGGCAGTCCATTGGTCACCCAGGTCAAACATGATGGAGAGGCTACCGTGAAGAAAAATAAGAAAAAGGAGGAAGTGCAGAACATAGAAATCGATGAGGAGGACAACAAATCAGAAGAAAGTAGGCCTAACGCACTTGCAGGAGGAGGAGGATACAAAGTGAACCAATAAGAAGGAAGGGAAGAAGGATACAAGCAAGAAATAGTTGAAGTTACACTACCGAAGGTTCCCTCGGCAGAGGTCAAAATGTCAAAGAAAAGGAATGTTTCTTTGCAGAAACCATCAGCAAGAAATAAGACCCAAACCAATAATCCTTAGTCAAATAATGTGCTCAGAATGGACGATGTCGATCTCATCATCAGAGTCATAGAAGACGCCTCAGAGGATATCCTATAGAGACATGAAGCAAAGTAAGAAACACTATATGACAGAATAAAGAAGGAGCTCAAGGAAATACAACAAGCTATCCATTCAAGCCACACAGTACCTACCGGGCCTTCTTCAATGGATCAGCCCACCCAATTACAAAGATTAGCAGATGCAATAGAGGCTTGAATTCGTCGAGTCCAAGAAGAAAAGGAGCAAGCTACAGAAGTTGTGAAGCAAGAAAAGGAGGAGGTATTAGGGAAAATTCGAGTTGTGCAGTAGGAGAAATATGAAATTAGGGCGATGTTTGAGGAGGACAAAGAGAATATGCAGAAAGAAAAATACCAGCTGCTCCTAGAGTAGACTGTGGTCAAAGAGGAAGTCACTAAAGCACTTCACTCTATGTCGGGCTTGGCACAGGAGGAACCATAGTCAACTGAGATGCAAGTGGGGAATCTTGCTGAAGCCATTCAACAACTTCAAGAAAGAGTAATGGAGCTATAAATCTAAGCAGTGTCGAGAACTCTACAAGAAGTGCACGATTAGAGGGAAGAAATCGCCAAAAGCACATCAGAAAGAATCAGGGAAATCACCTCAGAGTGTAAGAAACTAAGTGATCGAAGTGTGCATACCTATGAGCACCTCACAAAATATCTAGAGCTGAAGAAACTGGAAGAACAACTCCAAGAGTTGAAGCATCAAGCATCCACCGTGCAAGCGCAAATGAAGTTGTTTACCGCAGTTGAGAAAATGAAGCGATCATAGGAGAAACGTGTAGTCCAGCAACAAGTTACTACCGTCCAAAGAAAATTCATGGAAGTGAGACAGAGACTCCAACTGGTGCAAGATGAAGGCTACATTTTTTTTGAAGAGATTGAAGGCTAAGGCTAGAAGCTAGAACAAGTGGTTACGACAGTGGAACAACATATGGCAGGGACTGTTACAGAACAAGTCATCCAAGAGTTCACCGAGCAAGAGGCTCTGGAGAAGCAACAAGTCGAGGAAACTCGAGATAATCTCAAGGCCTATGAAACATCATTGCCTAGATATGAGTGACTCGGGACGAGTCACAGGTGAGTGTTGGGGTCCTGTTGGCCCTTGACCAATTTTTGAGGAACATTGGTCGTGTTTGACCACTTTTGGGAATTTGACTGGTTGGTCAACGATGGAGTGCCTAGGCGAAGCGGAGATCGCAGGATATCACTTGTTTTGTGGACCCAACAAGGGGTTTATTAGGGTTTTTGTATTAGGGTTTTGGGATGTTGGCCCACGGGTTTACCCATGATTAGGCCTTGTTGTAATTGTGTAAATAAGTAGTATCTAAGAAATGTAGACGACGATTGGATTAGTGCTTGACTACTAGTAGAAGTGGCTATGTGAAAAGAATATGTTTGGCTTAGTGCAAGAGATTGTAAGTTGATTTGTGCAATCTGGTTGTGTAAAGTAAGGCTTTGTGCGATTAGACTATGTAGGAGTTGGCTCTGTGCCTTTACCTGATTTTGAGGAAGGTGGAAATAGTGCATAGTGTGCAAATCACCTGTCCACAGAGGAATTAGGCTCTATGGGTTTGTGCACAGGAGAATATGAATGTAAGAATATTGGAGACTAATAAATAAGAAGAAGAAGAAGTTGGTGGATGCAGTCCCACATTGGGGTGAACCACATATATCATATGTCTTGATATGCTTTGTGCGATGTTGTTTATGTGATTATTTTCTTAGTGTTGTTGATGTTATGTATATTGAATGCATCTGATGTTGTATCTTAGTGCTTAATGATGTGAATGAATGCTGGATATGAGCTAATGTTGTGTGCTAAGTGATGGGAAGTACTCGATCTGTATTTCTACCGCGTTGATCTATAATAAGTGTTTAATCTATGATGTGCATGAGAATCATAACCTAATGAATATTGTTGACTAAGTTCTCTGTTAAGTATTGTAATCACAGATCTATGTCTCAGCTTGGTTGTAGACACCTGATTCCTACAACCCCCCCTGCCTCTACCTCAGGTGAGAATTCATCTGCTTCGCAGGTCTTTACGAAAGGGACGGTAGTTAGGGTTTTGTTGGTGCATTGTTGAAGCGTTGAACCCTGGTGTTGTGAGTGGGAAATCCCTCTATGGACTAGCACTTAGGGTTTTATCATGCATGCAGAAAAGACCTAAAGATTCCTACTTTCTACCATCATCCCAGACCTAATCCCCATTATTCTTAAGCAAATACGTAGTTAAGAAGATTAAGTGAGCATACCTTATTTCGAGCGTTTGATATCGATCCTTCTTAATGCTTGGTCACTCTTTGACTGCAACTCTCCTCCCAAGGCTGACCTACATTCACACAATACAAACAAAGAACTCCACATGCATTTGATCTACAGATTAATGGGTTAGAGATTTAATCATCATGTATGCAATAAACCATGAAAACCTCATATGGTGGGATGGGAAAAGTACTTCTTTATTATTAACTTCACTAAAGCAGCTTACAATGATGAAGCCGACCACTGCTCCACATACCTGGTCCTGGGATCCTCTTCAATTGTCCTCCAAATTCTTTGCTCTATACTTCTCTTTGCACAAGGATGGATAAAGGTTGGGACAAAGGGAATGCTCAATCAGGTATATTTTCTTTACTATGATTCTCCTCTTCCAAATGGGACCCCTAACCCTTCTTTTATAGGCTAGAAGAAGCTAGGTATTTGGTCAAATTTCCAGCCATGCATGGCCAAAAGGTTTAGTTAACTTACCCAAAGCTATGTGTTCCATCTGTAACTTTCATTTTTTCATTCTTTTGTAGGTACATGCGGGTTGTATTGGGTCAAATAGCATGTACACGTGTGCAGCAATGTAGCAGGGTGCGTGGGCCTTTGTAAAAGGGTTTTTTAAGAAGAGTTGTTTAGCAGTGTTTTGGCAAAGAAGGAATCTAAGATGGCCTAATGCCAAGTAAGCATGTCTGGTGCAAATTAGGGTTATAACAGATGCCATCTAATGTGTGAGGTCATAAGAGCATCTAATGGCCGAAATACATTAACAATCTTCATCGATGTGCCGAAGAAGTGAGCCCAAGGACCAGAAATTAGGATGTGCCATCTGCAAAATAATAATTGTCTCACTGAGGCGGGCATACCTATGCTTGGGATAAAATAAAATCATGGCTACCAATCAAATACACTGTAGATCCATGTCATATAACTATATAAAGTGTATCCATGAGCAATACGCAGTGGACCTACATCTCGAAATCAAAAAGATATACGTGTAGAGTATCCATCTTCTTAGAAGCTGATAAGGCCTGATGGCTGGAGATGAGGTCTTTAGAGCTCAAGCAACAACTTCAAAATCTTCAAAACTTGGGTAGGAGTGTAATATGAGTGTATGACTTCACTACCCAGAGGTCTTCGATGACTCGTTGGTCATGGAATAGAGAATCTTGATGATCAGACTGAAGGCTTCATTGATTTTGAACAAAGACTTGATTGGACATTCAGGATGGTCAGGAATGAGGGAAAGAGACAAACTGCAGAGGGGTCAAATTAGGCTTAGTAAGAACTTCCCTTGGACAATAGCATGAAAAATGATGAGTCTTAGGCAGCATGGCAGTAACATAAGTTTATGAGGCAGGAGGTAATGCAAACTCTCCATATGTTTGGAAGAATAACCAAATAGAGGAGGACACAACTCTATGTAGCAAGAACAACTTCCTAAGTTCGTATTAAATCCCAAAATTTGACAAACAAAAAGACAGATGTTCTTTATCCAAGGGAGACTCATTATGCTTCCAATAAAGAAAATACTTTTCCCTTCCTCTTTTTGGGGTATATTTGTTTTTTTTTTTACTTTTTCAATAATTTTGGAAAAAGAATAAAAGAATGTTACGTTACAAATGAGGAGCGAGTGTTGCAAACATACAAGTTCAAGGCATAGGGACAAGACTGATGTTCAAAGTAAGGACACTCGGGAAAAATCCTCCTGGGGCCAAAGGTGTCAAGACGCAAAGGCAAAGTGCTACAGGGCTTGCGTATAAGGCATGCTTTAGATGGTTCAGTTGAGAGAAACATGGAGCTAACATTAGGCCAAAGATGCAAGTATGAAAATGCGATTAATAAAACACACAATGGTAACGTCCTTCGATGTGAGTTTAACGATCCCAAAGAAGGTAAGATTGGTGGTTTTTCATATTTAGAGAGTCTGAAAAAATGTAAAAGGAGACTCCACTGGGGTACCTTTTTTGAAGGTAGTCTAGTCAGTTCAAAAAAGGGGTAAACTAGCACCGAAAATATGTCTATTCAAAACCATTTTAACGAGTGTAATAAAGACAAGATCACTCAGCCATTTTTTCATTTTTAAGGAGTCTGAAAAAATATTAACTATGGAATCCATCAGGAATGTTCTTCTGGACCATTTTAATGAGTGTGAAAGAATAAGGTCACTCGACAATCTTTTCAATTTTAGGGAGTCTGAAAAAGAGCTTAACTATGGACTCTGTGGGGGTTCCTTTTTCGTACATTTAGTCCCTCAGGCCCAAAAAAGGGTTAAAATTATACCTGAGGGTACTCTTCTAGAGAAATGAAGTTCCTTATAGTATACCTTTGTTCGTATAGCTAACCATTTAGACTGAAAAAGGGGTAAACTATCGCCAGATAGATGTGACTTCAAATTTCATTTTAATGAGAGTGAAAGTTCACAAGATCGCTCAGTAATCTTTTCATGTTTAGAGGGTCTGAAAAGGGCTTAAAAGAAGACCTGTTATGTTTTTTGGGAGTCCCAAGGGTGAGGTCAAGAGTGAAAAGGAATCATGCAAATGAGGCTCAAACTCGTAATCAGGAAAAACAAAAAGGACTCCCAAGCCTACATTCATTAGTGAAAACATGGACACCATAACGCAACTAGGATCTACCTAGGGCATCCATGTTTCGGTAAGCTCTACCACCAAATCGCGACACTTCTAAAGGAGTAATGATGGTTCTATGTCACAACCTGATGGGATCGATCCTATGGCACAGGGATAAAGACAACGAGAGACAAAAGTCGGGGTGGAAACCTAACCTATATGCTCAAGTTGATCATCTAAGGTTTTTCCCACGGACTGTCAAAAGTGACCCAAAACTCCAAAAAAAATGTCCTGATAACCGATCATAACCTTCTAAAGCAACTCTTGAATCACTCTAAATGGTTTTCAATTTAAAGAAAATGATAAGGGGGGCAAAAAAATGACAAAATGGGGCCAAAAAGTCTATAAATAGAAGCTGGCAGCTCATTATCACCATGGTTGATTTGGAAATTGACTCTAGAGAAAAAAACCCCATTTGATAAAAGTGGTTATTCCAGGAGCTACAGTGGACGAAACGACCATCCATCTGGACCAAGTAAGTATAGACTCTCTCCTCTTGCAATTTAAATCTTTATTTACTCTTTTAATTTCAAGTTTTGGGGGGCGTCGACCTTCAAAAGGTAGGCCCTAGGTCCACGTGGGATGTCTTATGACAGATCACGTGTACACTGGGGTAGAGGAAAAGCTGCACATGTGTGTAGGCGACTGTCATCGTTACAGCCCACATGGACCCTTTATTTAATGTTTTTTTTTTTTAAATCAAGGGTTAACCCTCCTGAACTTGGTGTTTTACAGGATGTATGTTCACTGGAGGGAAAGAGAGCATGATGATATTGGTGAGTTGGTCAGGGAAGACCCCAATGTTGTTGCTGCCTTAACGCAATGTGGGCTGCTCAAGTTCTTCCTATGTCCTTTTATGCAGGAACAACCTAGGCTATTGAATGACTTGGTTGATTATTGGCATCCCGACATAGAGGCCTTTATGTTAGAGGGGCAGTAACTGGTGCCTACTACAAAGGACATATATTTTTTGACTGGCCTCTCTAGGAGAGGGGAACCAGTCAATTTTCAGACATTTCCTTCGAGGCCTCATAACATATCAGAATTGATATGACTTTATTGTGAGGCTAGTACCAACCAATCGAGCTCACAGGTGCCCATAAGCAAGATCACGAACTTATCACTGCAGGCGATTGTGTTACTTATTGGGTGGATGACTAGTTCTACAACTCTACATTAGGTGTCCCGTGCACAGATGAACTATGCAGTCCAACACTTAAATGCAGAGATATTTGACTGGAGAACTACACTTCTAGATTGTATGAAGAGGCAGCTGACAGATTGTCGGTTGCAGATGCAAAGGAACTTTGGGTTCGAGATGATTCTATGCTCTTTCTTCTTTGAAAGAGTTCTGAGTTTCAGTCCTTGAGTGGTGGTACGAGGACATCAGGCCTCTCTTCTTTCGGTTTGCATATGGGCAATGTTACTGCCATGACAGGGTGGTGGAAGGACTAATGAGTCCTTTGATGATGATTTCTTTTCTTGGTTGTTGTGATAGATCCCAGTCATAGAGGATTACCCTTATGCTAGGATTGATTTCTTAAGATATCTTGAGATACTAGTACCTCCTAGCGAGGAGCGAGGAGAGATGGGTAAGTTTGCATCGTTGTTGTTTTTTGTGAAACATATGTAATTTTATGTTTTTTTTTTATACCAGAGTATTTGACAAATATATGTCATTTATGTGCATATGTGGGACCAGTGTGACCTGTAGATTATATGAGGAACATGCGTCATCCTCGGCTAGGGGCCGCACCTGCCACCGCAGGGGGACTAGTAACAGTAGGAGAGCTTCTAGCTGGTGAGGCTGAAAGGGTTTTGAGATGAGTCAAGTGAAACTTTACCTCGCTCACCCACACAGTCCCTATGGAAGAGATTGAGGATCTACCACCATCTATGAAGTCTCATGAAGTGGGGGCACCATGGACGTGGGTCTGACTGTTTCGGCATTTGGCAAACATTGTGTATCATTACAATAGGGCCCATAGGCCCTGACCTTAGTTATTCTAGAATTTTCATGTGCCGATAACACTACTTGTATATATTTTTTGAGGGCATAAGCCCCTTGACGCATTACTAGTCATACTTTTGAGGCACTTGCATCCACCTATGTACTCTGATGATTATGATATTATATATGGATTTTTATGTCTTTTTGTGTCTTATGGATCATATTTTCCTTTAAAAATGTATTTACATGTTTATGTGTATGTATTTTTATATGTGTGC
>ML781287.1:1004556-1045390 GCA_009831015.1 Picea engelmannii | reverse complement strand
GATTATGATATTATATATGGATTTTTATGTCTTTTTGTGTCTTATGGATCATATTTTCCTTTAAAAATGTATTTACATGTTTATGTGTATGTATTTTTATATGTGTGCGAGATGCCAGTCTAAAATTTGATTAACTAGAGTATTTGTAATTTGGTTTAATATCCTAGGAACATGAAAATATGTAATATAATCAAAGCTCCGTTCTAAGAGATGTACCCTAAGGAATCGTCGGTGTAAAGTCGGATCATGAACACGGTAGACTCTATTTAACTAAGACACAATGATATGAGCATCTAAATAGACCCGAAGATGAGATATACCAAATGACATGGCGTCACAAAGCAACTCAATAACTTCATTGTACTCGACAACATTGTTTGTGGTGTCACCTAAGCATATACCTCTGGAAGATAATAACTGGCCTCGAAGTGTACACATTACCCAAGCTGCAGAGGCAAGCCTCTGAGTGTGCTGGCTAGCACTATTTGTGTACCCAATGAACACTTCTGATTCACTTGACATCTACCACAGTGACGAAAGATAACATAAAAAATGACACGTCCATAGTACTAAAAGAAACTAGAATTAATAGTACCAAGACTATACATATGTTACAAAAAGTTACCCATGGTGGCCTACCTATGAGTAATACTTCTTGAGATAGAGCCCATTTCTAGGCTCCGCCAAAGCATTTCCCTCAAATTCAACCAGACGATAAGCACCCTTTTTTAGAACCTCTTTTATGATGAAATGTCTGAACCACATGGGTTTGAATTTTCCTGCCCGTCCTTATCTTGGTCATAGACCAGGACAAGGTCGCCTTCAGAGAAAATTTGAGGATGAATAGACCGATCGTACTAACACTTGACTTTATGTTTGTGAGCCTCGTTGGCCAGGGCTGCATCACGACACTACTGATTGAGCCACTCAAGGTATAATAATCGTTCTTCAAGTGGAGAAGTGTCTAGAAATAATTGTACTGCTAACTTTAGGGACCGGATCTGACATTCTATAGGCAAGACTGCTTCCAACCCGTAAACGAGTTGAAAAGGTGAGAAACCAGTTGCAGTCTTAACAAATGTTTGGTAAGCCCATAATGTCGAGTATAACATCAACTGCCAATTTGACTTGGCTGAGTTGATCGTTCACTGCAAGATGGTCTTAAGAGATTTATTTACAGCTTCCACCTGACCATTTGCTTGGGGTTAGTAGGGTGACAAATTTTCTTTTCGCAACACAAGATTTGATGTTAACTTGGTCATCATCTGGTTCTAAAAGTGACTACGATGGTCAGTGACAATCTCTCTCGGGACACTGAACCTTGCTATTATCTGGTTGAATAAAAAGAGAGCCACAGTCTCTCCATCATCTTTAAATGTTGACATAGCTTTGACCCACTTCGTGAAGTATTCTATGGCTACAATGATATAACAGTGCCCCCTTAATGAAGGAGGGTTGCATGTAGTGTAATCAATCCCCCACTTGGTGAAGGGACCAACTATGATGACAGGAAACACGGGAGAGGGATGTGCCCTCATCTTCCAAGAGAAGATCTGACACGGGTAGCACTTCTTGACTGATTCGATACAATATTTGATTAGTGTCGGCCAGAAGTAACCTGCTCATAAAATATTTTGGGTTGTTTCCAACCTAGAAAAATGACCACCACATGCTCCGGTATGGAAATCGTTAAGCATGATAACTACTTCTTCGTGAGTGAGACATCGGAGAAAGATGCAGTCTACACCTCTTCGATACAACGTATCATCGAGTATGAGATAACTCTTGGCCTGATGGCATATATGGAGACACTCATCACGAGAAGCAGAGGTGGGGCACTTCAAATTCTGGAGATAGATAAGTATATCTCTGTACCAAGGATCTGAATATGTGATAAAAACCACATCTCCTCTAATAGGTGACTCTTCGGGCACAACATCACCTGACTCAACCGGAAGTTTTGAAATAAGTTCTGCGAAGACCAGTGACTTTTTGGATTTTTCTGAAACGAAATCTAAGTCAAATTCCTGGAGGAAGACTATCCATCTACTAATCTTTCCGCCTATTACCCGTCGTGTCAACATGTACTGAAACAGATTCACAACAACAATGATAGTGGTCTTGCAAAACAGAACATAATGACAGAACCGTTGAACAGCATGGACTGCTACCAACGCAAGTTTTTTGATATGAGAATAATTGAGTTTCGGTCCAACTAGGCCTCGACTCAGGTAATAGATCACATATTCTGAGAACAAATCATCTTCCTAAACTAAGACCATGCTTATGGTTGACTCTGTTGTAGCCAGTTATAATAAGAAATCTTTGTTATAGTTAGGTGGTCGAAGCAAAGGGGCTGTTGTGAGGGAATGTTTCAATGCTTCAAAAGAGCGTTGAGCAGCCTCATCCCAATAAAAAGGAACATCTTTATTCAGTAAGCGCATAAATCTCTTTGTGATCTCAGCATAATTAGCGATGAAATGACTTAAAAAATTCGCCTTGCCCTGTAGACTCTGAAGTTGAAATATTGTGCATGGGGGAGGCAACTGAATTGTTCCTCAACCTTGAGAGGATCGACCATGATCCCTGTTGTTGACACTATGAAACCTAACAAACATCCTTATGTTACACAAAAGTTGCACTTGTTTGGATTCAAGAGAATCTGGAAGTAGTGACATCGCTCAAAGATAATTCAGAGGTGTGTGGGATCATCCATTCTCTTGCAAGATCGAGATGCTAAATCATCTAAATAGGCCTCGACTATATGCTTGAGATCATGGAAATCAAAAGACATGGTCCACTAAAAGGTCGTTCTATCATTTTTTAGACCAAAGGGCATCTTACGATATGCGAATGTACCCCATGGACAAATGAATGTCGTTTTGTGCTGGTCGTCGTGTTTGATTTGTATTTGATTATATCCCAAAAAACCGTCCATGGAAGAGAAGGCCTTGCAACCTACACATTCTTCAATTATCTGGTTGATGAACGGTGTGGGAAAATTGTCTTTTGGATAGGCCTTATTCAAATCACGGAAGTCCGTACCTACACGAATCATGCCCTGTTTCTTATTGACTGGTATAGGATTTGACACCCATTGGGTCAAATGGATAGGATAGATAAAACCGACTTTTAGCAGTTTCTCAACTTCAACCTTAATGACTGCTTCTTTCCTGGGATTAACTGGATGAAGCTTCTGTTGAATAGGCTTGGCATCTGGATAAGTTGTGATTTCATGTTCGCCTATTTTTGGATTGATACTTGGCATTTCCTTGTAAGACTAGGCAAAAATGTTGTGGAATTCTTTAAATAGATCTGTGTAGATTTTAATCTCTCTGGGGGAACAATCAACTCCGACGAAAACATTATCCATGATGCCATGGGTTCTGGAGATATTGGTCGGTATGGTTTCAGCGATAGTTTCCATATTACCCTCGACATAAACCTCATGTGTAGCTAAGGGATTAATAGGAAAATACCTATCTCCAGTCATAGTCAAGGTGAATTCTCTGGCCTCGATTATGCTTAAATCTGGGAGGAAGTATGATCTATGATGGAGATCATCCCAGGGTTTGTCTAGACTAGTCATTGCTTCAATTACTGCTTCGTTAGAGGGAAAGACTAAGTCTAACGAATTGGTGTTAGCGAGAGAACCTTGAGCTCAAATAGGCTCTAGATTCGGATATAACTCTTGTGCAGGAGTTGGATCTGTTTCAGCCAAAGCTTGCTAGACTAAAGAGTACACTACTTCAGCTACAGACAAGGGCATGGACATGCCCAGGTGCCTTGTCCCTTCCATCATGGCTGATGGGGAAGGAAGTATCCACAGGTCATTGAAGTAAGTCGTGTGCAACGATGAAACTTGGAAAATCTCAACCTTATGGTGTTCGGATATGAACTTGACATCACCTTGAGGGGGTAGGTAATCGAATGTACCCATCAAATATGGGCGCAAACCAACCCCTACGTTGACTATGCCTGGTTGGGGATTATCAATCATCAAGACCGTGGATACCCCCAATGAAGGGTTAGTTCTGGAGAAAGACAATTGATCAATGGTCACAATCCATTCCTCATGTTGAAACAACAAGACTCGAAACAATTTGGCAACCATTGTTTGCATGGCATAAGTCCAACTCCTTCCTAACAAGAGATTGTAGTCGAGGGATGCATCGACTACTTCTACCTCGACGCACACGATCTTCCCTCCTAACTGCATGGGGAAAGAGGGAATGATACCATGTGGTCGAAACGAACGACCATCGAAAGTAGTGAGAAGAGTAAGTGACGGAGAAAAAATAGACTGGCCAATTGCCTTCCAACATGCCCATGACATAACACATGTCGAGGCACCCTCATCAACCACTGTGTGGAAAATATTTTGAGTAAACATTTTCATGGGGTGAGCCAGTACTATCTGAAATGCTACATGGTAAGGTAGACGAGGTTTTAAGTTGATTGTATCCAGCAGGATGGTACCCGGATTACAAGTCTCGATAGATCCTAAAGTGACTAACAAAGATTTCCTCTGGGAAGGGAAGCTTTGGAGGACCTCCAAAGTGGACATCACACAAGGGGTTTGAGACAAATCCTCCACCACAGAATAGTTTTGGGCGGCCCTTGCGTTTGGGTTGTGAGAATATTTTTTTAACGTGCCTTTTGAGATGTGTGTCATTGTTTCACCCAAAGTCTTCTCGATCTGGAGAGGAATAGATGGGAGTTACACTTCTTTTCCCTTCTCAAAACTGCTTGGTTTATTGTATTCATGCACTCTAGTCGATATAAAATCATCACCCTTCACCATATACACATTCATGGATGCGGGGTTGTTTGAAGATGAAGAGGGTCCTTGACTGCCCTATTTCGTGATTATAGAGGCTTGGGTTAGGTTTTGCCCATGTTGAAATGGATTGGTTAACACGATAGGCTATTTCTATGTCACAAAATTTTGGGCCTCTGCAAGCCGAGGAGATTGGTGGGTCAGGTGGCCCTCCGCGCATAGGTTGCACGGATACCTCAACTTCCGTTTCTTAGTGGTGCCCCTGCTAGCATTATTAGTGGGTTTCTTATCCCCCTTACCCTTCTTATGTTGTGTTTTCTTTCCTTCAGGCTGCTGGGTGGCCTTTGGATTTGTCGATTGCACTATGTGTACATTCAACGTTTGGGTAGGGGGAGTAGCCAAAATAGCAGTTTGGTTTTCCGTTGTGTGTTGTATAGACAATTTCTGCAATTGCTTCGTCAGTTGCTCAGCGGGATTTGTTTGTGTTGATCCAACAATACCATCAGCATGTGGTCCAACTCTCTGTCTTTTTTTATCAAGTATTGAGCGTGGCACATCTGGCAAGATCTCGTATAATAAACCAAACTGAGAATAGATTATCTCAACCTGTTGAGCTCTCATGATGGCGTCTTCTTCGAAAAACACTCCCAACGTCACGATGTCTTTGGATAAATGTGGGACCAAAGAATTAAGGAACCAATCGAGCAGGAATGTTGGTGGGATTGGCACCTTAATTAAACTCTTCTGGCATCTCCACTCTAAGATGTGATAAGAGATATGGTCTGCTTTTGTCTGTGCGAAATTGGCCAGCAATTATTTTCCAGTTTCGTATCTCACAGGTAATTGGAAATGGTTTAGAAAATCCATTGCCAATTCGACGAAGGAAGAGTATCTTGAGTGGTGGATATCAATGTACCATTTCACGACACTCCCAATGAGAGTACATTGAAACAATTTCAACTATACAAAGTCATCTTTCAACAAGTTAGATGAGCACGAAAGATGGAAGGTGGTCATATGATCTCCTGGATATTTGTTAGGCTTGGCTTCAAACTTTGGTATGTCCGAAGGAAACTTCATTGGAATAGGAGGCCAATGTGGATCGTGACAGATAGGGTCATTCAACAACCTCATAAAGTCTAGAAAATGAAAGGTTTCCAGGAAAGGTAGTTTAGGTTGGTGGTGATAACCATGGAAAAAGGGACCTAGAGTTTGAATGGCACTAGGTTTCCAGGAAAAGTTTGACTATTGGCCTAGGTTCTGGTAAAATCCATGGCCATGGCTAGTGTATGGATTCTGTGTGTGAGGAGACATTATCAACTAATTCCCAAAATAGGACGTAGATGGTTGGGCATGCATTACATTTGGAGGACTTTGGGAAAGGTTTCCCCATGTCGATCCCATGGGGATAGGCATAGTACCTTGTTCAAGGTTCCATTGGTTGTGAAACAAATTGGCCTAGATCGACATTCCTGATGAGGGAACTGATCCCTGCTAAGAATTCCAAGGCCCTGATGTGGAAGAAGTTCCTATGTTTTCCCCCTGTGCAGGAATAATACCCTACATAGGAATAGGTTGTCCGTAATCAGGATTTCCCCCAGTCAGGAAAGCAGCTGACAAGAAAGCATTGTTACCAAATGCATTGAAAAAAAAAAATGGTGTCAAACCTACCGACATATTATGCGAAGGGGGTCCTTGACTCCTTGCTCCAAATAAACTATGGTGTGTAGGTGGCTTGACAGATTGTTGGTGGGTGCCACCGAGTGAAGGGGATGAATGAGGTATATGACCTCCCCCGTAATGGAAAGCATTAAAAGAAGCTGAAGTGCCCCCCATGTGGCCTTGCAAAGGAGTGTTAGATCTCCCTTCCCCTAGACCTAAACTCTGTGAAGTGGAGTAGGAAAGTAAAGGAATTGTACTTGAGCTAGGCATCTCGTATGAGAACAAAGGGCCTGTCGCACTCGGTGTGAAAGGGGATGTGGCCGCCGCCATAGACAAGATCGGACCACTGTGCGAGGTAGAGGCGGTCGAGACCATGGTGGCTTAGACTGGTGACGGTGGGTTAGGAGGTGGAAACTCTCTTGTGGTGACAACCGTAGTGGGAATTGAATAATTCCCAGAAGGAGTGACAACATTTGTTTCCATTGCTGCATGCGACACTGTCTGGCACTCATAAGGGTGAATCGCTACGATGAAGGGTGACAAAATATCAATGGTTGGAGTTTCATATGGAACAAGAGATTTCTCTCCAAAGTCTAAAATGTCCGTTTCCTCCAGATGTTGGTTGGGTACAATTTCTTGTGACCCGGTCGCTTCAAAAAACCCTTGTTGGTTTAGCTTTCGCCTTAGTGGTGGCGGAGGTGGCTCCAGTGTAACCAGTGATAGGCCCAGAAGCCTTTGTGACCGATGGAGCTTGTGATCCTCCACTATGTGAGAAGTTCAAATACACCCTAGGGATTTTTATTCATTCAAAAAACAACACACACTAAAAACGTCCCTCCAAGATAAAATAAGAAAACAATAAACTAATTGGAAGAACAGTTACAACAACCAACACTAGAGCAAGTTACCGGTGCAAGTGAAACTTGAACATAGAAGCACCCTCTGGGTATACTCTACAAAGCGTGGCCCGATTTATGTCCTAGGTACCACGGTATACCCCCGCAGTCACTTGTGTATGTCTCTAAAAAGATAGGCAACTAGGTTGCCAATGCGTGAACAGTCACCAAGTGGGTACAGTCGAAAGTCGGATAGACCACAATGAGTAGGGTATCGAGCCCAAAACCTGTCAAGGGTATCGAAGGAAAGTGGTCTGGAAGACAACTGAGGACCTCAAATGGATTCGAGACCCACGAAGCCCCGTGGCAAATGAAATCGACAGAATCCCAAGACAATCCCTCTATATGTGTTCTCCACTACGATTGATCCAACTTTGAAGGGGTTATCTCCGCTACCTTTCTGCACATGACCTCGTGTTTATCCCCTGTGTTAGAGGCGGGTCCCGAATAAATTTCACGATACTGGACTTTGACACTCCCTAACTCAGACTCCAAATTTTGATTTAATGGCCTTAAAGAGTTTCCTCTCCAACCTAATTCAAGGCCCTAACCCTAAACTAGTTGGTTGACCCTACAAACATAAAAGTCTAATGAATTTTGGATTTAGCATTAATTTTTATGGCTTGTCTTAAGTCAAAGGTTATGAAATTGGAACTAGTGATGTTTGAAAGATGAAAGAAAAATAAACAGAAAGCTGGAAACAAAATACCTTCTCTTAACTCAAATCTTAAACAAATTTTCAAACATAAAAAATTTCTAAGATATTTGAATAGCAAACTCAAAGCAGGATGTCCCTTGACTATGAGCTACTTATGATCTAAGTAAACTGTCAAGAACTTATGAAAGAAAAGACTTTTCCCTGGTTACTAATGCATAACAACACTATTTATTCAAACAAAGAAATAAAATATTTTTTTTTTCTTTTAAATGCTCACAAAGCAAAAAGGAAAAATATCAACAAGTAAAAACCAAGAAAACTTATGGCCTAAGCACAGATCGCAAAGAGTCACTTTAAAAATTACACACAAGCAAATTAAAATTGGACTCTCACACCTATCTAAAAATCCTACAAAAGAAAATTTTGAGGAAAACTTCTTAATAAAAAATAAATCTATTGTTGTGATCAAACCTAAGTTACTAACCGCTATGATAGAGACCCAAAAACTTGAGAGGTATAACTCTTGTCAAAGGAAAGGATGACTACCTCACCTTCAAAAAAAAATTTCTCCATAAGTACACTGTTGATAGTTCAACAACAAGCGTGTGCACATGAACTGTGTAAAGTCAGAGCGTGTGTACATGTGTGTTGGCCTTATACATGCTGCGTGTATCTATGAAACTCTGAGACAAATGAAAGGCCAAGCCATCCAGCCCAGGCAGAGATCACTGGTACTAAGAACCAAGATCTCTTGAAGACTTAGACACTTACATTAATAGAAAAAAGAAAACAATTCAAGGAAAACTTCATAAAACAAACCAATCTGAGGTGAAACCTAAGCTATAGACTACAAACAACAAAGACTAGAAAGAGTTCTAGAAAACCCTTGAGAAGGACTATTTCTAACAGGGGAGAGGATGACCACCTCTCTAAAAGAAAAATTTTAGAATCATACACGCGATTGACACTTCCTCAACTAGCGTGTACACATGAGATGTGAGAATGTAGGGCATGGGTATACACGTGCAGAACTTATACAGGCCGCGTGTTCCTCTATGGGTCTCGGAAAAGAAAACAAATTCAGTCAAGCAAAGAAATAGAGATAACTGGTATGGAAGACCAGAATCTCTGTTAGCTCAGACTTTTGCAGAAATTTTAAAAACAAGGAATGAAACCAGTTTTTAAAAATACCCAAAAAATATTCCCAGAAACCCTAGAGATCCCCAGTATGGTTTCCAATTCTGTTGTGAGTGGGAAATCCCTCTATGGACTAGCACTTAGGGTTTTATCATGCTTGCAGAAAAGACCTAAATATTTCTACTTTCTATTGTCATCTCTGACCTAATCCCCATTATTCTTAAGCAAATACGTAGTTAAGAAGATCAAGTGAGTATACCTTATTTCAGGCATTTGATATCAATCCTTCTTTATGCTTGGTCACTCTTTGACTACAACTCTCCTCCCAAGGCTGACCTGCATTCACAAAAGACAAACAAAGAACACCCCATGCATTTGATCTACAGATTAATGGGTTAGAGATTTAATCAACATGTATGCAATAAACCATGAAAACCTCATATGGTGGGATGGGAAAAGTACTTCTTTATTATTAACTTCACTAAAGAAACTTACAATGATGAAGCTGACCACTGCTCTATGAACCTGGTCTTGGGCTCCTCTTCAACTGTCCTCCAACTTCTTTTCTCTATACTTCTCTTTGCACAAGGATGGCTAAAGTTTGGGACAAAGGGAATGCTCAATCGGGTGTAGTTTCTTTACTATGATTCTCCTCTTCCAAATGGGACCCCTAACCCTTCTTTTATAAGCTAGAATAAGCTAGGTATTTGGTCAAATTTCCATCCATGCATGGCCGAAAGGTTTAGTTAACTTACCCAAAGTTGTGTGTTCCATAAACAACTTTCCTTTTTTCATGATTTTGTAGGTACACATGGGTTGTCTTGGGTTAGCTAGCGTGTACACGCATGTAGTAATGTAGTAGGGCACGTGGGCCTTTATAAAAGGGGTTTTTAAGAAGAGTTGCTCAACAGTGTTTTAGAAAAGAAGGAATCTGACATGGCCTTATGCTAGGTAAGCATGTTTGGTGAAAATTAGGGTTATAACACCTGGGTCTTCCCTCTGTTCCAACAAGCACCATTCCAATGGTGGTTTCAGAAGTAGTGAGATATAATAGGAAGTCTCGATTATAGTTGGGAGGTTTCTATAAAGGAGTGGATGTGAGCATGCATTTTAAACTATCAAAGGAGTGTTGAGCTTGCTCATCCCAAATAAATGGAATACCTTTATTAAGTAAATGCATGAAATCTTTTGTAATTTCCTTATAGTTTGCGATAAATCGTCATAAAAAGTTTGCTTTCCCCTACACAGTTTGAAGTTGGGCTATAGAACAAGGTGGAGTAAAGTTGGTAATTTCCTTGAATTTCAAGGGATCAACTCTAATCCTAAACATGGACATGATGGAACCTATAAGGCGACTATATTCCACAACAAAAAAGAATTTGTGTGGGTTTAAACAAATTTAGTAATGTTGACAACATATAAAAACTTGGCTCGAGTGATCTAGATGATCTTTGCACCTCCTAGATTTTGTGGGAAGGTCGTCTAGATACAGTTGTACCATATGTTTAATTTCATGGAAGGCATAGGACATGGCTCGCTGGAATGTTGCACCAACATTTTTAAGGCCGAAAGGTAACTTTTGATATGCGAAAGTTCCCCAAGGGAAAATGAAATTTGTTTTGTGTTGGTATTCCAGAATGATTTCAATTTGATTATAGCCAGAGAAGCCATCCATAAATGAAAATACTTGGCATTAAGCCCAATCATTGATAATTTTTTTAATGAAAGGGGTGAGGTGATTTTCCTTATGAAAATCCTTGTTTAAATCCCTATAATCAACACATACATGAATAATGCCCTATTTTTTTAGTAATGGGTACAATGTTCGATACCCATTAAATCAAGGGTATTAGGTATATAAATCCATCATTCAGTAGATTTTGAACTTTCGGCTTGATTGTCACAACTTTCCTAGGGTGGAATGGTCAGATTCATTGTCAAATGGGACGTGCTCCAAGGTAAGTCTTAATTTTATGTACAACAATTCAGGGGTCTATTCCAGACATTTCTTCATAGGACCAGGAAAATATACCACATAATTCCTTGAATAGGGCAATGTAGCATTCAATTTCTTGAGTGGAAAAATGTTGTCTTTAATATTTTATCTACTCTGATATTACTTTAATATCATACATTGACGCATGTTCAGATATAACAAGCTTCCAACAAAATGCCTCTAAAACTATCGCCCCCCCTGGTAAACTAGAAGGAAGTACAGTACACAGGGTTCACTGTGTAGACTCACCTAATACAGTTCTATGGGTGGTTGAAATACTCAGACTCTTGCATCCTGGGAATACATGGAGATCTATGGTTGTCCCTTGTGATCTTCATTTATTTAGTCTACTATCTTAATTAATTAGTCACTCTTTCTCATGCATGTGAAATATCAGATCTAACTAGTTCCTTCATTCATTTATCTAGAATTTAATCATTAACAATAATGGAGATGCATAAAATTCAATCACAAAACAAAATTTTTACCATGGTTCACCCCTCCTGTTCTATGTCCACAAATATTTTGTTCTCAATATATTTTATTATGTCTCGGAAATAAATCACGCCACACACATTTACAGTCTTGAATATTACAATCTCAGCGGGCTTCCCAATCCCTGTGAGGATGACTAGATCGCACTAGGCTCCTCAACCTACGATCTAACCCTCAGGATCGAGTTGCTCAACTCTTCTCTAGCTCATCGTCTTAGAAAATGTTGTAGTTCTAGCCTTCCTCACTCTTCTCTCCTTCTTTTGTCTCCCCCTTCCTCTTTCTCTAGACCTCCTAGGTACTACTTATATATATTATTGGCTTATCAACCATTACAATATCTTGAAGAAACCCTAACCCTAATGTAGATAGGTCTCCCTTGCATGCGTGCCTTGCATGCTTCCCTTGCACATCCTTCTTTTCCTTCCAGCTGTCTTTTCTTCCACTTCGTGCTTTTCTCTCCAAAAATGCCCTTTTCCCCAAAATGGGCCTGCGCCCAATAGGCCCCAAACACTGACATCGTGGCTCATCTTGAGCCACCTATGCTTTGTGCGCTTCTTCAACAGCTCCTGCTAGAGTGTGGAAATTTTATGAAAGTTCCCTTCCTTTTATTTGAACCGGCATGACCTTTTCTTTGAGTGCATCTAACACTTTCACCGTGACATCCTCCCAACTGATTTCTACGCACTCTTCCTGTGTTTGCGCCATTTTCTTATTTTCCTCCCCTACCAGTACAATGACCTTCACAACTATGTCTTAGAGAGGTTCCATTTGAGCTTTTCGATCCTTATTTTTCATCTACGCAACTATTAGCTCTTCTTGCAGCTTCTTCATGTATTGTATTCCTTTAAGGCACTCAATGATATTCATTATTTTTTTCCTCTGCTTGAGGTCATGTATGGCTATGCTTATCTTTTCCTCTTCTTAGTGCTAGTTCTAGACCTGTTCATCTTCTTCTAGCATTGTCCATAGTTGCGCCAACCTATCAAAAAATTCCATAGTTGCATTGACTTGTCGTTCAATTTCCTCCATTTGTCCTACAACTTCTTGCCTCCTTTGTTCCTTCACCTCTTGGGGGAGTTGTAGGAATGAGTTGTTCCCAGATATTTTCTATATCCTACTGGTATTGATCAATTGTTTGCACTATATGATCAATATTATGTGCTATGGTGGGCTCTGCTATTTGTGTGTTATTCGCGATTCTGTCATAGGCTGCAACCACTCCTTAATCGAGCCTAACTATGCGATATTTCTTGTCTTTGGTCTTGATCTTGACATGATCAAGCACCAATTCCAACTCTTCTTTGCTATCCTTATTATGCTGCAACTCTGTTTCTTCTGTTCATGCATGCGACTGTACCTCCTGCATGACACTGAATTGGAGTTTGTACAATGCCCTGGTTGGTATACGCTCCATTACCAATTGTATCTATGCCATATCTTTCAGGGGTGTCTGGGATACAATCTCATCCATGCAAAACATGTTGGGTGTAATGTGGAAGGTAGGGATTGCCTGCGCTATGGTCTTGATCATGTCATGCTCTCTCGGTGTAGCCCTGGATTCTGCTTCTAATGTTGTGTGGAATGGCCATATTCCCCTATCTATCCTTTGTGTGCCTCTGATATGCTCTAGGACCTACCTTATGTCAACCATCTTGTCTGGAATGTAGCCTATTTGGTGTTGGGCATATTCAAACTCCTCAGTTGCATGGTCCTGGACTCTTTCAGCCATGAGGTCAACTTCGTCCTCAGTGATTGTATATTATGGTGGTTTCTTGTGTGCCTTGGCCATTTTTCATGCACCCCTAGTGTGTATGATCAAACTCTTGGTATGGCCTTATTCCCATGGGGTGGAAGTCGATGGGGTTCCTTGTGTTTTCGTAGCCCCTTTTTCTCATCTTTTGGTGCTTGGGTAGTGTCCTTTTGTCCGACTTGGGTACCTTTCTTTATTGCACACCCCTTTTTTTGCTGCATTGGATTCTAACTTGGATTTGGATTTTTAGGTGTCTCTTTATCCTCGACATGTGTCTGAACTTGCCCTACGTCGACATCCATACCTATAGGAATCTCTTGAGTCAGGAATAGAATTATCCAGTCATCTTGCCAATCACTTATTTCCATATCTACGTCTTCTTCCTTGACATAGTATCTAAGTTGCAGCCATTCCTTCTCAAGATTTCTTCACACTTGGATCCATACAGTGTGCCTGGTTTCTTTGAATTTCATGATGTCTCAGTATTGCGCCACCATTTATGGAGTAATTCTCCAAGTTTAGGCAATACTCACTTGGAGCTCATTATAGTATCGCGCAAACGTGCTTGCATTGGTACTTCTGATTTTGGGGTCCGACATTCTCCCCAACGATGTGTACCATGTTGTGTGGCAATGACTGGTCTTCTCTAAAAAATACGTATACTAGGGCTCCTTCCAGTCGATCAAGGAAACCAAGATAAGTAGCCAAGAGTAATGAAAATGTGTTCCTAGCTCCTACATATCTTTGTAGTCATCAAGGAATAGGTTTAGTAAGTATGGGTCCCATTTGAGCATAGTTCCCTCCAAGCAATGTGTTGCATCCGTGACGACCCCGACAGGGACTTCCTCCTTGTGACACTTCTTGAGTAGTTTTCACACCATGAGTTTGGTGGCTAGCCTTGTTGTTACATCATTGATGCACTTGATGATGATTTTGTGCAACCCTCTCTCTATGCCATATGTATTTTTCATCTCCTATGCTAGTGCCTTCTCCTTCGTCTTGTTGTTGAGGTACCATGTGGGATTCTCTCCTCGAGATGGAAGAGTTGTGATGAAAGAAATGAGCTCCATATATATGGAGATAGGCTCTTCCAACCATAGCTAACCACCGTGGGTGATTGCCATGAACTTCTTGAAGAAGTTGATTACGTCTTGGAACCTTCCAAAATGTGGAATATCTAGCAGGTTTAGTATTATGGTGTTGTCCAATACGGATTCCCATTGTTTCAGTTATAAAATTGGATCATCGAAGGGGTCTATATCTATGTTGTCAAGGTAGACCTGTCTTGCAAATTCTGGGAACTTGTCTATGTCAGCCAAGTCATGGTCCAAGTATCGCAGTCTTTCCACACATCATAGAATATTAGGCATGGCCTGAACCCCTTTAGAAATGATTAGTAGGAATATGGTTTTTGTAGCCTGTATGTGCAATGACCTTGCTATGGGTTATTTTTCCTTTCATTGTGGTGGTTGACTTGAGGTTCCAAATTCCATTATTCTCTCATCGACATAAGATTTTGGTTGGACGGTTACATATTCTACTAACCCCTCCTGCTATTGTGTAGGCTCTGATCTATGTGACTATATTGGCGAGACAACTTCTATGTGTCTTAGGGCTATCCCATTTACCCTCTGGTCTCCTTCATTGTTCATAGGTCATGGAAGATTACCTGCATCCTCAGCTTGTTGGCCCTGTCTAGTTTCTTGTATGTCAATGTCCATGCCAACCACTATTGTTGGTTGGGTTTCCTCCACCATGGGTGTGGGGCTCACTGGTTCCACATGGGCTGAGGGAATTTCGTCCAATTTGATGAGTTTTTCGGCCTGTGTAGGTTCAGTTTCAGTTCCCTATGTATGTTGTGGTGCTCTATGGTGGCTTCGATTTTTCCTATTGGCCTGGCTCGATGCACCGAAATTGAGTGGTGCCATAGTCATTAATGGTGACTTCTGTCGAACTGGTTCACCCTATATCTATTGCTAAATATATCTCCTCTCTATATTCTCTATCTCTCTGTGATTTCACAATTTCAAAATTAGCTTTATGTTTCCCACGTTCCTTCCTTATATAGAAAGTGTCGTGAAGCTTCTCGGAGAAGCTAACCAAGATGTGATTTAAATGAAATGAAACTTCCTACATATGGGACATTCAATTTATCTGAAGACGACAGTTGGCGCAATTAATGTAAAGGTGCTTCGAGAGTACTTGACATTCAATTTGATAGATGTTGCCAGTTGGCTCCTTTTTGCCGTAACCACCAGTTTTCAAATTTCCGTCTTTTTCTTACTGTTGGTCCTTTTTTAGGCACCCTAAGATTTTTGAGTGCATGACATATGTGTGCTATCTCACATTTCCTTGGTGTGCAGAGTGTTGTTATTATCCTACGCATGAACGTTTCTCTTTTGGTCGTGGTAAATACCCTCTCTTTTATTATATACATCTCTCTTTACTGCGCAGTAAATTTCTAAGTGCTAGGAGTTTGACTATCCCTATAGAGTTTCATTTGAATGCCATTGATCATTCCTATAAACTCTGTACCTCCTAAATATTTCAACTGTACAACTCCTCCATCTGTGACAGTCTTTACTTCATATGGTCCCAACCAATGTATTTTGAATTTTCCTTGGTGCTGAAGAAATCTATTGTCATACACCAGGACTAGGTCTCACTCCTTGAAACTCTTCCTTTTAATGTGTCTATCATGCCAATATTTGTCCCTTTATTTCTGTACCTCTTGGTAAAATCCTGCTAGGATCCTATCGTCTTCCATCTCCATTAGCTAACTTAGTCATTCTTTGATTGTGCCTTGTTCTGTCATGTTGGTGATTGCTGCTAGGTGCAGACTAGGTACCAAAAGTTCTAATGGAACCACTACTTCTTGTCCATATACCAACCTGAATAGTGTCTTCCCTATCAACATTTTTCATGTAGTCCTGTATGTCCATAGTACTGCTAGTATATTTAGGTCCCAATCGTCCATGTTGACGTTGCAGATCTTTTTCAGTGCATTATATAGGATCTTATTAAAGGCTTTAACTGTTCCATTTTCTTAAGGGTGATATGGTGTACTCTTTTGATGATAGACTTCAAATTTCTCAGTCATAACCTTAATAGTATTGTTAATGAAGTGATTTGCCATGTCACTCATCAAAATCCTTGGACATCCAAACCTAGTGATCACTTGCTCAAACATCAAGTGTGTTGTTGTCTCTGCACTACAGTCCTTGACTGTTGTTGCTTATTTCCATCATGTTAAGTATTCTATAGTAGTAATTATATACCTTGATCCTAACCTCTTTGTTGGTGGGTTAATCGGTCCTAAAAAATCTATTTCCCATTTGTCAAATACTTGCAAGTTTACTTGTGGTGTTAGGGGCATCTCATCCTTAATATTAGGTTTACCAACCCTCTGACATACATCACATCTCTGGAAGTATTCCTTTGCATCTCTATGGATGATCAACCACCATAGTCTTGCACGCATTACCTTTTGTGTGGTAGCTTTGCCTACATAATTTTCTCCTACTATTCCCTCATGGGCCCCTGCTAAAATTCTAGGTCTTTCATGTTCTAGTACACATATTCTAAAAATGATGTTTGCACCCATATTATATAAGTGTCCTGCAACCAATTGATATTCTGCATCTTTGACTACCAAATTTTTCTTCTTTGCAGTGTTGAATTCTTGTGGCGCGATCCTTGTACTCAAGTATTGAATGATGTTAGAAAAATATTCTTTAGCTACTTGTACTGAAAATAACTATGCATCGGGAAAGTTGTCCTTTGAGTTCGTAGGTTCCTCTCCATTAGTGATCCTTGATAGTTGATTAGGTCTTGCATTCAATTTCTGCGGTTTGACTATCACTTCAAAGTCAAATTCCTAGAACAATAGTAACCATCTACAAATTCTCCCCCCCCAACACTGGCTTGTTGACTAGGTATTTAAGAGCTAAATGATCTATAAACATCTTGAAATTTGTTCCTAGTACGTATTTTATGAACTTCTGGAGTGCATAAGCCATAGTTATGACTTATCTTTCTATGGTATTGTAATTCTCCTCTGACTCTGACGGTTTTCTGTTAGAAAATTTTATAGGATGGTCCAATTCCCCTATTCCCAGTTGTGCCAGAGTAGCTCCAAGTGTTATAGTTGATGCATCTACATGCACATGAAATGTATTTTCCCAATCTAAGAATACTAGTATTGGTGTTGTCACCATATTCTCTTTTAGAGTGTCCAATCCTCATTGATAGTCCTCATTCCACTGAAATTTACTATCTTTCCTCAACAGTTTCTCCATTGGTGTAGTGATCTGCACATACCATTTTATGAATTTCATGTAGTATCTTGTGTGTCCCAATGTTTCTCTCAACTGACATACTGATTTTGGTGGTGGTAAATTGAAAATTACTACAATCTTGGCAAGATCTACTAGAAAGCCTTGTTTGCATACTATATGGCCCAATAGTATCCCAAAAGGTGTCCCAAAGATGCACTTCTTGATATTTAGTGATATCCGACATTGCCTGCATCTTTATAACATCATCCTTAAAACCTCTACATGGTCCTTCAACATATTGTACACTGTCTAATCATCCAAGTATTCCTCTAAAAATTGATGGATAAATTCTTTGAATGCAGCTATGACTACTATTGAGAATATTGTTGATGCATTCCTCAGCCCAAAAGCCATGACTGTGTACTAGTAGGACCCCCATTCTATGGAAAAAATGGTCATGTATCTATCTTCTGGTGCTATCATGATCTGATTGTAGCCTGAAAATCCATCTATGAATGAGTATGCTTCCTGGCCTCCTACATTCTCCAATACCTCATCTGTGAAAGGGGTAGGGAAATGGTCATGAAGGAAAACATCATTCATCTTCCTTAAGTCAACACATATCCTTATCCCTCCCCTAATTCATCTCTTGAACTACCATAGGGATTACCCATTCATATCTCTCCACTGGTTCTATGATTCTAACTTCTAGCATTCTGTCAATTTCTGCTTTTACTTTCTTCTTATATATTGGGTTCATTCTATGTGGTTTTTGTTTGAATGATCTAGCCTCATATTTTAGAGGTATCTTCATCCCTCCTAGATCTCCTTCTATAACTTTCATCTCTGTAAATTTTTTTGGGAATAGCTCACCGTACTTGTGCAGTAACTCTGTTATGTTTTCTACTGTTTTCTCATCCCAGTAGTCTCCAATGTTGGCCATTTTGGGATTCTAAATTGTCCAAATGTTTACTTTCTTCACCTTGAGTGACACATCAAAAAATTCTAATTCCAGAGATTGACCTTCCACCCCTCTTTCACCTTCAACTTCCATTATCTAAATGTTGTGTGGGTCCTCTTCATCTAATGCTTCTTCCTGCACATGGTAGCATGATAATAGTTCTTTCACTGTTTGTGTGTTCTGTAGTTGATATGTTGTCATAAGTTCAACTTCTGGTTCCTTAATAATATCACCCCTATGATTTGTTTGAGTGCTGAATATATGTTGGGGTTCTCATGTTCAAATGAGAAAGTGACTGTAAACTTATGTTGTAATACTGCCCATTCTGCAGTCCCTCTGCGCAATTCTTGGTCCACATACCCTTTTTATGGGATTCCTTCTAGTGTATGAATAAAGTGATGAGGTCATTCCCCTGGTGGTGCCATCATCCATAATGTTCTACATTTCTCCAAGTGTTCCAGAGGTGACCTCTGTCCATCATATATTTTCATCATTCTTCTCTTCTACTCTATGTCGAACCTAATGCGCAATAGTTGTTTGCATTGGTACCAGTCCTTAACGGTCTCTTTGTGCACACCCCAACATCTTGCAAGTGTTTCCTTGAGTGCTATATCTAGAGATAAGAGCCTTTGATTCTCTAATAGTGCATCTTCATATCTTGTTAGGAATTATTCTAAGTCATTCACCCCATGAAAGCTGGGAGGTTCTCTCATCTCTGTACCTACCCATCTTACTGCACGATCTATTATTGCACATCTTCTTGTGGAGACTTCATGTAATCATTGTTGCCAATTTTACAACACTACATCTGAGTCTGATGGACATGAAGTGATACTTATCCAACTGAGTACCCCATCTGTAGTTGGATTCACATAATCTTCTTCTCGCGTGGTGGTTCTATACAACTGGTTAATTTCCTGGAGGTCTAAACAAGTGGGTTATAAAAACCTTTCTCCTTTTGATGGATCTAATGGTGCAATGAATATGTATTCTCCTGACTGGAATGCCATCTTCCTCATCTTTAACTTGATTATTTCCTGATTGTCAAATGCCCAATCTAGTCCAAGCAGTGTTGGATAAGGTGTTATTCCATCCACTATTTCTATTACTTCGAAGTTTGCCTTAGTGGACACTCCATCTAGATCTACTATCACTCGCTTTAGCCTTCCAATTGGTATAACTCTGTGTTGATTTGATATTTTTAGTTGAACAGGTGAATATCCTAATGTCGGCTCTCCCATACATTGCCATGTCTTCTTGGGTAATACATTCACCTCAGAGCCTAAATCCAGTATGATGTCCCACATATTGAAATCTCCAATGTTAGCATTTAATTTGATTTCCCTGCTTGTCTTCCTTCTTGTGTGCAAGTGATTGACTATTTTCTGTTCTAATTCCCCCTCTATCTCTGAGTTACATATTTCTAGCATATTTTTCAAAATTATAATAGATTATTGGTCATTTAATAACTTGACACATGATTACAAAAAAGAATTTATGGAACTTACTTGTCCTAGAGGTTGCTCTTCATTAGTATGATCCACTAATGAAGGCATCTCATACGTTGTTACACCCCGAGTATGTTGTACAATTGATGTAGATGCAATGTTTAGAAGAATTCATGTCTGGCTTGCTTGACTATCCCCTTTTTATTCTGCGCATCAAACTTCTTTTGTAGTTCAACATTATTCTTCACCCATTGGTGTTTTTTTGGATCTTGTCTTACTGCATCATTTCCTATCTTATCTCCTCCACACATAACTATATTGATATTAATTCCATCATCCCTTACTTCTGCATAAATCCACTGAACATTCTGATTGTTCTGATTTCTCTTTTCCTAGATCTTTCCCAATAGTGTGGGATAGTCTTATGTATCATGATATAATGCATGACAATACATACAGGTCGTAGGCGGAAGTGGACTTTCTCTTTCATAATGTCTTGGCTGTTGAAATTTATGACATACCACTGGTCCTCTGCCTCTTCCAAATCCTCCTCTACCTCATCCTCCACTTTTGTAGCCAGCTCGACCTCCTATTTATACTGCGTGGGATTATACTGTGGTTACGCGGTATTGTACTACGACTGCACAATATTATATTGTTGTGGTGCAATGATATGTGTCTAGTAATTGGTTAAACTATGGTTCATCTTTCCTTGGCATCATCTCTACCTGCACCCTATAGGTATCTGATGTCTATTCCCTCATCAGCTCCATTGTCCTGCAACATTTGTCATCATGGCCTACTGACTTGCAAAATTTGCAATATGAACTCTTAGTCACTTTCTAGTATTTCTGCATCAATGGAAAATGATATGGATCATGCCCCTATGTCATACAGATTTCACACCATAGTCCTCTTAATGGAAACATGTTTGGCATTCCTATTTCCATGTACTGTGCGAATGTTTGGAATTCATTCTTGTGGTGTCCTTATGTCCTACATGTGGCACACCAAACATTTTCTCTTTTGTCCTTACCCCTGTTCTGGTTTAGCTAAAATGTTAATTTCTTCATATCCTCCTTCAACTCCTCTATGGATGGATTTGTCTTCTGATATTGGTTCTCTTCCAGTTGTAGGGATTCCCGCAGAGCCTCTTCCTAAGTTTGAAACTTCCGTTGTCTCAAAGAGTACTTCGAATGTGGTAGCAATGAATTGAAAAACATATGCCTATGTTTCATATCAGTCATGACATATTTTATCTTTCCCTTCAATCGTTTAAATATTTGGTCAATATCCCACACAGATTCCCCTAGTTTATGTCTGATCTCTATCATCTCATTCATGTATTGATCCTCTGAGATAATCTTTTGGAATTCATTTATCGACTGATTCTTTATATCCACAATCATTCTGGTTGTCCCTGGTGGACTGTTTGTAGCTAATATCATGTACCAATCCAGTGCATGGTCTCTTAGCATGATGGCTAACTGCACAAGTTTAGTGTTTTCATCTTTGGTGTTTTTTTCTTCCTAGATATTTTCACAAATGAACAAGTGCTTCTCGGGGTCCTTCAAAGCCTCTCCCTTGAATTCTGGTAATATGATGGTGAAATCATGTCCTGCCATCCTGAATGTCGAACTACTACCTCTGCATGGTGTATATACTTGGCTACCACTTCCTAAACTGGCTCCTCTAGTTTCTTCTCCTTGACTATATGTACTTCATGATGTCTTCCTTCTGAAATTCGGTTGTCTAAATGGTGGTGTTCTTATTGGTGTATTAGTCACACATGGGTTTATGGGTTCCACACTGACACTGCTATGGATAGGAGTGTTTCCTTATGTTCATGTTCTTGGACCTCCTTTCTTCCTTTCATATATCATGCACGGGATTTCCACAATTTTCTACATAGCTCGAAGATCCTCTACCTCTTCTTCATCACTTGCTAAGCCTTCCCTCATGGATATGGATCTATTCTTGTTGTTCATGTTATATTGGTAGGGTAATCCACTACACGTTCTTCCAGCTATTTCCATGATCTACTTGATCTGGTCTTCCTCAATCATGATTGGATCCAAGGCCTCCTCCTTCTTTCCTCTATCCATTTCTTCCTCCATTCCTCTGTCTCTTGTCAGTGCTTCCCCCCTTCCCCCATGCATGCAAGGAAGTTTAGTTGTTTGAGGCCATTGTCATTACACCTTTGTTATATAGTAATATATTAATGGAAGTATATAGAGATCTAATATGCCTGGCCTCGAGGTCCCTTCAGGAAATATTTCTCTGCTGTGCTATAAGACTTCGCAGTATATACTGCAAATTCTGTAATAAATCCTACAACAATGATTTCTAACCAGAATTCTACGACACACATAAATTTATTATCAACTTGTTGTAACTGCACGATCTCCACAGGATTCCACTCTAGCTATCTAATTCGATTTGTAGGGTGTTTTTCTTTCAAACTCAATATCCACTCCTGCAACACATGTGGGAAATCATAGAAAAATACTTCATGCAAGTCGTTGAATATGTACTTGTCCAGATATTTGTGCAGTGTTAAATTTGGGTTTTTGTTATATTTCTGTGCAAACTCCATCTCCTTTGTTTTCAACCAGCTCTTGATATATTCGTTTATTGGGTTCCACGGTCTCAAAATCTCCTTTTATATTCTTATTCTTTTAATGTTTTGTCGCCATATATGACATTCTTTTTACACTTCTTCAACAGATCTTATTCACTCAATCCCATTCTGTTCCAACTGAAAATAGAACAATTTGTTGAATTTAATAGTTTATCTACTCTGATATTACTTTAATATCATACATTGACCCAGGTTTAGATATAGCAAGATTTCAACAAAATCCCTCTAAAACTATCGGCCCCCATGGTAAACCATAAGACAATGTAGTACACATGGTGCACTGTGCAGTCTCACCCGAGATAGTTCTATGGGTGGCTGCAATACTTAGACGTTTGCATCTTGGGAATAAGTGGGGATCTGTATCTATCCCTTTTGATCTTCATTTATTTAGTCTACTATCTTAATTAAACAGACACTCTTGCTCATGCATGTGAAATATCAGATCTAACTAGTTCCTTCATTCATTTATCTAGCATTTAATCATTAACAACAATGGAGATGCATAACATTCAGTCACATAACACAATTTTTACTGTGTTTCACCCCCCATGCTATGTCCACAAATATTTGGCTATCAATCTCTTTTATTATGTCTCAACAATATATCACGTCGTGTGCGTTTATAGTCTTGGATATTACAATCTTAACAAGATTCTCGATCCCCATGAGACTGACTAGATCTCACTAGGATCCTTAGCCTGTGATCTAACCCTCGAGATTGAGTTTCTAGAATCTTCTCTAGCTTACCAGCTTACAAAATGTTGTAGTTATATCCTTCCTCACTCTTCTCTCCGTCTATTTTCACCCCTTTCTTCTCTCTCTAAACCTCCAAGGTACTACTTATACATATTATTGGCTTATCATCCATTACAATATCTTGCAAAAAACATAACCCTAATGTAGTTAGGTCTCCTTTCCATGTGTGCCTCGCATCCTTCCCTCACACACGTTTATTTTCCTTTTAAATGTCTTTTCTTCAACTTTGTTCTTTTCTCTCCAAAAATGGCATTTTCCCCAAAATGGGCCTATGCCCAACAAACAAGTTGCATCTATTTGTATGTGTTCCACGACCCCACATTTCACTGAAATATCAGTTGAAACAATTTTCAAGATGTTAGTATGTTACCCAAGTTTCCTTCAGTGAAAATGGATTGTGAAGTGGAAGACAATTGGGATTTATCTCCATCATCATTTGAAACGAGGTTTTGAATGTGTGTCTCTACTTTTTCTTGACTAGGAAGGAAAGATGATCGATTATGTGGATCTTCCCATGGTCTCTCTCCTAAATTCATAACTTCCATGATGGCCTCATCAGAAGCTGAAACATAATTTAGGAGGTCATGTGAAGTGAATGGAGTGTTAACCCAGTAAGGTAGAGAGAATTGATCTAGATCCTCATCTAGTGGGAGACTAGGATCAGGGTCAATAAATTCTCTTACTAACTATCACAATGAATATGATAATTCAATTAGTGTCAATGGAATAGTTGTTGGATTACTAAGAGGGGGGGTGAATCAGTAATAATGTAATTATAATCCTTTTTGACGCAGCCTCACTCGCAAGCACGTCCACTCACAGGATCTTCTCCTTTATCATGGCTCGAAGAACTGTAATGCTCTTCTATTTCCCTATCGGGAAATCTGCACCCACAACAATCCTCGTAGGATCCCCCTTCTTTACAATCAGGAGATCGAACTTTGTGAATCCAAAGGTCGAGCGTCGGTCTCTCGAACCTCCGAAACCCGACAATAGTCAGTGCTGACCTTTCCCTTCTCCTATCGGGATTTCTTCTATCGTGATTTTGCCACTCGCGATTTCAAGCAACTTGCTTTATTGACTCCCAAACCCCGATATGCCGAAACTCCGATGCACATGCGAGTTGACCTTTCAATGCCTTCACTCCATCAACATTTTGGAGTTCGCAGTATCGCGAATCTTGATGAGATGTTTTCGGCACTTCACCCTGCAAAATTCCAAAACTCGTGCTACCTGTCCACTCCACTAACTCCTGTGGCCCCACACTATTCTTTTGGCTATTGGGATATTTTGTTTCGTGATATCGCGACTCCCACTGCTATATTCACGGGACTTCAACCCACGAAACCCCGATACATGATTTCACGTGTGAATCTGACGGCCCTTGTGTCTTGGATCTATGGTCCTGCCCCTCCTGAGCTTCAACCTTTTAGAAAACGTGATGGTTTATCTCCCCTGCACCTCTGTGAGATCTGACAGCTCCCAAAAATTCATGAATTCTCCTTGGATAATTCCGACCGTCCGTTCCTCTTGATGAGACCTGCGAAGTGACTAAGTGTTCTTCCACGGAACACGTCTACCTGCGACGCAAACTTATGACGCTTCCCTTGAATTTACTGTCACTTCTTCACTACACTTTCCTTCAACAGGTTTGAAAGCCTTATCCTTCCTGAGCTTTCTCAACTCTGAATCTTTCAGAGAACCTTGCATGCACCCCTTGCGGAAAACATTCAACAACTTCTAGTTGTTGAATCTTCGACTCTGTGCACACTTGCAACAACAGTCCTTCAACTCTCGCTCAGGTTCGCAACCATGAACTTCACTCGGCCTATGCACTCCTTGCATGGCTCATGTGCTCAACTGCACTTTCACAGAGATGAGAGAAAAATCTATCTCTATTTGAACCCTCTGTCAACGCACTCCTTGCGGACACTTCAACTGCACCTCCTTGCAGGAATCTCAACTCAAATAGAGAAACAATTGAAACTCATTCCTTCTTCCTCTCAGACTTCAAACTCAAACATGAAATCATATACACAACATATAAATAAAATGTATAACAGGAAGAAAACATTCATGAGCATATCATTCAACATCAATACACAAAGAACAACACAAACCATGAATTTGAACCAATCCTTTCTATTAATTCAAAAGTCTGTACATGGGTGTTCTTACACAACTCTCTGGATGCTCTTGCTCCAATGCTTCTAAATCAGCTTCAATAATGTTACAATACACAATGAGGGTGTCTATATCCCATTTCCCTCTTGCGCTTTCAAACAGTCTAATCTAGAATTAAATTCTACCTACCTGCATTAACTATCTTAAATGCCTCCTACCTACTAAGGAAGAGAGCTAATGGATCAAGGTCCGATTACAATTTACAAGTGTGCCTCATCTTAAATGACTTCATTTAAGATTGTGCAACAACTTCAAGGTGATTTTCAAAATTTGTGCTGGCGCTCGTCCAGCTGTCCACTTGCATTCGCGCTGGATCGCTTGATGTGAGAGATGCTCCTGCATCATACTCCCTCGCTTGAAAAATTTCACGGGCTCCTGTCCATGATCTCCTGCATGGTCTATCCATGCTTTTGTATCTCTGTTTCATTCTCCTAGCTGGCATATTCAACTGGATGGTTCTTCCATTTGACTAGATACTCAAAGTATTGCTTTTGCGTGGTCCTCTTGCTTACTCTTTTATCCAGTATGTACTCCATCTGCGACTTATCTACAACTGGCATCTGCTTTGTCCACTGGATCATTGGCTGCTCATCTCCAGTTGTTGTCTCTTCAGCTCCATATGGGTACAAATCTAAGATATTGAATATCGGAGAAATTCCGATCCCATCGGGTAATTCAATCTCATAAGCGTTTGCCCCAAATTTCCTCAAGACCCTACATGGCCCGATTTTATTCATCTTTAGCTTATTATATGTTCCCCTCAGGAACCTTTCTTTCCTCAAATTTGCCAAAACTAGATCACCAACCTCAAATTGAAGTTGTCTTCTATGTTGATCAACTTTGCGTTTATATTCGTGGCTTGAATTCAATAGTCACTCCTTCACCTGGCTGTGAAGTTCTTTCATCGCCTCTGCGAATTCTTCTACACTAGTGCTCCTAGTCGTAGTCTGTTCTGAATCCCTCAGTTCATAAATTCCCCTCGGCTGCATGCCATAAACAACCTAAAATGGACTCTATCCTGTGATCCTATTCACTGAGTTGTTATACACAAACTCTGCCTATGGTAATATGTTATCCCACTGGCTGTGGTGCTCTGTCACCAAGCTTCTCAACAAATCTCCTAGACTTCTGTTCACCACTTATGTCCATCCATCCATTTGAGGATGCTAAGCCGAACTATACACCAAGTTATTTCTCATCTTCTTCCATAAAGTCCTCCAAAAATTCCCTATGAATTTTGTATCTCGATCCGAAACTATACTCTTTGGCAACCCATGAAGTCGAATAACCTCTTTGAAAAACAAGTTCGCAATGTGAGTTGCATCGCTGGTCTTTTGACATGGAATGAAGTGTTCCATCTTGGAAAATCTATCCACCACCACAAAGATTGAATCAACACCTCTTTGTGTCCTTGGCAACCCCAATACAAAATCCATGCTAATTGCATCCCACGACCTTTCTGGTATGGGAAACGGTTGATAGAACCCCGCATTCTGCTTCTTCCACTTCGAATGCTGGAAAATTATACATCTATCCACAAATCTGTTGACATCTACTCCCATTCCCAGCCAAAAGTATGACTCATTCATCTTTGCGAACGTCTTGTCGTGGCCAAAGTGCCCTGCCAATCCTCCACTGTGTTTCTCCTTCAGCAGATTCTCCCTCATGGAGTATTTCAAAATACACAGTTGATTGCCCCTGAATAGAAATCCTTCCTGGATCATTTAGTCTATTCATGGGCTTCTATCTCTGAGAATTGGATTCTCAACTGTTTCATACGCTTCCTTAAAATCTGGATCATCAGCGTACATGTCGCTAAGATCATCAAAACCTAACGTTTTGACCTTGAATTCCTTCAACAACAAACACTTCCTACTCAAAGCATCAGCCACTTTGTTAGCAGTACCAGAAATATGTTTAATCACAAAAGTGAAATTTTTCATATACTCAACCCATTTGACATGTTTTTGATTCAACTTTTCCTGTTGAGTCACAAACTGCAGTGCATGATTGTCACTGTATAAAACAAACTCTTTTGGGATCAAGTAATGCCTCCATTTCTTCAGTGCCTGGATGATAGCATAAAACTCCTTGTCATAAGTGGAGTACTTCACTTTCAATTCATTCAGCTTCTTGCTGAATTATGCTATCGGTCTGTCTTCTTGACTCAAGACTGCCCCAATTGCAAATCCACTTGCATCGCATTTCACCTGAAATGTCTTTTGGAAATCCGGAAACACCAAAACTGGTTGTTTCATGATCTTCCTCTTCAACAGATTGAAACTCTTTTCAGCCTCTTCAATCCAGTGAAAATACTTGTGTCTTTTCTTCACTGTGTCCATCATTGCTGCGCTAATTCCATTGAAATTCCTGATGAATTTTCGGTAGAAACTAGCCAATCCGTGAAAACTTCTCACCTCAAAAATATTCTTCGATGATGGCCAATTCTTGATCACTTCCACCTTATCTGGATCCATCCTCAACTCATTTTCCAAAATAACAAACCCCAAGTACATGAGTTCTGTCTTCATGAATGAGGACTTCTTCATATTTATCAACAACTTCTCCTGTTGTAACCTCTACATCACTATAGCCAAATGCTTCAGATGCTGCCACTGTTTTACTGTAAACCAGTATGTCATCCAAATACACAATGACAAATTTCCTAATGAACTCCTTCAGGACTTTGTTCATCAACCTCATGAAGGTACTCGGTGCATTTGTTAAGCCAAATAGAATAACAAGCCATTCATTGGTTTTGAATGTTGTCTTCCATTCGTCACCTTCTCTCATACGGATCTGGTGATAACCGTTTTTCAAATCAATCTTTGAAAAATACTTGCTCCACTCAAGCAATCCATCAGATCATCCATCCTCGGCAATGGAAATCTGTACCTGATGGTTATCTTATTAATCACCCTTGAGTCAGTACACATCCTCCAGCCTGTTGGCAACCAATTCAATTTTTTCTATTATCCTATAAGATGCCTACACCTATGTCTTCCGAACTTCAAATTGTCGTCGCATTTTTCAAATAGACGATGTTTTCATTTCTTGTGACACTTGAAAATTTGTCTCCATTAATTTTTCATGACTATAAGCGTGAAAACTTCTCCTTTCGAGGTCACATTTCGATCACTGTTTGATTTGTCGTCATCTTTTTATCATTTTTTTATGGCACTTACCTTTGGTTTATCGTTATGTGGCAGAAAGGATTTTTGAACTTTGCCTATTTGGACATTTGCATAACTTGATTTTATTAAACTTGTGAGGCATTGAGCATATAGATTTATACTTGCCTAGTCATTGAATTGCATAGGGGTCATGATTTATTTTTGTTTTTATATACGATATGATCCTTATAATAATCTTTTTATGGCTCTTGGCTTGTAAATTTTATGAGTATCAATTGGCACAATGGTTTAAAACTTTTGATTAAACATTTATACATTCGTACATGGTTAACAACCGGTGTTGGTTATACGTTGAATATTCATGGTTTGAAAGATTATAGTTAATGGCGTGTTGGCATAACACTCACCGTTTGATTCTTTGTCTAGCCGAATGATTTGGTTTTGAGCTATGCTATGATTGATTGAACAGATGTGGAATTCACCGGTTGTACTTTGCCATAACTATTTTGCATGGCAGTGAATAACTTCACCACCCTCGCATGTGCACATTAATGCGTTCCCCCTTTGATCGTTCATTGTTGTTAGACCGAATGACTCTGCTCCTGTGCGTTGGTGAATTCGAACCAAACCCTTACCATGTGCTCACACCATGGCCCCTATCATCTGAGCTGAACCCAATGGCATCCAGGCTCTGTTGATGTTTGACAGTGCCCGCAGTGACCTCGAGGACAATGGGTGGCTTCCATTTATACAAAAATTTGAGGGTTTTAACCTTTGCATAGTTCAACAATTCGCCATGACCTTTGATGTCTGTCGAGCCAAGGTCGGTGATATTCAATTGCAAATTGACGAACAGTTTATCAGTCTTGCTACGGGTTTGCCTGCCATTAGACAACGATGGTCCAAGAATTGAAAAGTAGAGGAGGTCCCTTAGACACTTCTCTTCCAGTCACATAAAATCACTTCCTGTGATAAAGGTTTGCCAGTAAGTATGCTTAAACAATGTTGGCATGATTTATTGATGATAATCAAACAGTTTATCACCTGCGAAGGCCGGTACAGGTTTGTTTTCTTACACCACCTTCGTTTGCTTATGGTTTTTATGGGTTATCAGCTCAATATGCCCTATTATTTGCATAGAAGCCTGTTTAAAATGTCAAAGAAGTACAAAAGGAACCAGGCTGATAGTAGCCTTTTTTATTATGGGCTGGTTAAGATTATTGTTGTCTGTCATTTGGGTTTACACGGAGATTGTTGGAGCAATTTCCTTGCTCGGAATGATTTTGAGGATTCGAACCCTCCACAGGTTGACAAACCTGTGGTGAGAGAGGACAAGTCTGTACCCCCAGTACCCTACAACATCCTGCTACCTAAACCCATGGCCGACTCACCTATCGACCTACCCCACTCTGTGACTAAGGGTGTTGAGACTATTAAGCCTTTGGGAAAAAATCCTAAGGCGAAACCCACTGTAAATGCCAAAGGAAAAAAGAATGCTCGTTTAATTTCACGTATGGCAAGAAATAAGCCAAAACCTCCTGTTGATCCAAACCCTATCATGTTGAGTGAGGACTCCGATTCGGAAGTGGAGCGTTTCTTGGCTAGCGAGTACCCTTATTCGGAAGGTTTGTGTGCCGAACCCTCGTATGAATTTGTGTCAAACCTACCCCCCTGCCTACAGGACGACCCTAACTACCCAGGCATTAAGCTTCCTTCTGAAGCCCCCGGTCATTCATCCAAACCCTCTCCTGCTCTGTCAAAACCTACAGTGCCACCCTGTGATCAATGCAGCTTGTGGTTAGAGAGATATTATCTTGACGTTCCGATTCTACAGTCAAGAATTCACTCTTTGGAGGACCGGGTTGCACTGCTTACCAGTCAAAAGGCTAAGCTACAAGCCACTGATAAGAAACAAAAGACGACAGGCTCCATCTTGTTTAAAAATGTGGAATCAGCTACAGCGGTCGTGAATTATAAGTTGACATAATTTGAGCAGCCTCACACAGGTATGTTTTGATATCTCTTGTTTATATAACGAATTTGAATTCGTTTTTGAATAGCTCTGTTTACAGCATTGATTGTCTCTATTACATAGTATGCATTCTATACATAGCTATGCTTTGACTAAATGGAAGTTTGTTTTCCCAGTTTAGCTTCGATTGGATTTTCATCGATTTGATTGATCTTGGTGTGGATTTTATTTGTTTGATTTAGCTAAAATGGATGCTTTGTTGTCAATTGAAGTGGTTTGTATCTATTCTAGACAGAAGCTGTTTCTCATATCCAATTTAGAACACAATCGCATTTCATTTTGATTTCGTTATAATGTATAGACTATGATTAGCAACAATTTTGATATGGTTAATTGTTACGGTTTTATGTCCCATATGAATTTTGACCAACAGGAATACAATTCGGATCATTTCCAATGTGACTCTGTACAACGCACCCAAATCGTGAATAGATTCAATTCATAATGATTATGCTAAGAACCCAACCGATTAATTCACATTGGTTTACTCGACTATGTTATCAGTTGGATTCGTAATGGCAATGGATACTCTGTTTGATTTTGATTTGCATACGGGATTGGATTCATGATTTATTTCTATAATTAAAATAAGTCGTGATTAGTTTTGATTATTTGGCCAGTTTGCAATTATAACTTCTGTTGATTCTATTAAGATTGCATCTATTGACTGTGCAAGGATCAATGATCGAAATCTATCTCAAATTTGGTTGAGTTGATGCTGTTACATATGATTTCGTTTACACATAATCGAAACGGTCTTTCCATCTGTGTGTTTGATTAAACGATATGGATCTTTTTCTACATCATATCAAGTGGGAAATGGTTGGGTTGGATTAGATCATATCACATACGATATGACTCATTATTGATTTCATTTGGATATGAAACAATCTTGTTACTGTTTGACCTGATTTTATGGTAACAGAAAAACAAAGTATTCTTACCCCTGTTTTCGATTGAATCACTTTTGATTCTATTTAATGTTTAATAATAAAATCATTAGTGATTCGTTTTAAATGATCATTGGAAGAAAATTGGTTTTAATTCTTTTAAAAGATTTGATTTGATTTCGATTCTGATCTTGCATGTTATTTTAGACTAGCTATAGAATCAGATGATTCTGTAGCTAAGTCTATAGGATTAGATTTTTATTGGTTTGCTAATAAAATATCTTTCTAACTTGTTGTTTTTGGTCTATTGCAGATGAATTCGAAATTGCAGTGGATTTGATGAGTAGTTAGAGGATATTTGAAATATTTTGATTTCATTTTAGTTTCCTAGTTTAGTTGATTTTGGGAATATCTTCCCAGATTATGTAAACAGTTTGATAACTGCCACTGGGAGGTTTTACCCTGTGGAAAGACTTATATATACTTATTATTTTTGTAATAATGATCATCCTCATTTGTGGGAGAACAAGGATATGGAATTTTAATACAGACTGAGGCAGAATTTGGTGTTTTGTTACAGCTTTAGCTTCTCATGATATCAATATTTTGTTTCATGTTATGTATATCAATTTGTATTTGGTTAATGACTACTTTAGCTATCTTAATCTTTTGCAAATGATATAATTCAATCACTGTAATCCATATCTGATTTCTTCTAGTATTTAAAAAACATAGAAATTGTTTGATTTAGTTTGTGAATGACAAATTTCTCGTCTTCATGAGTTGAATTATTAATAAGTTTTTGCATAACAAGTTTCCCTTATTGCAGAGATTTATAAATCATATAATTGTTATGATTTTTTATGTCTTGTTTGTCCTGTAAACAATTCAAAGAGAAGAATAGCCTATCGTTTACGAAAAGCTTTTGGATTAACCTGTGTGAGTTTCCTTCCTCCGACCAGCTTCGAAGTCATCATACACAGGACAAATTAGGAGCGTTTCCAGGTCAGTTTATCATTTGTTTGTTTAGTATATTATTAGTAGTTTAGTTTAGATATAAGTTTAGTTAGATATATGTAGAATTAGTATATTAGATTGTTTAATTTCAGTAAGTTTCATTTCTTATTCATAAAATATAAAAATCAAAAAATATCTCTAATTGTCTTAGGATAGAAAGCACATGAGTTTTACAGGTTTTATTTAAATCTGTCAGTTGTAGATATTGTATATTTTTGAATAAGTTATAGTACAACAAGTAGTTAGACAACTAATTAGTAGAGTTAGTATAGTAGTAATTAGTAGTTTTTATATATATAATTAATTAGATTAGTGTATTAGTTTGTTTTAGTGTTAGTAATAGTTTGTTTTATTTATTGTTAGTTAGTTTAGTTTCTTGTATTTAGTTTAGTTTAGTTTCTTAGTTTTAGTTAGTTTGTTTTATTTAGTTTAGTTTAGTTTATTTGTTTTAGTTAGTTTAGATTAGTTTTCTCTTTGGTTTTCTTAGAACCTTAGAATGACCAACGGAGCCATTAAACCCGTCAGGGTGGACCATTCCAAACGGCTTGGGTTATTAGACAACCCTGGACCGATTCCACTCTCTCAGTTGACGGACGGTCAATTTCACCCGTCAACAAATGGCACTAGAAGGAGAGCCTGAACTTAATTAATGGCACGAGGCGGTCGCAAGACTCCTCCCCCCCCTAATCGCTCACCTATAGTGACTAGAAGCCTTTCACAAGATAATATTCCCCTTCAAACAACAACTACTTCAACCGAAGATCCGCAGATCACAGTTGAGCCAACAACCCCTAATCCTACAGGTGGTGATACACAAGAGATTATCCATAAATCTCTTATTAAAACACATAGTGCCTTATCTCGTCTTAGGCAACCAAACCGTCTGTGGGGTCAACCTTTAGACTTCTCTAATATCAGAGAACAATTAGGTGAAACTAACCTCGCTGTGAATCCTACAGATCTGTACACAAATCTTGCCGCAGGAGGATTTGGGATACCCCCTTCACCACCTCCCTCATCTCCTTCCTCTTCTGGAGGAGATTCCTCTTCTGACGAAGGTAACTCACCTTCTCAGCCTTCCACACCCACTACCACAATGGAAAATCAGAACAATCCTGCTAGACCTTGGTTGGACCAGGATGCTGTAGCTGTACCTGGAGCCCAACACCCTTTGCCTAAACACCCAGAGAAATGGCTTCCTAAGTTTGACCCTGATTCAAAATAGATAGCTGAAGATCATATCAAAAAATTTATGTTAGCCACCAGACTTCGTAATGTTGAACATGAAGACGTTGTCTGTAGGTTGTTCCCTTATACTTTTGAGGGTAATGCATCCACTTGGTACTTTGCCCAACAACCCCATACAATAGTGTCTTGGGAAAAGTTTGAGTCATGCTTTTTGGAAAAAATTGGAGATGGTAAACCTCCAGAGGTCTTAGTCATGGATCTTTCAAGCTTAAAAATGAACCCAAAAGAAAAAGTTAAAGATTTTAATCAAAGATTCCTAACGCATAAAAATCGAATCCCTACAGATTTTATGCCTGCTGAGAGTCTTGTAATAGCTTAATACACTAAAGCTCTACATCAAAGTATAGCTATTTGGGTCAAACGATCTAAAAAGGCTACGTTGTTAGAAGCCTTCAAGGAGGCTAGTCAGATTGAAAAAGATATACTTAGTCTTAAGGACTCTTCTAGCAACAAAACTGAGACTAGTTCTTCTTCCAAAAAGAAGATTGAAATTCTCCCCAGACCCACACAAAGTAAAACACAACCTGAAAAATATGATTTGGAAAATTTAACTAAAGTTGTACAAAAATTGTCTAATCAAGTTATAGATTTAAAAAGGTCAACTGAAGAATCTTCCTCGAGTAAAGGACCCTATAAACCTCCTTTCAGAAAGCCTTTTCCTACCAACCGACCTAACCCAAACCCCGAAGGCTTAAATCTAGAAAGTTTGCAATATGCCCTTCAAACAATTATAGAAGCCCAAGCTAACTTTATGCCCCCGGATGTTCCTCAAGACGAGGTCGAACAGGAAACAGTTCAAGAAGAAGGGTCTTCTCCAAACTTCTTTGGACATTTCTCGGACAACATCTTCCAAGCTAACTTCGAGACTGTTCACCCTTACAACACTAGGAGTAAGACAACAAACAAGCTTTCTACCGAGAACACTACAACTTCACCTCCAAATCCATCTAAATCGGCAGAAGCTAAACCGAGCAATGTCAGTCCCAAATTAGATTATGATGTTGTTGAATATCTTAAAAAATTAAGCGCTAACATTTCTATTTATGAGTTATTGAAGTTTCCATTTTTGTTACAGAAGATGTTGCAAAATATTTTAGAGAATGACAAGAATGGTAATTCAAATGGTAACAAGGTTGTGCAAAGCAAAGTTCCGCAGAAGACTTCCACTAAAAATAATCTTGATCCTCAAGATAAAGGAAGTCTTCCTGTAACCCCTGTAAATAATGTAAATAATGTAAATAATGTAGATAAAGTAGAATTATAAATTGCGAGTAAGAAACCACAGGCTACTACTCTTAGTACTCGCAAGAATGTACCTCCTTTTCTTTTAACTTTCAAAATTTTCAACAGAAATGTGCATAATTGTATGGTTGACTCATGAGCGTCATCTAATGTGATGACTTGGTCTGTTTGCCAAAAGATTAATGCTGAAGTGGAACCATCTACTTTGAAAATAATACAACTTGATCGAACAGATGTTAAAGTTATAGGCGAACTAAAAAATGTATTAATTAGATTATCGTCTAACCCAAAGGTTCATCAGGTTATTGATATAATTGTGGTGGATATTCCAGAAGTGTATGGTCTGTTTTTGAGCAGGGACTAGTTAGAGAAGCTACATGGTTACTTCGTGACAGACTGGTCTCACTTATGGCTTCCAGAGAATGGTAAGCCCAACAAGATTAGGGTGAATCGTGAGCATTACCTTAAGTTCACGGTCACAGATTTGAATGACCCTAATGAACCATATACACCTCCTGCAAATTCACCTGAAGTCCAAGGGATGGACACCTTCTTCGGAAATTTCATGGCTGAAGTTTCACCTATCATCAATCCTGAACAGTAGTCCAAGATCATAGCATATGTGCAACCATCAACTTCTATGCAACGATCCCATGAGCCCGATGGAAATCAAATTTGGTCTCTATATTTCGACGGTTCTAAGTCTAAAGAAGGAGCTGGTGCAGGCTGCATCATTATCGATCCGACAGGTATTAATACATTAAGGGCTTGTAGACTATAATTTGAATGTACTAACAATACCACAGAATATGAGGCTTTACTGTAAGGTCTCAGAAAAGCTTTGGATATGGACATTCAAAACCTGGTTGTATTTGGTGACTCTGAAATAGTGGTTAGACAGGTAAGGGACTCTATACACTGTCTTTCCCTGAATCTCAAAAGTTACCAGTCTGAGGTATGGAGTTTAATGAATAAATTTTCTTCTTTCAATATAAATTCCATTCCTAGATTAAATAATGCAGAAGCAGGTCTACTAGCTAATGTAGCCTCAAAAATTCTTCCTGCACAAGGTTTATCCCCAAACGCATTCTCCGTCGAGCTATTGTATCGACCATCTGTTCCTGACAATATCACAAACTGGAGAGTATTTGACGATGATCAACAGATCATTAACTTTCTGCATATGGAAGAAACCTTTCAAGGCGCAGTGATACATGAATGCACGCATGACGACAATTTACACGATTTTACAGTAATACCTGATCCGAAATCTCCTGAAGCTCTATCAGACATGGTAAATTACATACCCAAATCCATAGTTAGATTAGAAAAGTTTTATGATTTTGAAGATAAGTTTAAAAAGACGGCCAATTGTAAAACTAATAGTTCCTCGTTGTCTTATGAAAAAGTTAATTTAGGAACTAGTGAAAATCCTCAGTGCATCAACTTAGGCTTGGGATGTTCTAAGCAAGAAAAAGCTTCTTTTGTTAAATTATTTAAAGAATTTAAGGATGTATTTGCATGGACATACGATGATCTCAAAACGTTCGATCCTAATATTATACAGCATGTCATCCCGATGAAGCCCCAAACCTTACCCTTCCAACAGAAACTGAGGAAAATGCATCCTAAAATTGAACCGACCATTCAAAAAGAATTGAATAAACTCCTAAGTGCTAAAATAATTTTTCCTGTTAGACACACTCAATGGGTTTCCAACCTCGTCCCAATACGGAATAAAAATGGGGAAATCTGACTTTGTGTCGATTTCCGAAACCTCAATAAAGCATCTGACAAAGACAATTATCCTGTCCCACCCATGGAATAGATCCTTCAACAAGTATCTGGTTCCGAGAGGCTATCCTTACTGGATGGTTTCTCTAGATACAACCAAGTCTTGATGTCTCCGCCAGACCAACTAAAAACTACCTTCCGTACCCTGTGGGGCACTTATGCTTATCGCAAAAGGCCCTTTGGATTGATTAATGCTGGTGCTACCTTTCAAAGAGAAATGGACATTGATTTTCGAGGCTTAATCAATCACTCCGTAGTAGTTTACTTAGATGATGTGACCATTTATTCTAAGAACAAAGATGATCATCTAGCTCACTTACGAGCCGTTCTGCTACGATGTCGTAAATACGCCATCTCCTTGAACCCCAAGAAGTCCATCTTTGCAGTAGAACAGGGTAAATTACTAGGATTCATTGTGTCTAGTGATGGGATGATTATTGATCCTGAGAGGAGTCAAGTCATCGCTAAAATGCCCCCACCTACCTCCAAAAAATCCATGCATTCTTTCCTAGGCCAGATTAATTTCGTGAGAAGATTTGTCCCCAGTTTCTCCGAAATGGTCAGGCCTCTACAAAACCTGATTAAGAAAGACACCCAATATCACTGGGGACCCACAGAAAACCAAGATTTTAATGCCATAAAGAAGGCTATCATCGATGCTCCGTCTCTGATGATCCCTGACTTCTCTCAGGATTTTACACTCTATACTTTTGCCTCCGATCGTTCCTATGCTGCAGTCCTTACTCAGAAGAATTCTGATAATAATGAAGTACCCATCGCCTTTACAAGCTCTGCTTTCAAAGGTGCTGAACTTAACTATCCAACGGTTGATCGGCAAGCCTACACTGTTTTAAAAGAAGTTAAGCATTTCCGGTCCTAGCTTTTGAAGTCAAGGACAAAAATCATTGTCCTCTACCCTGCCGAAGGAACTTGTTAGTGCAGAAGGAGTTAGGAGAGAAGAGAGCTAACTAGGTCACCTCCTTGCATGAGTATGACTTAGAAATCACCCCGGATTATATCATGAGAGGCCAAGGAATGTGTAAGTTGGTTGTTGAAACAGGACAGTAAGAAGATAGTGATACGTCAAACCCAAAACAACACGACCAAAGTTTAATTTGTTGTGTGCAAAACCTCGTTAGTCCCTGGTACGACGATATTAGATACTGTCTCAAACATGGATCAACACCTCATCACCTTGACCCCACCAAAAGAAGAGCATTGAGACTAAAGTCCGCCTCCTTTCATCTAGTTAACGATATACTGTTTCGTCAGAATTTTGACGGCGTACTGATGCGCTGCCTCGAAAAAGACGAAGCAGAAAAAGTCTTGCTTGAGTTGCATGCAGGAGAAGCTGGTGGTCACTTCGGTGGCGAAACCACTACTCATAAGGTTTTAAGAGCCGGTTACTACTGGCCCATGATTTTTAGGGACACCCATGCCTTGTGTTGTAAATGTATCATCTGTCAGAAAGCATCAGGGTGGTTGCAAAAACCATCCTTCCCCTTGCAACCCATCTTATTAGACTCTCCTTTCCAGCAATGGCGCCTTGATATCATAGGTCCTATTAACCCTCCATCCTCACAACAACACAAGTATATTGTGACAGCCACAGACTACTTTACTCGATGGTCCAAAGCTGCCGCGCTAAGAAATATTAACACAAGTCAGGTGATTGCTTTTCTAAACTCGAATATTATCACCTGTTTCGGTATCCCTGATTGTCTAGTCTTTGATAACGCTTCATACTTTTCTTCTCTTGATATGAGTGAGTTCTCTTTGGAGAAAGGAATAAAGCTGAAGTATTCTGCTAGTTACTACCCCCAAGGCAAAGACTTAGCAGAATCAACAAACAAGAAATTGATCAAAATTATCAAGAGGACAGTGGCTGAAAATCACAAGAACTGGCACAATGCACTACTGAACGCACTGGGGGATGATAGGGTAACCCCCAAATCCGCTATAGGTAACTCCCCCTTTTTTCTCGTTTATGGCAGAGAAGCCATTCTGCCACCTCACATTCTTCTTCCTTCGCTTCAATTGTCACAAAAAGTCGAAGAAGAAGATTGTCCCCCTTTAGAAAGACGCATTAACTCTTTGATGAAGTCAGAAGAACTAAGAACCCAAGCTAAACGTAAGTTAGATCAACATCAACAATTGATTAAAAGTTGGTTCGATTCTAATTCTACTTCTGATAGGAATTTCGAAGTAGGCGATCTCATTTTGAAGTGGGACAAACCACACGAAGGAAAGGGTGAGCATACCAAGTTTCAAAACTTATGGCTTGGGCCATTTTTGATTGCTGAAAAGTTGGGTCCTAGTTCCTTTCGATTGCAGAACCTTTAAGGGGAGATTGACACCTATCTGGTGAATGGCCAAGCCCTGAAAAGATACTTTGCTTGATAACTACCCTTGTATATTATGTAAATATTTCATTTTGTTTGCATTTTTCGTTTTCTTTCTGTTTTGATTTTGACTTGAATTAATCAGTTTTTTATCTTTTTTGAAAAATACGCATACCTGTGCACCGAGCTATTCAGACAAAGACGATAGAAAAATTTCTTCGCTGAAATAACTTCTGAAATTTTGAACAAACATCAGTGATATATTGATATCTACTTTGGAAAAATTCTGTTGTTTGAAAGAAGTTTACTGATTTCAATCTCTGAGCAAAGTTTGTCATGATCATCTATTATCTTTTTACGCTGTCCCTTTTCCGTAAAGGAATGACTCAAAAAGATGTCTCCCTGTCGTAGGAAGTTGTTTTTATAAATAAAACATTTCTGGAGCTGAATAAAGGACAGTGCTAAAAAAAATTTATGAGGTCTAAAAAATATGTTAAAATATCAAGATTATCAGCGTCACCCCGCTCAGCTATATATCTACAAAAGAAAAACAAAATAAAGTTATGAACAAGAGCTGTGGGAAGTGCTTGTAAACCCGCCGGGATACTGAACAGGTCTGCTAGCAGCGGGTAAATGCATGCATGGCGCCAAGACAACTTCGCCGAGGTACTGAACATGCCCGCTGGCAGCGAAGCAATGTCGGGTACATGAAAATCTGTAAAAAAATATGAGAAACCTCTTTAATATCCTTTATTCTGATCTAGAACTTCTTGACAGGATACATATGTCATAGTGGGTTAAATGGAAACCCTGTCGAGGCTATGGACATCTGCTGGAAGCAGTGGCCATGCCAACAGTATTGAAGATTTTATCTTTAATATCATGACTTGTTGATCTTAAGACTGTTATTAGTTTTCATCTTTTAAAACACTACTGGAAAAGACGGTAAATGATGATGTTTGTACGATTTTTTGGTTGTTGTTTTTGAGTTGAAATTTTCTTTGCTGTCCTAATCTGAATTTATTTCTTTTGACAAAGATAATTGCTTCTACCAATGTGTCACCATTGTTGGCAGCCAATTCAATTTTTTCTATTGTCCTATAAGCTGCCTACACCTATGTCTTCCGAACTTCAAATTGTCGTCGCATTTTTCAAATAGATGATGTTTTCATTTCTTGCGACACTTGCAAATTTGTCTCCATTAAGTTTTCATGACTATAAGCATGAAAACTTCTCCTTTCGAGGTCACATTTTGATCATTGTCTGATTTGTCGTCATCTTTTTATCATTTTTTTATGGCACTTACCTTTGGTTTATTGTTATGTGGCAAAAAGGATTTTCGAACTTTGCGTATTTGGACATTTGCATAACTTGATTTTATTAAACTTGTGAGGCATTGAGCATATAGATTTATACTTGCCTAGTCATTGAATTGCATAGGGGTCATGATTTATTTTTGTTTTTATATACGATATGATCCTTATAATAATCTTT
>ML781287.1:976311-1004506 GCA_009831015.1 Picea engelmannii | reverse complement strand
ATTTGTTTGTTTAGTATATTATTAGTAGTTTAGTTTAGATATAAGTTTAGTTAGATATATGTAGAATTAGTATATTAGATTGTTTAATTTCAGTAAGTTTCATTTCTTATTCATAAAATATAAAAATCAAAAAATATCTCTAATTGTCTTAGGATAGAAAGCACATGAGTTTTACAGGTTTTATTTAAATCTGTCAGTTGTAGATATTGTATATTTTTGAATAAGTTATAGTACAACAAGTAGTTAGACAACTAATTAGTAGAGTTAGTATAGTAGTAATTAGTAGTTTTTATATATATAATTAATTAGATTAGTGTATTAGTTTGTTTTAGTGTTAGTAATAGTTTGTTTTATTTATTGTTAGTTAGTTTAGTTTCTTGTATTTAGTTTAGTTTAGTTTCTTAGTTTTAGTTAGTTTGTTTTATTTAGTTTAGTTTAGTTTATTTGTTTTAGTTAGTTTAGATTAGTTTTCTCTTTGGTTTTCTTAGAACCTTAGAATGACCAACGGAGCCATTAAACCCGTCAGGGTGGACCATTCCAAACGGCTTGGGTTATTAGACAACCCTGGACCGATTCCACTCTCTCAGTTGACGGACGGTCAATTTCACCCGTCAACAAATGGCACTAGAAGGAGAGCCTGAACTTAATTAATGGCACGAGGCGGTCGCAAGACTCCTCCCCCCCCTAATCGCTCACCTATAGTGACTAGAAGCCTTTCACAAGATAATATTCCCCTTCAAACAACAACTACTTCAACCGAAGATCCGCAGATCACAGTTGAGCCAACAACCCCTAATCCTACAGGTGGTGATACACAAGAGATTATCCATAAATCTCTTATTAAAACACATAGTGCCTTATCTCGTCTTAGGCAACCAAACCGTCTGTGGGGTCAACCTTTAGACTTCTCTAATATCAGAGAACAATTAGGTGAAACTAACCTCGCTGTGAATCCTACAGATCTGTACACAAATCTTGCCGCAGGAGGATTTGGGATACCCCCTTCACCACCTCCCTCATCTCCTTCCTCTTCTGGAGGAGATTCCTCTTCTGACGAAGGTAACTCACCTTCTCAGCCTTCCACACCCACTACCACAATGGAAAATCAGAACAATCCTGCTAGACCTTGGTTGGACCAGGATGCTGTAGCTGTACCTGGAGCCCAACACCCTTTGCCTAAACACCCAGAGAAATGGCTTCCTAAGTTTGACCCTGATTCAAAATAGATAGCTGAAGATCATATCAAAAAATTTATGTTAGCCACCAGACTTCGTAATGTTGAACATGAAGACGTTGTCTGTAGGTTGTTCCCTTATACTTTTGAGGGTAATGCATCCACTTGGTACTTTGCCCAACAACCCCATACAATAGTGTCTTGGGAAAAGTTTGAGTCATGCTTTTTGGAAAAAATTGGAGATGGTAAACCTCCAGAGGTCTTAGTCATGGATCTTTCAAGCTTAAAAATGAACCCAAAAGAAAAAGTTAAAGATTTTAATCAAAGATTCCTAACGCATAAAAATCGAATCCCTACAGATTTTATGCCTGCTGAGAGTCTTGTAATAGCTTAATACACTAAAGCTCTACATCAAAGTATAGCTATTTGGGTCAAACGATCTAAAAAGGCTACGTTGTTAGAAGCCTTCAAGGAGGCTAGTCAGATTGAAAAAGATATACTTAGTCTTAAGGACTCTTCTAGCAACAAAACTGAGACTAGTTCTTCTTCCAAAAAGAAGATTGAAATTCTCCCCAGACCCACACAAAGTAAAACACAACCTGAAAAATATGATTTGGAAAATTTAACTAAAGTTGTACAAAAATTGTCTAATCAAGTTATAGATTTAAAAAGGTCAACTGAAGAATCTTCCTCGAGTAAAGGACCCTATAAACCTCCTTTCAGAAAGCCTTTTCCTACCAACCGACCTAACCCAAACCCCGAAGGCTTAAATCTAGAAAGTTTGCAATATGCCCTTCAAACAATTATAGAAGCCCAAGCTAACTTTATGCCCCCGGATGTTCCTCAAGACGAGGTCGAACAGGAAACAGTTCAAGAAGAAGGGTCTTCTCCAAACTTCTTTGGACATTTCTCGGACAACATCTTCCAAGCTAACTTCGAGACTGTTCACCCTTACAACACTAGGAGTAAGACAACAAACAAGCTTTCTACCGAGAACACTACAACTTCACCTCCAAATCCATCTAAATCGGCAGAAGCTAAACCGAGCAATGTCAGTCCCAAATTAGATTATGATGTTGTTGAATATCTTAAAAAATTAAGCGCTAACATTTCTATTTATGAGTTATTGAAGTTTCCATTTTTGTTACAGAAGATGTTGCAAAATATTTTAGAGAATGACAAGAATGGTAATTCAAATGGTAACAAGGTTGTGCAAAGCAAAGTTCCGCAGAAGACTTCCACTAAAAATAATCTTGATCCTCAAGATAAAGGAAGTCTTCCTGTAACCCCTGTAAATAATGTAAATAATGTAAATAATGTAGATAAAGTAGAATTATAAATTGCGAGTAAGAAACCACAGGCTACTACTCTTAGTACTCGCAAGAATGTACCTCCTTTTCTTTTAACTTTCAAAATTTTCAACAGAAATGTGCATAATTGTATGGTTGACTCATGAGCGTCATCTAATGTGATGACTTGGTCTGTTTGCCAAAAGATTAATGCTGAAGTGGAACCATCTACTTTGAAAATAATACAACTTGATCGAACAGATGTTAAAGTTATAGGCGAACTAAAAAATGTATTAATTAGATTATCGTCTAACCCAAAGGTTCATCAGGTTATTGATATAATTGTGGTGGATATTCCAGAAGTGTATGGTCTGTTTTTGAGCAGGGACTAGTTAGAGAAGCTACATGGTTACTTCGTGACAGACTGGTCTCACTTATGGCTTCCAGAGAATGGTAAGCCCAACAAGATTAGGGTGAATCGTGAGCATTACCTTAAGTTCACGGTCACAGATTTGAATGACCCTAATGAACCATATACACCTCCTGCAAATTCACCTGAAGTCCAAGGGATGGACACCTTCTTCGGAAATTTCATGGCTGAAGTTTCACCTATCATCAATCCTGAACAGTAGTCCAAGATCATAGCATATGTGCAACCATCAACTTCTATGCAACGATCCCATGAGCCCGATGGAAATCAAATTTGGTCTCTATATTTCGACGGTTCTAAGTCTAAAGAAGGAGCTGGTGCAGGCTGCATCATTATCGATCCGACAGGTATTAATACATTAAGGGCTTGTAGACTATAATTTGAATGTACTAACAATACCACAGAATATGAGGCTTTACTGTAAGGTCTCAGAAAAGCTTTGGATATGGACATTCAAAACCTGGTTGTATTTGGTGACTCTGAAATAGTGGTTAGACAGGTAAGGGACTCTATACACTGTCTTTCCCTGAATCTCAAAAGTTACCAGTCTGAGGTATGGAGTTTAATGAATAAATTTTCTTCTTTCAATATAAATTCCATTCCTAGATTAAATAATGCAGAAGCAGGTCTACTAGCTAATGTAGCCTCAAAAATTCTTCCTGCACAAGGTTTATCCCCAAACGCATTCTCCGTCGAGCTATTGTATCGACCATCTGTTCCTGACAATATCACAAACTGGAGAGTATTTGACGATGATCAACAGATCATTAACTTTCTGCATATGGAAGAAACCTTTCAAGGCGCAGTGATACATGAATGCACGCATGACGACAATTTACACGATTTTACAGTAATACCTGATCCGAAATCTCCTGAAGCTCTATCAGACATGGTAAATTACATACCCAAATCCATAGTTAGATTAGAAAAGTTTTATGATTTTGAAGATAAGTTTAAAAAGACGGCCAATTGTAAAACTAATAGTTCCTCGTTGTCTTATGAAAAAGTTAATTTAGGAACTAGTGAAAATCCTCAGTGCATCAACTTAGGCTTGGGATGTTCTAAGCAAGAAAAAGCTTCTTTTGTTAAATTATTTAAAGAATTTAAGGATGTATTTGCATGGACATACGATGATCTCAAAACGTTCGATCCTAATATTATACAGCATGTCATCCCGATGAAGCCCCAAACCTTACCCTTCCAACAGAAACTGAGGAAAATGCATCCTAAAATTGAACCGACCATTCAAAAAGAATTGAATAAACTCCTAAGTGCTAAAATAATTTTTCCTGTTAGACACACTCAATGGGTTTCCAACCTCGTCCCAATACGGAATAAAAATGGGGAAATCTGACTTTGTGTCGATTTCCGAAACCTCAATAAAGCATCTGACAAAGACAATTATCCTGTCCCACCCATGGAATAGATCCTTCAACAAGTATCTGGTTCCGAGAGGCTATCCTTACTGGATGGTTTCTCTAGATACAACCAAGTCTTGATGTCTCCGCCAGACCAACTAAAAACTACCTTCCGTACCCTGTGGGGCACTTATGCTTATCGCAAAAGGCCCTTTGGATTGATTAATGCTGGTGCTACCTTTCAAAGAGAAATGGACATTGATTTTCGAGGCTTAATCAATCACTCCGTAGTAGTTTACTTAGATGATGTGACCATTTATTCTAAGAACAAAGATGATCATCTAGCTCACTTACGAGCCGTTCTGCTACGATGTCGTAAATACGCCATCTCCTTGAACCCCAAGAAGTCCATCTTTGCAGTAGAACAGGGTAAATTACTAGGATTCATTGTGTCTAGTGATGGGATGATTATTGATCCTGAGAGGAGTCAAGTCATCGCTAAAATGCCCCCACCTACCTCCAAAAAATCCATGCATTCTTTCCTAGGCCAGATTAATTTCGTGAGAAGATTTGTCCCCAGTTTCTCCGAAATGGTCAGGCCTCTACAAAACCTGATTAAGAAAGACACCCAATATCACTGGGGACCCACAGAAAACCAAGATTTTAATGCCATAAAGAAGGCTATCATCGATGCTCCGTCTCTGATGATCCCTGACTTCTCTCAGGATTTTACACTCTATACTTTTGCCTCCGATCGTTCCTATGCTGCAGTCCTTACTCAGAAGAATTCTGATAATAATGAAGTACCCATCGCCTTTACAAGCTCTGCTTTCAAAGGTGCTGAACTTAACTATCCAACGGTTGATCGGCAAGCCTACACTGTTTTAAAAGAAGTTAAGCATTTCCGGTCCTAGCTTTTGAAGTCAAGGACAAAAATCATTGTCCTCTACCCTGCCGAAGGAACTTGTTAGTGCAGAAGGAGTTAGGAGAGAAGAGAGCTAACTAGGTCACCTCCTTGCATGAGTATGACTTAGAAATCACCCCGGATTATATCATGAGAGGCCAAGGAATGTGTAAGTTGGTTGTTGAAACAGGACAGTAAGAAGATAGTGATACGTCAAACCCAAAACAACACGACCAAAGTTTAATTTGTTGTGTGCAAAACCTCGTTAGTCCCTGGTACGACGATATTAGATACTGTCTCAAACATGGATCAACACCTCATCACCTTGACCCCACCAAAAGAAGAGCATTGAGACTAAAGTCCGCCTCCTTTCATCTAGTTAACGATATACTGTTTCGTCAGAATTTTGACGGCGTACTGATGCGCTGCCTCGAAAAAGACGAAGCAGAAAAAGTCTTGCTTGAGTTGCATGCAGGAGAAGCTGGTGGTCACTTCGGTGGCGAAACCACTACTCATAAGGTTTTAAGAGCCGGTTACTACTGGCCCATGATTTTTAGGGACACCCATGCCTTGTGTTGTAAATGTATCATCTGTCAGAAAGCATCAGGGTGGTTGCAAAAACCATCCTTCCCCTTGCAACCCATCTTATTAGACTCTCCTTTCCAGCAATGGCGCCTTGATATCATAGGTCCTATTAACCCTCCATCCTCACAACAACACAAGTATATTGTGACAGCCACAGACTACTTTACTCGATGGTCCAAAGCTGCCGCGCTAAGAAATATTAACACAAGTCAGGTGATTGCTTTTCTAAACTCGAATATTATCACCTGTTTCGGTATCCCTGATTGTCTAGTCTTTGATAACGCTTCATACTTTTCTTCTCTTGATATGAGTGAGTTCTCTTTGGAGAAAGGAATAAAGCTGAAGTATTCTGCTAGTTACTACCCCCAAGGCAAAGACTTAGCAGAATCAACAAACAAGAAATTGATCAAAATTATCAAGAGGACAGTGGCTGAAAATCACAAGAACTGGCACAATGCACTACTGAACGCACTGGGGGATGATAGGGTAACCCCCAAATCCGCTATAGGTAACTCCCCCTTTTTTCTCGTTTATGGCAGAGAAGCCATTCTGCCACCTCACATTCTTCTTCCTTCGCTTCAATTGTCACAAAAAGTCGAAGAAGAAGATTGTCCCCCTTTAGAAAGACGCATTAACTCTTTGATGAAGTCAGAAGAACTAAGAACCCAAGCTAAACGTAAGTTAGATCAACATCAACAATTGATTAAAAGTTGGTTCGATTCTAATTCTACTTCTGATAGGAATTTCGAAGTAGGCGATCTCATTTTGAAGTGGGACAAACCACACGAAGGAAAGGGTGAGCATACCAAGTTTCAAAACTTATGGCTTGGGCCATTTTTGATTGCTGAAAAGTTGGGTCCTAGTTCCTTTCGATTGCAGAACCTTTAAGGGGAGATTGACACCTATCTGGTGAATGGCCAAGCCCTGAAAAGATACTTTGCTTGATAACTACCCTTGTATATTATGTAAATATTTCATTTTGTTTGCATTTTTCGTTTTCTTTCTGTTTTGATTTTGACTTGAATTAATCAGTTTTTTATCTTTTTTGAAAAATACGCATACCTGTGCACCGAGCTATTCAGACAAAGACGATAGAAAAATTTCTTCGCTGAAATAAATTCTGAAATTTTGAACAAACATCAGTGATATATTGATATCTACTTTGGAAAAATTCTGTTGTTTGAAAGAAGTTTACTGATTTCAATCTCTGAGCAAAGTTTGTCATGATCATCTATTATCTTTTTACGCTGTCCCTTTTCCGTAAAGGAATGACTCAAAAAGATGTCTCCCTGTCGTAGGAAGTTGTTTTTATAAATAAAACATTTCTGGAGCTGAATAAAGGACAGTGCTAAAAAAAATTTATGAGGTCTAAAAAATATGTTAAAATATCAAGATTATCAGCGTCACCCCGCTCAGCTATATATCTACAAAAGAAAAACAAAATAAAGTTATGAACAAGAGCTGTGGGAAGTGCTTGTAAACCCGCCGGGATACTGAACAGGTCTGCTAGCAGCGGGTAAATGCATGCATGGCGCCAAGACAACTTCGCCGAGGTACTGAACATGCCCGCTGGCAGCGAAGCAATGTCGGGTACATGAAAATCTGTAAAAAAATATGAGAAACCTCTTTAATATCCTTTATTCTGATCTAGAACTTCTTGACAGGATACATATGTCATAGTGGGTTAAATGGAAACCCTGTCGAGGCTATGGACATCTGCTGGAAGCAGTGGCCATGCCAACAGTATTGAAGATTTTATCTTTAATATCATGACTTGTTGATCTTAAGACTGTTATTAGTTTTCATCTTTTAAAACACTACTGGAAAAGACGGTAAATGATGATGTTTGTACGATTTTTTGGTTGTTGTTTTTGAGTTGAAATTTTCTTTGCTGTCCTAATCTGAATTTATTTCTTTTGACAAAGATAATTGCTTCTACCAATGTGTCACCATTGTTGGCAGCCAATTCAATTTTTTCTATTGTCCTATAAGCTGCCTACACCTATGTCTTCCGAACTTCAAATTGTCGTCGCATTTTTCAAATAGATGATGTTTTCATTTCTTGCGACACTTGCAAATTTGTCTCCATTAAGTTTTCATGACTATAAGCATGAAAACTTCTCCTTTCGAGGTCACATTTTGATCATTGTCTGATTTGTCGTCATCTTTTTATCATTTTTTTATGGCACTTACCTTTGGTTTATTGTTATGTGGCAAAAAGGATTTTCGAACTTTGCGTATTTGGACATTTGCATAACTTGATTTTATTAAACTTGTGAGGCATTGAGCATATAGATTTATACTTGCCTAGTCATTGAATTGCATAGGGGTCATGATTTATTTTTGTTTTTATATACGATATGATCCTTATAATAATCTTTTTATGGCTCTTGGCTTGTAAATTTTATGAGTATCAGTTGGCACAATGGTTTAAAAGTTTTGATTAAACATTTATACATTCGCGCATGGTTAACACCCGGTGTTGGTTATACATTGAATATTCATGGTTTGAAAGATTATAGTTAATGGCGCATTGGCATAACACTCACCGTTTGATTCTTTGGTTAGCCAATTGATTTGGTTTTGAACTATGCTATGATTGATTGAAAAAATGTGGAATTCGCCGGTTGTACTTTTCCATAACTATTGTGCATGGCGGTGAATAACTCCACCACCCTCACATGCACACATTAATGCGTTCTCCCTTTGATCATTCATTGCTGTTAGATCGAATGACTCTGCTCCTGTGTGTTGGTGAATTCAAACCAAACCCTTACCATGTGCTCGCACCATGGCCCCTGTCGTTCGAGCTGAACCCAATGGCATCCAGGCTCTGTTGATGTTTGACAGTGCCCGCAGTGACCTCGAGGGCAATGGGTGGCTTCCATTTATACATAAATTTGAGGGTTTTAACCTCTGCGTAGTTCGACAATTCGCCATGACCTTTGATGGCTATCGAGCCAAGGTCCGCGATATTCAATTTCAAATTGACGAATAGTTTATTATTCTTGCTATGAGTTTCCTGCCATTGGACAATGATGGTCCAAGAATTGCAAAGTAGAGGAAGTCCCTTGGACACTGCTCTTCCAGTCGCGTAAAATCACCTCCTGTGATAAATTTTTGCCAGTAAGTATGCTTAAACAACGTTGGCCTGATTTATTGATGATAATCAAACAGTTTATCACCTACGAAGGCCGGTACAGGTTTGTTTTCTTACACCACCTTCGTTTGCTTATGGTTTTTATGGGTTATCAGCTCAATATGCCCTATTATTTGCATAGAAGCCTATTTAAAATGTCAAAGAAGTACAAAAGGAACCAGGCTGATAGTAGCATTTTTCATTATGGGTTGGTTAAGATTATTGTTGTCTGTCATTTGGCTTTACACGGAGATTGTTTGAGCAATTTCCTTGCTCGGAATGATTTTGAGGATTCAAACCCTCCACAGATTGACAAAACTATGGTGAGCGAGGACAAGTCTGTACCCCCAGTACCCTACAACATCCTGCTACCTAAACCCTTGGCCGACTCACCTATCGACCTACCCCACTCTGTGACTAAGGGTGTTGAGACTGTTAAGCCTTTGGGGAAAAAGCCTAAGAATAACTAAGAACCCAAGGTAAGCGTAAGTTAGATCAACATCAACAATTGATTAAAATATGGTTAGATTCTAATTCTTCTTCTGATAGGAATTTCAAAGTAGGCAATCTCGTTTTGAAGTGGGACAAACCACACGAAGGAAAGGGTGAGCATACCAAGTTTCAAAACTTATCGCTTGGGCCATTTTTGATTGCTAAAAAGTTTGGTCCTAGTTCCTTTCGATTGCATAACCTTGAAGGGCAGCTTGACACCTATTCGGTGAATGGCCAAGCCCTGAAAAGATACTTTGCTTGATAACTACCCTTGTATATTATGTAAATATTTCGTTTTGTTTGCATTTTTCGTTTTCTTTCTGTTTTGATTTTGATTTGAATTAATCATTTTTTTATCTTTTTTGAAAAATACGCATACCTATGCACCGAGCCATTCAGACAAAGACGATAGAAAAATTTCTTCGCTAAAATAACTTCTGAAAGTTTGAACAAACATCAGTGATATATTGATATCTACTTTGGAAAAATTCTGTTGTTTGAAAGAAGTTTACTGATTTCAATCTCTGAGCAAAGTTTGTCATGATCATCTATTATCTTTTTACGCTGTCCCTTTTCCGTAAAGGAATGACTCAAAAAGATGTCTCCCTGTCGTAGGAAGTTGTTTTTATAAATAAAACATTTCTGGAGTTGAATAAAGGGCAGTGCTAAATTTTTTTGATGAGGTCTAAAAAATATATTAAAATATCAAGATTATCAGCGTCACCCCGCTCAGCTATATATCTACAAAAGAAAAACAAAATATAGTTATGAATAAGAGCTGTGGGAAGTGCTTGTAAACTCGTCGGGATACTGAACAGGTCTGCTGGAAGCAGATAAATGCATGCATGGCGTCGAGACAACTTCGCCAGGGTACTGAACAGGCCCGCTGGCAGTGAAGCAATGTCGGGTACATAAAAATCTGTAAAAAATATGAGAAACCTCTTTAATGTCCTTTATTCTGATCTAGAACTTCTTGATAGGATACATATGTCAAAGTGGGTTAAATGGAAACCCTATCGAGGCTATGTACGCCTACTGGCAGTAGTGGCCATGCCAACAATATTGAAGATTTTATCTTTAATATCGTGACTTGTTGATCTTAAGACTGTTATTAGTTTTCATCTTTTAAAACACTGCTGGAAAAGACGGTAAATGATGATGTTTGTACGATTTTTTGGTTGTTGTTTTTGAGTTGAAATTTTCTTTGATGTCCTAATCTGAATTTATTTCTTTTGACAGAGATAATTGCTTCTACCAGTGTGTCGCCATTGTTGGCAGCCAATTCAATTTTTCTATTGTCCTATAAGCTGCCTACACCTATGTATTCCGAACTTCAAATTGTCGTCGCATTTTTCAAATAGACGATGTTTTCATTTCTTGCGACACTTGCAAATTTGTCTCCATTAAGTTTTCACAACTATAAGCATGAAAACTTCTCCTTTCGAGGTCACATTTTGATCACTGTCTGATTTGTCGTCATCTTTTTATGATTTTTTTATGGCACTTACCTTTGGTTTATCGTTATGTGGCAGAAAGGATTTTCGAACTTTGCCTATTTGGACATTTTCATAACTTGATTTTATTAAACTTGTGAGGCATTGAGCATATAGATTTATACTTGCCTAGTCATTGAATTGCATAGGGGTCATGATTTATTTTTGTTTTTATATACGATATGATCCTTATAATAATCTTTTTATGGCTCTTGGATTGTAAATTTTATGAGTATCAATTAGCACAATGGTTTAAAAATTTTGATTAAACATTTATACATTCGCGCATGGTTAACACCCGGTGTTGGTTATACGTTGAATATTCATGGTTTGAAAGATTATAGTTAATGGCGCATTGGCATAATACTCACCGTTTGATTCTTTGTTTAGCCGAATGATTTGGTTTTGAACTATGCTATGATTGATTGAACATATGTGGAATTCATCGGTTGTACTTTTCCATAACTATTGTGCATGGTGGTGAATAACTCCACCACCCTTGCATGCGCACATTAATGCGTTCCCCCTTTGATCGTTCATTGCTGTTAGACCGAATGACTCTGCTCCTGTGCGTTGGTGAATTCAAACCAAACCATTACCATGTTCTTGCACCATGGCCCCTGTTGTCCGAGCTGAACCCAATGGCAGCCAGGCTCTATTGATGTTTGACAGTGCCCGCAGTGACCTCGAGGACAATGGGTGGCTTCCATTTATACAAAAATTTGAGGATTTTAACCTCTGCATAGTTCGACAATTCGCCATGACCTTTGATGGCTGTCGAGCCAAGGTCGGCGATATTCAGTTGCAAATTCACGAACAATTTATCAATCTTGCTACGGGTTTGCCTGCCACTGGACAACGATGGTCCAAGAATTGCAAATTAGAGGAGGTCCCTTGGACACTTCTCTTCCAGTCGCGTAAAATCACCTCCTGTGATAAAGGTTTGCCAGTAAGTATGCATAAACAGAGTTGGCACGATTTATTGATGATAATCAAACAGTTTATCACCTGCGAAGGTCGGTACGGTTTTGTTTTCTTACACCACCTTCGTTTGCTTATGGTTTTTATGGGTTATCAACTCAATATGCCCTATTATTTGCATAGAAGCCTGTTTAAAATGTCAAAGAAGTACAAAAGGAACCAGGCTTATAGTAGCCTTTTTCATTATGGGTTGGTTAAGATTATTGTTGTCTGTCATTTGGGTTTACACGGAGATTGTTGGAGAAATTTCCTTGCTCGGAATGATTTTGAGGATTCGAACCCTCCACAGGTTGACAAACCTGTGGTGAGCGAGGACAAGTCTGTACCCCCAGTACCCTACAACATCCTGCTACCTAAACCCTTGGCTGACTCACCTATCGACCTACCCCTCTCTGTGACTTAGGGTGTTGAGACTTTTAAGCCTTTGGGAAAAAATCCTAAGGCGAAACCCATTGTAAACGCCAAAGGAAAAAAGAATGCTTGTTTAATTTCACGTATGGCAAGAAATAAGCCAAAACCTCCTATCAATCCAAACCCTATGATGTTGAGTTAGGACTCTGATTCGGAAGTGGAGCGTTTCTTGGCTAGCGAGTACCCCTATTCGGAAGGTTTGTGTGCCGAACCCTCGTATGACTTTGTGTCAAACCTACCCCCCTGCCTACAGGACGACCCTAACTACCCAAGCATTAAGATTCCTTGTGAAGCCACCGGTCATTCATCCAAACCCTCTCCTACTCTGTCAAAACTGACATTTCCACCCTATGATCAATGAAACTTGTGGTTAGAGAGATATTATCTTGACGTTCCGATTCTACAGTCAAGAATTCACTCTTTGGAGGACCAGGTTGCACTGCTCACCGGTCAAAAGTCTAAGCTACAAGCCACTGATAAGAAATAAAGGACGACGGGCTCCATCTTGTTTAAAAATGTGGAATCAGTTACAATGGTCGTGAATTCTAAGTTGGCATAATTTGAGCAGCCTCACACAGGTATGTTTTGATATCGCTTGTTTATATAACGAATTCGAATTCATTTTTGAATAGCTCTGTTTATAGCATTGATTGGATCTATTACATAGTATGCATTCTATACATAGCTATGCTTTGACTAAATGGAAGTTCATTTCCCAATTTAGCTTCAATTGGATTTTCATCGATTTGATTGATCTTGGTGTGGATTTGATTTGTTTGATTTAGCTAAAATGGATGCTTTGCTGTCAATTGAAGTCATTTGTATCTATTCTAGACAAAAGATGTTTCTCATATCCAATTTAGAACACAATCGCATTTCGTTTTGATTTCGTTATAATGTATACACTATGATTAGCAACAATTTTGATATGGTTAATTGTTACGGTTTTATGTCCCATATGACTTTTGACCAACAGGAATACAATTCGGATCATTTCCAATGTGACTCTGTACAACGCATCCAAATCGTGAATAGATTCAATTCATAACGATTATGCTAAGAACCCAACCGATTAATTCACATTGGTTTACTCGACTATGTTATCATTTGGATTCGTAATGGCAATGGATACTCTGTTTGATTTTGATTTGGATACGAGATTGGATTCACAATTTATTTCTATAATTAAACTCAGTCATGATTAGTTTTGATTATTTTCCCAGTTTGAAATTATAACTTCTGTTGATTCTATTAATATTGCATCTATTGACTGTGCAAGGATCAATGATCAAAATCTATCTCAAATTTGGTTGAGTTGTTGCTGTTACGTATGATTTCGTTTACACATAATCGAAATGGTCTTTCCATCTGTGTGTTCGATTAAACGATATGAATCTTTTGCTACATCATAACAAGTGGGAAATGGTTGGGTTGGATTAGATCATATCACATACAATATGACTCATTATTGATTTCATTTGGATATGAAACAGTCTTGTTACTGTTTGACCCGATTTTATGGTAACAGAAAAACAGAGTATTCTTACCCCTGTTTTCGATTGAATCACTTTTGATTATGTTTAATGTTTAATAATAAAATCATTAGTGATTCGTTTTAACTGATCATTGGAATAAAATTGGTTTTAATTCTTTTAAAATATTTGATTTGATTTCGATTCTGATCCTGTATGTTATTTTAGACTAGCTACAGAATCAGATGATTCTGTAGCTAAGTCTGTAGGATTAGATTTTTATTGTTTTGCTAATAAAATATCTTTCTAACATGTTTTTTTTGGTCTATTGAAGATGAATTCAAAATTGCAGTGGATTTGATGAGCAGTTAGAGGATATTCGAAATATTTTGATTTCATTTTAGTTTCCTAGTTTAGTTGATTTTGGGAATATCTTCCCAGATTATGTAAACAGTTTGATAACTGCCACAGGGAGGTTTTAACCTGTGGAAAGACTTATATATACTTATTATTTTTTGTAATAATGATCATCCTCATTCATGGGAGAACAAGGATATGGAATTTTAATACAGACTAAGGTAGAATTTGGTATTTTGTTACAGCTTTAGCTTCTCATGATATCAATATTTTGTTTCATGTTATGTATATCAATTTGTATTTGGTTAATGACTACTTTAACTATCTTAATCTTTTGAAAATGATATAATTCAATCACTGTAATCCATATATGATTTCTTCTAGTATTTAAAAAACATAGCAATTGTTTGATTCAGTTTGTGAACGACAGATTTCTCTTCTTCATGAGTTGAATTATTAAATATAAGTTTTTGCATAACAGGTTTCCCTTATTGCAAAGATTTATAAATCATATAATTGTTATGATTTTTTATGTCTTGTTTGTCCTGTAAACAATTCAAAGAGCAGCGTAGCCTATCGTTTACGAGAAGATTTTGGATTAACCGGTGCGAGTTTTCTTCCTCCAACCAACTTCGAAGTCATCATACACAGGACAAATTAGGAGCATTTCTAGGTCAGTTTGTCATTTGTTTGTTTAGTATATTATTAGTAGTTTAGTTTAGATATAAGTTTAGTTAGATATATGTAGAATTAGTATATTAGATTTTTTAATTTCAGTAAGTTTCATTTCTTATTCATCAAATATAAAAATCAAAAAATATCTCTAACTGTCTTAGGACAGAAAGCACATGAGTTTTACAGGTTTTATTTAAATATGTCAGTTGTAGATATAGTATATTTGTGAATAAGTTGTAGTACAACAAGTAGTTAGACAACTAATTAGTAGAGTTAGTATAGTAGTAATTAGTAGTTTGTATATATATAATTAATTAGATTAGTGTATTAGTTTGTTTTAGTGTTAGTAATAGTTTGTTTTATTTATTGTTAGTTAGTTTAGTTTCTTGTATTTAGTTTAGTTTAGTTTATTAGTTTTAGTTAGTTAGTTTTATTTAGTTTAGTTTAGTTTATTTGTTTTAGTTAGTTTTAGTTAGTTTAGATTAGTTTTCTCTTTGGTTTTCTTAGAACCTTAGAATGGCCAACGGAGTCGTTAAACCCATCAGGGTGGTCCATTCCAAATGGCTTGGGTTATTAGACAACCCCAGACCGGTTCCACTCTCTCAGTTGACGGACGATCAATTTCGCCCATCAACACAGCCTCCATCTTTCTTTGGACTGAGTACTGTTGGAACATCACATGGACTCAAGATTTCTCTGACCAAACCTTTGTCCAAAAAATCTTGGACCTGCCTCTTGACCTCTTCATTCTCCTGTGGCATCAACCTGTACGTGGCTTTGTTTGGAAAAATAGCTCCTGGTATGAGATCAATATGATGACGCACACTTCTTATCAGTGGAAACAAACGAGGTAGTTCGTCCACAACTATGTCAGCGAACTCTTCCAGCAGTTCCTGAACTTCCTCTGGTAAATCATCCACTCTTGTGCTAATCAGAAAAATCCTCAGTTTTCTGACCACAATAAACTGTGGATCCTCCTTCTTCTTAACCTCTATAATAAGTTCCTTCCCACTCATGAGAAGTATTGTGTTGCTTACTTCCAGCTTCACCTCTTTATCCTTGATTGGAAGCAACATGTGTGTCCTCCCATTTTTCTCTAGGGTGTATGTGTTCATTCTCCCATCATGAATCACATTTCTGTCATATTTCCATGGTCTACCCAGCAATAGATGACAAACATCCATAGGAATGACATCACACAAGATCTTATCATTATATCCTCCTATCTTGAATTCAACTAAACATTGTTTAGTGACAGTTACCTAATGTCCTTTCTGTAGCCATAAAACTCTGTATGGGCTTGGATGATCAGTTGTCTCCAGCTCCAGATTTTCTACCATTTTCGTAGAAACAAGATTATCCCTGCTACCACTGTCCACAATGACTTTGCATACCCTGTCCTTGGTCTTGCAAGAAGTCCTGAAAAGTCTGGTCCTTTGGACTGAACTCTCCACCTCCTTCTCGGGTTGCAAAAGGACTTTTCGCATCATCAGCGATCTTCCTCCTTCAGCGTCTTCTGCCTCAACATCCCACCTCTGTGCCTCGGTGATGTGAGCTTCTCCAATGTCCTTCTTTTTATCTGTACACTCATAAGACTTGTGCCCATTCTTTCCACATGTGAAGCATGTGACTACTCCACCTCTTCCTCTTCCTCTACCTCTAGTACGAGGAAAAGTGTTGTTGTCAGCATAATCTCCTCTCTGCTCATTATGTTGTCCCCTTTGTTCAACAAATGGCCCTCTCTGTGAGGTTCCACCTCTCTGAATTTTACCCTGAGGTTTCTTCCATTCCTCCCTGGGCTTCTAGTATTTATCCTGGGCAACTAATTTTCCTCTGGGATGACTTCTACCTCGGCCCCTCTGAATCTACTTTCGGTTCAGTTTATCCTCAGCTTTCAGAGCTATATGATAAGCATATTCCACCGTTCGTATGGTTACCATGCTCATCTCATCCTGGATATCATATCTCAGGCCATTCATGTATCTAGCAACTTTTTCATCATCGCTCTCCCGATGACCTACCCTGATGTTCAGTGTGTAGAATTCCTCAGTATATTCTTTCACTGTCATCATCTTCTGTCTCAAGTTCTGCATTCTCCTGAACAGAGTAATTTGATAGTCCCTGGGGATGAATTTTTATTTCATCTTCGCAATCATTCTATCCCAGCTCTTGATATTCTGTTTGCCCTTACAACGTCTATCAACTTATAGTTCATCCCACCACAATGCTACATGTCCCTTTAACCTTGTGACAACATGATTGACCTTCTTGTCTTCTTCGACATCTTCATAGCCAAAGTATGTGTCTAGAGCTCTAATCCAGTCTAGAAGCTCCTCTACATCCAAGTTTCCCTCATAAACTGGAATGTCCATCTTTGTTCTTGCACCCATCCTGGCAATAGCTTTAATCAAACACTTGTTTGATGCATCTTCGGCTACAACTTATTCTTCACGTTCATCCTCAACTTCGTTGTCGGAATCACTCAGATCCCCTGCACTGGCTGTGCGTCTTTGCACTGTCTCCATGTCTTCGAGTCTAGCTCGTAGATCATGCATCTCTCTCTCCATAACTGGATTTGTCATCTGCCTACCTCTTCTTCTCGACATTTCTCTATCCTCTGGATAGGGTGTCTGTGCATCCCTTCTCCTTGGTGGCATGGAAAATTCTTTCCCTTCTCTGCTACAGAAAGCAAAGAACCTTTCTGTTCTCTGATACCAAAACTGACGCAGTCGAGCTTGCAAGCATGTCTTCTCACAGGATCTTCTCCTTTATCACAGCCCGAAGAACTGTAATGCTCTTCTATTTCCCTATTGAGAAATATGCACCCACAACAATCCTCATAGGATCCCCCTTCTTTACAATCGAAAGATCGAACTTCGTGAATCCCAAGGTCGAGCGTCGGTCTCTCAAACCTCCGAAACCCGACAATAGTCAACGTTGACCTTTCCCTTCTCCTATCCGGATTTCTTCTATCGTGATTTCTCCACTCACAATGTCAAGCAACTTTCTTTACTGACTCCCGAACCCCGATACATTAAAACTCCGACGCATGTGCGAGTTGACCTTTCAACCCCTTCACTCCATCGACATTTCGAAGTTCGCAGTATTGTGAATCATGATGCGATGTTTTTGACACTCCACCCTGCGAAATTCTCAAACTCGTGCCACCTGTCCACTCCACTAAATCCTGTGGCCCCACACTATTCTTTTGGCTATCGTGATATCGCGTTTCATGATATTGCGACTCCCGCTGCTATATTCACGAGACTTCAACCCACAAAACCCCAATACATGATTTCACGTGTGAATCCGACGACCCTTGTGGCTCGAATCTATGGTCCTGCCCCTCCTGAGCTTCAACCTTTTAGAAAACATGATTTTGTATCTCCCCTGCACCTCTGTGAGATCTGACAGCTCTCAAAAATTCATGAATTCTCCTTGGAGAATTCCGACCGTCTGTTCCTCCTGATGAGACCTGCGAAGTGGCTAAGTGTTCTTCCATAGAACTCGTCTACCTGTGACGCAAATTTACGACGCTTCCCTTGAAATTCCAGTCACTACTTCCCTGCGTTGTCCTTCAACAAGTTTGAAAGCCTTATCCTTCCTGAGCTTGCTCAACTCTGAATCTTTCATAGAACCTTGAATGCACCCCTTGCGGCAAACATTCAACAACTTCTAGTTATTGAATCTTTGACTCTGTGCAAACTTGCAGCAGCAGTCCTTCAACTCTCGCTTAGGTTCGCAACCCTAAAATTCACTCGGCCTACACACTCCTTGCATGGCTCATGTGCCTAACTGCACTTTCACAGAGATGAGAGAAAAATCTATCTCTATCTGAACCCTCTGTCAACGCACTCCTTGCGGACACTTCAACTGCACCTCCTTGCAGGAATATCGGCTCAAATAGAGAAACAATTGAAACTCATTCCTTCTTCCTCTCAGACTTCAAACTCAAACATGAAATCATATACACAGCATATAAAGAAAATGTATAACAGGAAGCAAACATTCATGAGCATATCATTCAGCATCAATACACAAAGAACAACACAAACCATGAATTTGAACCAATCCTTTCTATTAATTCAAAAGTTTGTACATGGGTGTTCTTACACAGCTCTCTGCATGCTCTTGCTCCAATGCTTCTAACTCTGCTTCAATAATGTTACAATACACAATGAGGGTGTCTATATACCGTTTCCCTCTTGTGTTTTCAAACAGTCTAATCTAGAATTAAATTCTACCTACCTGCATTAACTATCTTAAATGCCTCCTACCTACTAAGGACGAGAGATAATGGCTCAAGGAACGATTACAATTTACAAGTGTGCCTCATCTTAAATGAATTCATTTAAGATCACGCAACAACTTCAAGGTGATTTTCAAAATTTGTGCTGGCGCTCGTCCAGCTGTCCACTTGCATTCGTGCTGGCTCGCTTGATGTGGGAGATGCTCCTGCATCACTTTTTCTTCAAAAGTTATATCAATGTAGAATTATTATCCAATAATGAGCAGTAATAAATAAACAATCACACACATACACAGTACACCAGTTTTTTACGTGGATTACCCAAATCGGGAGAAAACCACGGAATGATTTTTCTTATATGTCTTGAAGAATTACATTCATTGGAAGCACCAACTTCCTTTGCTTTCCAGCTGCAACTGGAAGGAGGCTCCAACCCCCTAGTTTCTCAGACTACAACCTGAGGGAAGCTCCAACTCCCCAAATCTCTGGCTACAACCAGAAGGAGGCTACAACCCCCAATGTTCTCCAGCTACAACTGGAAGGTGGCTACAACCACCTATCCTTGCCCCCTCTTGCCACCCTGAAGTAGAAGTAGAATGATGGAACCACTGTCACACTATCACTGTAAGATATACCGTTGTAAACTTGTACCAATAAATCTGAACCATGCATCAACCATGCATCAACCTGTAATCAACCTGTACCACAAACAAGTGCATCAACCATGCACCAACCTGTAATCAACATGTACCATAAACAAGTGCATCAACCATGCATCAACCTGTAATCAACCTATACGATAAACATGTGCATCAACCATGCACCAACCTATAATCAACCTGTACCATAAACAAGTGCATCCAAACGTGTACCAAGTATGTACCAATCATGTGTCAACTACTCATCAACTATGATTCATCAATATGTACCAACATCATCAACTATACACCTCATGTATGTGCGCAGCTCATCAACTACTTGTCTCAACCATGTACTCAACATGTACCTCAACCAAAATCCATCATCAATTTCATCATCCAAATCTGATTTTTAGCTCTGTAATAGACCTGATTTATATGATCACATTCTTGCAAACCTTCCTTAACTTTAAAAACAAGAGACTAGCATTTTCATCAAACTTTTCTTTAGTCTCACATGCCTAGTTTTGGATTAGTCAACAACCCTAACTTGAAGTAATCATAACTTTGAACCTGTAATGTATAAAGATCTGAAACTAATATGAAATGCGCCTAAGTGTTTTTTATGCAATTTCTCCAAGTTTAACCACTTGGAACCTCTCATAAAAGGAGTTATAGCAAAAATGGCATACCTTGTTGAATTCTGGCTTATTCTAGAGAGAGACCGTGTAGAGCGTGCCCCACACAAAATATTTGATGAAATGATCCAAAAATATTACACAGAATACTACAGGCTGTACACTAACCAAAACATTTGGTCTCACAGAATTTTGATATGTTATGAAGAATTTATGACGTTTTTACTCGAAACACCTAATTTTGACTAGTTTCATAACTGGACACAAACCCTATTTTTCACAGAGTGTAACTCCCAAAATACAACGACCCACAAGGTTAATTTTTAACCATGGAGACTTGGATATGTTTTCTCAATTTCATAGCAATTTCAGGATTTGAATAATTATATAAAAAACATTATATCTAAAATGGTGAGAAGACCTGAAAATAACATACCTTAGAAAGCACCACAAAAGAATTTATTCTTCCTTGCATTTCGACCTTCTTTTCTTCACTTTCCTTAGAATTTTGGCTTAGATATCATTTGTATAACTCAGAAACCTATATATATTCAATATTCTCAAGTGTTATTCAAATGAGAGAGCCTTGACTCTTATTTATACTCTCCAAGTAGCTTCCTTAAAAACATCTTCTAGGTCACTTGGCCCCACTTTCCTTATTTTAGGGTTGAGTCCACTTCTAATTTCTCCATTAAAACTATTATTGAAATAATTTGTTTTGTATTGAATTTGAATTATAATACACTCATCACTTCAATTTATTATTTACCTTTTAAAATCTCTTAAACCACTTTGATTACTTTGACCTTTTGGGGCTTCTAGATGACATATGAGGGTCCTCCAACTTTGTAAGGCCATAACTCTCAAACCGTGAGGAGTTATGTGACGTTATACATACCACCAGAAATGGCATGACATGTAATATACATATAGAATAGTATTATCTAAAAATATATCATAACTCATACCGTTACCCATCAAACAAACTTGGGTCCATTACCCAAACCTAGGGTCTCCAACTTCTCATGGCCATAACTCTCTAACCGTGAGGAATTATGTGACTTTCTACATACCACCAGAAATGACATGACAAGAACTATCCATATAGGATATTTTCCTTGACAAATTCACTTTCCTTCATCTCATTATTCCACAATTAAGCATGGGTTCTCTTACCCCACAAAGCGTCTTCCCGTGAGGGATTTCACCATAAGGGGACCACTTTCGAGTTCATCCATATTTACTTCTTATCAACCATGAAAAAACAGTAATGAGTCATATTTACATCAAACACTATTGGTTCCATTACCCAAAACTTTGTGCTACGAGTCTTCAAGGGTTGACATCAATGACAACCAACCTTAATCAACAATCTCCCCCTTTGACATTGATGGCAACAATCTGATGCAACACTAAAATCATATCTTTCATGCTCCCCCTGAGACCATGCCTCTGTCCTCTGCATTTGATAAATATGATCCTCTTGGAACCATGCCTCTGTCCTCTGCATCTGATAAATCTCTCCCCCTTTGTAATCAATGGCAAAGGTATCTTTCCATCCGGGGTTGCTCCCCCTGACAGACTGTCCTCTTATGGTGCTTCCTCCTGTACATATAAGACATATAAGATAAGAATTCAAAAATCATTCATTTTTGGAGTAGAAATAACTCCAAGTCTTTGGCGAAGATATTCAAAGGCTTCCCGTAGAAGTGGTTTTTTAAAGATGTCTGCCACTTGTTCTTTTGTGCCCACATACTCAACTCTGATGTTCTTTTCTGCAACCTGTTCCTGTAGAAAGTGATACTTGATTGGAATGTGCTTAGTCTTGGAGTGCATCACTGGGTTTTTTGAGATATTGATGACACTTGTATTATCAAAATATATTGGAATGGGCTCATCATACTCAACCTGTATATCTGTCAAAGTTTGTTTCATCCAAAGAACCTGTGTACAACATGTTGTTGTTGCAATATACTCTACCTCGGCTGTATATAGAGATACTGATGATTGTTTCTTACTTAGCCATGATACCAAACACTCACCTAAGTAAAAAGTTGCTCCACTGGTGCTTCGTCGGTCATCAATACAACCTGTCCAATCTGCATCTGTGTAGGCCATAAGTGATAGATATTTTCCTTTTGGATACCATAATCCAAACTCTTCTGTTCCTTTGAGATATCTGAAGATCCTCTTTACTGATAATACATGTGATTCCTTTGGTGTTTCTTGAAATCATGCCACCTGTCCAACTGCCTGCATTACATCTGGTCTGGATGATGTCAAATATAGTAGGCTTCCAATCATTGACCTATATTGCCTCTGATCTGTAGACTTTGAATTATCATCTTTGCTCAACTTACAACTGGTTTGCATGGGAGTGATAATTGGTTTGCAATCTTCCATTTCGAACCTCTTTAGCATTTCTCTGATATACTTGGTGTTGTTCCTGAGTCTTTACTTAAGGCTTAAAAGTACAGTGTCAAGGCATCCGAAAGTATGTTAAAGATTTATAAAAAGATTACGCTAACCTTCGGTATAGGAAACTAATGAGGATTTCTACATTCTCGTTGTCTAGCTTCCAACTGTTCCTGAGTAGTAATATCTTGTTCAATGGCTGCCCATGAACGTTCAAGTTCTTCCCGAGTGTTAGCAGTTTTAAGGATTGTGTCAAAAAGATTTAAAGAAATATGTGTTTGATTAGATAGTCTGTGTTCAATATTAGGTTGAGTTGCTGTTGGGACAGTCATTGAGGAACAGTACCAGTAAGAAATGATTTAAAGAGAGATTTCAACACTGTTTCAATTTGGTCTAAATAAAGAGAAATTTTTTCTTTAAGAATAAAATAGGAATGAAAACTGAAGGCCCTTTCCCGTAACTGTATTATTTTTTAGTAAAAAGATGTGGGGTGAGAGAAAAACATTTAGCTGTAGATAACATAAGGTTCCTGTCAATAGAAAACTCACACATACAAAGAAGAAGAAATTAGTATAGAAATAATTGACATAGTGTAAATAAATATATAATTCTGTAAATGCAAATTGGTCTTACACCCGCTGATAGCTGGTGCAGAGGAAAGACAATAACCAATTACAGAAAGATGAAATCCCTTTTCTATAGTAGTGGTTGTACTAAAGTATAGCGATACACATCAATTATGAAAAGTGGAATGAAATGAAACATGAAACATAAAGAAACAAACTTGTAATACAGTCGTGACAGAATCAAGAATCTTCAAATTTGCTAGTATTAACTTCTCGAATGCAAAAACTCTATTACAATCAATACCAAAAAGGTCCAGCCTCTTCTTCTTCTTTTTGTCATCTATTTATACAAATTTGCATATCATTTTAGAAGCTCAACGGTTTCATAAATTCAGTTACAAACGAGAGGAGCGAAATAACTCAATCTCTTATACTCTATTTTCAAAAGGTGCCAGGTGATTGTCTTTGCATGGATTCGGTGCATATGATACATTTGTCCACAAAATGGGATACAAGATGTGAAGTTTCCGCTTGACAGCTGGCCTCGGCGAAATAACATTCTTGGGCTAACTGTGGAAGCTTATCACCCATTTGTGCATCAATGATGTCAAGGGCACTGAGTTGTGCACTAGGTTGAATTAAGTGTTTGTCAACTTGAGCCATGTCCACCCTGTCCGTCTTAAATATATCCTCCGAATATCTCTCATTATTCTCCTTCAGATCGAGGGAAATCTGATCTACATTCATTTGCCTTAACATCTCTGAGTCACCTCCACTCTCCATCCCTAACAACTCGCCATCTATAGCATTGAAGGCTTCTTCTAATGAATTGGTTACTTTTTGGGCCTGTTCCTTGCTTAAGGTAATATTATGTTCCCAATCCTTTAAAAACATATTACCTCTAGTTTGTTTAGCGATGATGAGTCTGGGAGAACCTACTGAAAATATGTTGTTAGTAGCTATCACCGCCTCTTGAAAGGCGACCTGAGTAGCCTCTGCGTTCCTTTCTCTGACAGTCAGATTCTCAGAAATCTGATGCATCAACATGCAATCTTCTCGAATCACTCCCACTTTGTCTAGCAGACTCTATTGTACAGAAGATATCTTGCTCCGAATATTGATCGCTCGGGATTTAAACCCCTCGATGTCAATTACCCTGCTTTCAGCGACCTCTAACTGAGCCTGCAGCTCTGTGATCATATTCCTCTGCTGACCCACCTATATCCGACCATCTCGAATCACTGAATGCGCTTGTTCCAACTTGGTTTTGAGGACTTCTATTTCCTTTTTATCAGCCAATCGGGCTAGTTCTATTTCCCCACTCGCCTGACTCTTAGCGCTTTCTGCGGCCGAAGCTACTCTGTCTTCGAGAGTCTTGATCAGGCGATTCTTTCTTTTGAGCTGACTTTTTAACATCCCGACCGAGAATTGATTCACCGACGCATAGGATCCTAGCATTCCTGCGATCTATGTGGCAAATTCATCATTCTTTTTGTTCTTTCCATCTGTCATCACTTTGAATTTTTTAGTAGTTGATCCTTCATCCTGGTAGAACTCCCTTTTCACAACTTCTTTTCTCTTTTTGTCAAAGAAGAACTCATTTGGAGGAAGTTCTTCTGCTCTGATAGGCCTTAGTTCTTCACCGAAAATCCATCCTTCTTCTATATTTCCTTGTGTTGACTGCAAGGGGGTGATAGAAGTGATGGGTTCCCCGATCTGCTTCACTGCCTTTCCTGGTGTGACGACTGAGACCTACTCCTTCGGAGGATCAGAGGTCTTCGTCTCAGTTTCTGGATTTTGGGTTTCTGGTGGGTCTGTGTTTCTTTCTTCCACCTCTGAACTATGTTCCTTGGGTGGGTTCGTAGTCTCTTCTTCTGCTTCGGGATTTTTCCCTTTCTCCCCTTCCTGGTGTTTTTTGGGGTTGGAAATTTGATCCTCAGAACCTTCAGCATCCTTCTTCTTATCCTCAAAAATACCCAAACCTCCCAACACAGCGGGAAGGCTTCTTCATCTATGCTCTTGGAATTTTAATACAGATGCCATGTCTTCGGGTGCTAAAGATCGGATCTTGACTAACACTTCCCCATAAGATCTCGCCCCTCAGAAAATGTCATCCGAGGGTGAACACTCGTGTTCAAACTTCTTCAGCCCACAATTTTCCAAATGGTTGCTTACTATTTTCTGAGGATCATGTTTTTTATATTCAATGGGGACCAAACTCAGGTCTTCCAGGGCTGCAGCCTCGGCTTTAGCATGCCCGAAATCCAATAAAGAATAAGAATTTAGTCGAACAAGAAAAAACGGCCATACCTTCTTCGAAGATGCTTTGAGCTCTTTACTCACCCCACCAATCACTGTTTGTCGGGTGATCTCATGACAAGCCAGCTTGTCGGGGATGAATAGTGGTAGCGCAAGCGGGGGAACAGTAGCTCTGAACACTCTCAAATAGGAAAACTCTATTTCTACGTACCAATCAGCTATACCATTCAGATTTTCAGCAATGCTGTTAGAGATACGAGGTGGCAAATGACCAAAAATGGCGATGTGCAAGGGCACCATCACCCAGTTGAAAATTTCGTAAATAAATTTGTTTGCTTTATTTTCCCATAGTTTGTCGTGATACTCATGTACAGGATTTTCTAGGGTTGGATTCCAAGCCCAGTTCATCAAAGGGAACGATGTCATGGAACATATTGCGTCCATGATATATGCAGACATAAAAAAAGGGGATGGTCTTCCACTTTCCTTCTTCTCTCGGTATTCGGTGACCCAATTGAACAAACTGTCCGAGAGTATCTTTTCCCAATTAAATGAGCAACCTTCTGCTACCCGAAATATGAGAGGTACCCACGCAATGTAGAAATGCGATATATGCTCCTTTCCAAACAGTCGACATGTCATCATCGCCACATACATATACTGTGGCTCCAGCGAAGCGATTGAATAAATACCTTGGTCATTTTATCTGAATTTTGTGGAGCACGGAACTCAATCTTTTATCAAACCGGGCATGGTTTTGTCATATTGAGTGCATTCCTTCTTTTTGAATCCCTCCCAGCATCATATGTGTATTCAGATGTTGCTGGGAGCTTATACATGGTTTGGATATGCTCTGGTCTAAAAGTCCTGACCGTGGTCTGTTGGTCGTTTATGATAGTTCTGGTGGGTAGGTCTATGTGATTCAACGCCCATCGGATCATGTCATAATATGGGAGCAACCGTGGTCTGGTTGCAACCTGGTGCATTCTATACTGAACAACTATCTTGTATTTAGTGTTCAAATCATCCTTTTCGTTATCATTGTCGTCGGAGTCTGAATAATTCACCAACTCAGATTGCAAAATATCTTAAACAAACGACCAGCTAGGGAGTGAGCCGCCACTCTGGGTCGAAGTGTCGGAGACATTATCCAGGCCTTGCCTTTCAACCTCGATATTCGCCTTCGTTGCTTTCCTTGGAGCCATGGCTAAAACTTGTGTTTTCGCTCTTCTGCGATAGACCTGTGTATACATGCAGAAATTAGTTCACTCGGAGAAAGGTGAGCTATGTGCACTTATGAAAGATGTTTAAAATAAAATGAAACTCCTGTATATATTTGAAAATTCTGTACTCTTCGACATAGGTCTGTCAAATCGTAATTAGAAACAAATTTATTGCGTATAATCCGATCTCATTATTCGTAGATTTACTCTAGTATTCCATTAATGTCATCAATGTTTGGCGCTCTGACAGTCATTCAGAGTATGGAGAGTAAAAAGATACCTTGGGAAATGTGAAAACCTCGATGCACGGGACATATTTCTCATTATTTTAAATTTTCAAATCTCAGCAACGCAAATAATTTTCTCACCATTCACAGCATCGTGAATTTCCTTTTTACATTTTGACTCTTTAACTCATGAGACTGCGAGTGTTGATTTTAGCTTAATTAACAGTAATCGTGATTTGGAGCATCCTTAATTATATAATTAATTTATTTGGATATTGCGACTCGAAACTTCGAAGACAGATTTTTGGGAGAATGGTATGCCGAGTCGCGATACCACGATGTGGTGATAATTAAGGCTCAAATTATGGGAAGAAAATCTTAGATTAGGCTACTAATTAATCTTGCTATAATCATGTCGCAACCTCGTGAGTCAGGGTTTTAGGCGCCTTAACTTTATGAAAGAAAGTGCCGAGTGGCGAAGCGCCGAGAACCAAATTTAACCATGGTTAGTTTTTTGACCTTTAATCCTTGACCAAGGTTATCACAAAAATTATCGCGTTCTCGGCTCTCGGGGCTGTAAGAACAGAAACTTGGGTTTGATGATTTTCGAGGCGCGAAACCCCGACAAAGTCTAATCACGGGTTAAAAGTTTTACCCTAGTTAATGTCTTGGGCGGAAATTAAAAACGATTTCTCTGTTTCGTGACTCGGGATGTGTGAACTCAAGGTTTAAAGTATCCGACCTGCGAGACCCCGAAATAAAACAAAAGAGAGAACATGCTTGCAAAAATGGATCTGTTTTGAAAGTGGAAAAGCATTGCTATCCAGGCGATAAGATTTCAGAATTTTAAGATCTCGGAAAGAAAAAGAAAATCCACTTTAGATTTCAAGTATCAAAAATTGAAAATTGTGCAAGGTAAAAACAAGGGCAGCTCCAACATAGGCTCCAACTAGGGATCCCACCTTCCTGTTGTTGGTTGTGGAGCCTGATTATCTTCCTGATGCAGAGGTCCTTGCTTTCAGCCGTGTTTATTCCCCATGAAGTATTTACACCCCAGAAGTGTGTACACTCTTCCACGTGGGGGAGTGCAGAGGGGGGGTACCCCCTCTGCGGGGTCTGGGGGGTCTAGGGGCAAGTAGGCCCCCAGCTAGGGTTCGGGGGCGAAGCCCCCAAAGTAAAAATTGCCTTATAAAAGTATATTGTAATTTCATTGTAAATTT
>ML781287.1:890715-914332 GCA_009831015.1 Picea engelmannii | reverse complement strand
AAAACATCTTCTAGGTCACTTGGCCCCACTTTCCTTATTTTAGGGTTGGGTCCACTTCTAATTTCTCCATTAAAATTATTATTGAAATAATTTATTTTGTATTGACTTTGAATTATAATACACTCATCACTTCACTTTATTATATACCTTTTAAAATCTCTTAAACAGCTTTGATTACTTTGACCTTTTGGGGCTTCTAGATGACATATGAGGGTCCTCCAACTTCATAAGGCCATAATTCTCAAACCGTGAAGAGTTATGTGATGTTCTACATTCCACCAGAAATGGAATGACATGTACTATCCATATAGACTATTATTATCTAAAAATATATCATAAATCATACCATTACCCATCAAACAAACTTTGGTCCATTACCCAAACCTTCGGTCTCCAACTTCTCATGGCCATAACTCTCTAACCGTGAGGAATTATGTGATGTTCCTCATACCACCAGAAATGACATGACAAGAACTATCCATCTAGGATATTTTCCCTGACAAATTCAATTTCCTTCATCTCATTATTCCACAATTAAGCATGGTTTTTCTTACCCCACAAAGTGTCTTCCCATGAGGGTTTCACCATAAGGGGACCACTTTGGAGTTCATCCATATTTACTTCTTATCAACCATGAAAAAAAAATAATGAGTCATATTTACATAAAACACTATTGGGTCCATTACCCAAACCCTTGTGCTATGGGTGTTTCTTCAAGGGTTGACATCAATGACAACCAACCTTAATCAACAATAGTAGCTCCGTAAGAGTCTACTTTTGAAGGGTGCAGAAGCACCCAAGGATCATAAGAACCAAGGGATGTGCTGACGATAGAAGAGATCATGTCGACAGGATATTTTTGGGTGGTGTTAGGTGTAGGAAGGGGGAATATCCCCATAAGATATGAATATTTAAACATACCTACACCAACGCTTTCATACCCTCCAAAAGATTCACCTACAAAGGGGACACTAGTACTCAGATTGGCACATAATTCAAGGGTGAAATAATCCAATTTTTCAACTATAACTATATTTCCTTGATGTGGAAATCATATAACATGAAATACAATGGATGTGACAACATTCATTATGTAGATCCAAGTGTGTCCTAAGAGCATATTTTAGTCAAGTGTGGCATTGACCACTTCAACTTCGATGGAGACAGTCTTGTCCCCGATCTCAACAGATAGGGAGGTGAGAATTACATGGGGTTTAAAATAATGTCCATCAAAATAATTAAGGATGGTTGAGGATGTGGTGAGTTGTGTAGAAACAATGGCTTTCAAACATGACAAATACATAATACAAGTGGTCGTTTCTTCATCGATCATTGTATGAAAGGTATTCTTATTCAAACATTGAACTCTAATTTGCAATGCCAATTGGCGTGACAAGTGCAACTCACTATGTTATGTGTCAAAGGAAATAATGTTAGATTCTGAAGGGTCTATTCCCCCTATGGATGATATCAAGGATTTCCTCTATGTAGGATAGCTCTGGAATACTTCGAGTGTGTACATGGAACACGAGACCTTGGAAATATCTTCCACTTTTCTATAGTCTTGGGTTTCCCAAGCATTCAAATTGTAGGTGGTCTGTTGAATTACCCATTTAGGAAGGCGAATGGTAGGTTCAAAAGATGGTTTCTCCAATGTGAGAGGGCCATTAGGTTGTGAAGCTGGTGGATGATCCTTTGATGAAGTTTCCCCCTTCGGGGATTCATATTTGTTGGCTCTGGTGTTTAGTGCCACCATATATTTAACCATCAAAATATTTCTTGTTTAGGATTCTGCGTTGCCCTCGGGTGGGGATGCATGGGTTTGTGCTATCATTTGTTATTGTTGAGGGGGAAGGATTGGTTAATACCATTGGTTGGGAAGAATTTCCCCCTCATTTTAGGTTTTGATGAACCTCGATAAGGTGAGGGAAGTCTTTAGTGAAGTGGTCCTCTTTACATACCATGCAAGGATATTTTTTCCTTCATTTATTTTTTTTACAAATCTCTGAATTCCTAGAATACGAAATCAAGAATTCTCCTACTGATTCTGAAAATCACTTATGGGATGTTGCAGAATCAGATCTTCATAAGATCATGGTGTGCCCTCGGCTTATGGCTACAACAACATGATCAAATGGGCCTTGGAAAAGATTGATATTTCGACGAGGAGCATTTTAAATGATCAAGGGGTCGTTGTAGGCTCATTCAGGCCAGAACATATACAAGTAATGTATAATCTCTCACCAAATCCTAAGTACACTTTTAATGCCGATTTTTTAGCTGAATTTCAAAGGAAAGAGTGTATTGAGGCAGACCTTGCAGAAAACAAAAGAATAACCAGAGAGGTCAATGATGATTGTCAAGGAATTTTTGATCTTTTAGAAAACGATTCTTTGAACATTGGAAAAAACAGTTGTTCGGGGTTATTAGGAGAAATTACCATTGTCAAGCACCAGCTAAGATTCAAGGAAGATCTGGAGGAAATGCAGGTGGAGATCCAAAAAATAAAGGTAATCAATATCACCGAAATCGACAAATGGATAGTGATGTCGAACTTAAAGTTGCAAACTATTAAGTTCACAAGGAAGATAATTGAAGATCGTCTGCCCAAACTACATAAAAGTTCTTCATATTTGAGGCAAAAGATATACCAAAAGCTCCCAGAGTTTTAGTACAGTTTCTGGGAAAATGTATTCATTGTCTTGAAGCAGAAGGAGGAGGTTCATCAATGCAGACATGAGATACTCTTTTGAATATTTTCATCATTAGAATAATAAAGCAGTTAGAATAGAAATGTAAATGGTTTGACATTGTTCATTCATGTAATTGTAGTCTTAGGAAGTTAGTTAATCACCAACGAGAAAAATATTTGGTGATCATGTATAAATATATTTTGACAAGACTGAGAAAAGGCTTTTGGTTTTTTGAGAGAGCCGATTGTATTAAAAAAAATTCCAATCCACTGTGATATAAATAATACAAACGAGATTCTGAATTCTGTCAACTTGAAGCTATGTGTTCTTTACCCTGTTTCCAATATTTTTCAATATTTTTCTTCTTACGTTTTTCTAATGAATGATTAACTATAAGTTTATTTCACACATCTATTGTAGTTTGAATTGATTTGGTTATTGAATTATTTACAGTTTTTCCTCTGTGATTGCTATCAACAATTTCAAGATCTGTAGGTAATTTGAACGATTATATTTTACATTTCATTAGAAATCTAGTTTTCCTCTTTGTCTCTTGTTACAATATGAGATTCTTTCTTGATTAAAGCCTCATATTTTCACAACAGTACTACTTTTTTATTTTACTATTCTTAAAATTGTTTCAAGTACAGGAAACAACCTCAACTGTTAGTATGCTATTATTTTGAGTTCCAAAACTCTTTTTCTCTTTTCATCCCTTAAAAACTAAAGAAACAAATCTTCAAACTTTTCATATTTAATTAAAACTTTATTTTCCATGACTGTCCCAAATAATAGACAACCCAACGTAGAACCTAGCCTCCAAGATCAAACTAGCATTGCTTTAAACCTGTTTAATACTATTCTACAAATAGCAACTAATCGGGTTGAATTAGAATGTTCATGGGCAACTATTGAGAGAGATGTCAACATCCAATAACAATGGGAATCTAGATAGAGGTAGTTGAGAAACCAACTCTGATTTACCCTTCTTTTTTATTTTTGGCTTTTAATTACCTTTACCTTTACGGATGCCTTGACGGTATACTTTAGAGCCTTAAAGTATAAACTCAGGAACAACAGTTGGAAGGAAGGAACATGATTTTTATTGACATAAGAATAGAAACCATCATATGAGTGACAAGCAATGGATGCAAAGGTATGTTTTCACAAATCTGCATGAAATTTTGTTTGGCGAATTTCCAATTATTCTGACTAAGTGGATAGAAATATTAGTGGAGAAAAATGGAAGGTACAAAACTGAAGCTTCAAGGAATTGGACGCTTGTATTGGTAATATAGTTGAATTATGTAAGTAACCCAACTAATCGATCAATTGATTTTTGGTTGGATAACATACTAGGAGGTTATGTTACAGAATTTGTAGTAGATTGTATGCAATCATATAGTGTTGTAGAAAGGGAGTTTTTCAAAGGTCTGCGCGAGAGGTTCTTGAAATCATTAGGTACATGGATAAATATGTTATTGTGTGAAAATCACGTGATGATAATGGAATCTGATTGCTAATGGGTTCACGCACATAGGGGAACCGGGGGATGATAGAAGGATCATCTAAGAGAATGAAGGAAGCAATGAAAGAGATAGGGAGGGACCGAGGATGCAAGAAGAGGGTATACCATAGGAAGAATAGAAGTTTGGAGAGGTGCATAGAGGAAGGAGGTACAAGATGAAAAATACTAGGGCTGAGAAAGGAGAGTCGTGCAGTGAGCTAAAGGGGAGAGAGACTTGCACACTAGTCTGAATTGTGGAGGTACCATACATAGGAGGAGAAGAAGAGGAGTTACAATCCATTCCAATAATATAAGAACCAATAAGTTCTACTTAGACATGATCATGTCTTGAATCCATGATCCCATGTGTGTCATCACAATCAGAAATAATGGTTGAAGATTTTTCAAAAGAAATTGTAGTTAGTCAAGGAGGATAGACTAGTAGCATTGAAAGCAGTGGAAGTAGTGCACATAGTCAAAATTAGAGTAAAAACACAACACTAAGTGGAGGTAATACAGAAAGAAACATGGCAGGGGAACAAAATAATCTTAGACTTTTTGAATTCCATGGAATTGGGTTATAGAACCCGAAACAACACTTGTTTTTCTGCGAGACAATTTGGGAAACAGAGAATGTCCAAGAAAAGGTTGTGAAGATTGTGTTGTTAGCAACAACATTTAGAGGCCATGCAATAGTATGGTATATGAAGCTAGAGAGAATCACACCTACAAGAAAGGAAAGGATGTTGGCTGGGATTAAGAAAGAATTGTTGAAGGAGTTCAAGAATCCAAAGTCAAAGTCATAGTACATCAAAAAACTGAAGGAGATTAAACAGGTACAAATAGAGTCGGTATCGAATTTCGATCACATATTTAAGGATGTGATGGGTAGACTGAATTTTTAGATTCTATATCAAAATCATCGTGAATGATTTATTGTGGGGCTTCTACCACACATTTGTACACCATTGATCCAACAAAAGGTTCTGTCGTAGCCCAAGGAACTAGAAATTGCAATGAAGTTGGAATCATCTCTAGTGGGAGATAGTGGAGGAATTGTGCAAGTTCATACACAATTAGTTGAATTGAAAATTCAACTAGAATATATGACAAAGGGAAAGGAAAAATGGGAGCAATCCTGGTGTACAAAATGTGGGACTGAAGGCCATCACAAGGACGAGTGCCCAACATTTTCACAATATTTGGCAATAGGAGGGTTGAATCCATTACTGTTAGGAGGATATTGTGAGATATGCAAGAAATGGGGCCATCACCCAATGAAGTTTCCATTGCTACAGAAGTATCATATTACCCCAAGGAAATTATTTTGCAACTTTTGCAAATCAGTGGGACATGAGAAAAAGGATTGTTGAGCATTCGACTTAATGAGGGAGCACACATCAGATATATATATAGGATCTAGGAAGATAATCTTGCAGAAGAAGAGAGGGTTTTGAAATACAACAATCAAAGAGGTTTTAATCAAGGGAATAGAGGAAACTTTGGTATAGGCTGAGGTAGAGGGAATTTTGGTAGAGGAGGAACAGTACCGATTATATGTTATAACTATAATCAACCTAGACACTTTGTCTGTGACTGCCAAAATATGTGTACGGCGTGCACATATTACAGGGAACTGGATCACTAAACATAAGAATGTCCCCAAATATTTGTGTAGTGGTAGAGAAGAGGAAACCAAAACCAGAATCTGAATCAAAAGTTGTGGAAGATATCAGCCGAAAGAGGTAATGAAGGACCAAGATTAACATTTGTTATGTGCATAAGAGCTAGAATAGGGGTTGACATGAAAAATGAAGGAAATGATATGGGTAAGGAAGTCAACAAGGTCTATGCCAACCTTTTATCCTTATCAAGACAATAAGTACTCAGAATGGATTGGAGAGAATCAACATCATTTTCACCTCGTGTAGAAGACTGTGCTACACCAGAGAAACCAATTGGGAAGGTAAGCATGCTAACCAAATTCTTGAGAAGTTATGTAGAGATAATAAAAGATGAAATTGTGCTAAGTAAATTATAGGAAATGAATGATCACTATAAAAGATGAATGGAAACTCCTATCTCCCAAAGGATGGTAAACACGGTATTATGCAGGAAGAGAACCAATGTATAATTCATATTCAATGCACATATTAGAGAGTATGATGTGGATAATTCTATCTTGGGCTTAGGGTTCGACATGAATGTGTTACCTAAGAAGATATGGGAGTTGATGGGAAAACCCAAGTTAGTATGCTCTCCTATTCAACTAAGTCTTGTGAATCAACATAAAATAGTACCAATTAGTCATTTGATAGGAGTACCTCTACACATAGATGGGGTGTGCAGCATGGAAGACTTTGAAGTTATTGATATCATGGAAGAAATTCAACCATATCCAAAATAGATGGGACTGGAATTGGATTTTGATAACCAAGATATCATCAAATTGAAGAGGGGGGAGATGATATTTAAAGTTGGATATTTGAAAGTTACTACACCCTTGAACCAATTAGAAGGAAAGAGATACATAGAGCCAACAAGAGGGAACAACATTTCTAATTTATATAACATGATTTCACGGATGGAGGATTATTTCAACCTGATAGTGGATGGTGAAATAAGTTGGTGAAGCATCAATTCATGTGAATCATATTCTAAAGAAGGTCTAGAGAATCGACAATAGAGAATGCATGAAGTTTCAACTAGATGATGTGCGTGCATCACTCAATCCTTGCATTGGATTGGAGCATATCTATGTGATCCAACTAGGTATGATGGATTAACTGATATAAGTATGTTTTTAAAATAATTTGAGTTGCAAGTACCAAAAAAACAAATGTTGTTAGCACTAGATGTTGTATTAAAAGTTACTCCAACTAGATGGTGAGTTGTGCATTGAGAGGGAATGAAACACTGGTCATAGTGCATCATAATAATGCAAGTAAGGTTTGGTACTAAGGAAGAATATATTGTGTAAAAGTATACAGGGGAGAGTGATCCAATGGGTCATGTGGAACAGTTTAGGGATTTGTGGAGTTCAGTACTAGGAATAGAGTGGACGCATAGATTTATACACACACTGGACACAATTCTGAAGAACTAGTATTTGGAATTGGATAGCGCATGGAGAAAATAAGATGGGAAGAATTGGTATAGAGGTTTAAAATCAAGATTACATTTGAACATGAGTCTCCATCAATATATGCATCACTACAAGAAATTTGAATGAATATCTTCTCAGAAGAAGAGATGACGATGGTGATACCAGTATGCAGTATGCACAGAGCCAAGATGATTGTCCATGAGCTATTGGAGTGTTATAATGTATCTAAGGAATATTCTGATGAAGAGGATCCTAGGAATGTACAAGTACCTAAGAAAGAGGGAGACAAAATAGTAGAAGGACCAGAGTGTGAATCTTCCACATATACACAACCTATAAAGACACATAAGGTAAACATTGGGATGATAGAGAATCCCAAGTTTCCACAGATGGGAAATTATTGGAGTGAGGAGACAGTTGAGAATATTACAGAATTACTGCAAGAATATTAGGACCTATTTCCAACAAAATTTTTATAGATGAAAGAAATATAAGGATACTTAGGAGAGATGAAGATTCCACTGAAACCAAGAGATAATCTAGACTCCAGTGACACAAAGGCATTACAGGCTAAATCCGAGGGACAAGGAGAAAGTGAAGGATGAAATAAATAGAATGTTAGATGCAAGAATCATCAAATCTGTAGAATAATCTGAGTGGATCATTCCAATGGTGGTGGAGGAACATAATACAGGAGGAATCAATATCTGCATAGATATAAGGAAGTTAAATGATGTGCGCTTACATGACCCATTTCCCACACCATTCATGAATGACGTACTGGAGAATGTAGGAGGCTGGGAAACTTATTCTTTCACAGATTGATTCTCGAGGTACCATTATATAAGAATTGTGTAGGAATATTGAAACAAGGCCACTTTTGTGACGAAATGGGGGAGTTATGAGTATACAATTATGCCATTTGGATTGAAGAATTCCCTTGTGGTGTTTTACAGTTTAGTGGTTGCAGCATTCAAGGAGTTCATTCATAAGTTTCTAGAAGTCTACTTGGATGATTGGACAATTTTTAGTCTACTGAAGGATCATATATAATTTCTTAGGATCATGTTGGATTGGTGCAAGAAATGTCATATTTCATTGAACATGAAGAAGTGTATATTTTTCACATCGTTTGGAATTTTGTTGGGACATGTAGTGTGCAAACAGGGACTATTATTAGATCTGACTAAAATCACAGTCATTCTAGAATTAGAACCTCCTACGTCAGTCAGATAGTTGATGGAAACATTGGGTCATATAGGGTTTTACAGGAAATTTATCAAAGGATATGATTAGATCACAATACCAATGGAAAAGTTATTAAATAAGGAAGCAAAGTTTCAATGGAATGAGGATTGTTAGAAGGGGTTGGACACCTTGAAACAAAAACTAGTAACTGTGTTGATTTTAAGTTTTACAGATTGGAATAAGGAGTTCCATGTACATGTATATGCATCGTCCATATAATTTGGCGTAGTAATATCCCAACCAAGGGAGGGATACATAGATCGCCCAATTGATTTTTCAAGTAGGAAGTTATCTATAGCAGAGAATAACTATACAACCACAAAACATAAAGGATTGGAAATGGTCTATGCACTTCATAAATTCAGGAATTATCTATTGGGGTATCACTTTAAGATGTATACAAACCATTCTACATTAAATTACTTATTCAACAAGCCAATGTTGGGGGGGGGGATATGTAGGTGGCTATTATTATTTCAGAAAAATGACATTGAGGTTGTATTGAAACTAGTGATGTTGAATGCATGACCAGATCATCTATCATGCATATTGTCAAGAGAAGATGTACACAATTTAGATGAAAACTTCCCAGATGCACAATTATTTGCAATAAGGATGGTGGATGATTGCTTCTCATACATTTTACAGTTTCTAAGCAAATGCATGGCTCCATCCAAGATGACCGTGGCATAAAAGAAACAATTGGTAGTGAAAGAGACAAATTATCAGTTAATTACAGGGAATCTATACAAGTTGGGTGCACATGGAACACCAAGACATTGTGTGTTGGAACATGAAAGACCGATGATACTTGAAGAAGCGCATGGTGTAATTATTGGATGAATTTATGCAAGGAGAGAAACTGCACATAATGTTTTGTGCATAGGGATTTGTTGGCCTGCACTTCACAGAGATGAGAAGGAATACTGCTAGTCATGTGATTCCTGCAAATGAGTGGGAAAGTTGTCTAGGATGGAAAAAATTCCTTTGAATACAAAGGTTATGTTGCAAGCATTTGAGAAATGGGCCATAGAATTTCTGGGGCCAATCAACCCACAAGAAAGAAGATTAGGGGTAAGGTACATCATCACTGTGACAGAGTATTTGACAAGGTGGGTGGAAGAAACACCAGTTACAGATTGTACTATAGAGACTATTTTTTGGTTTTTATTTGAGAATGTAATCACAAGGTACGGATGTATGTTCATATTACTCAATGATCAAGGTACACCTTTTCTAAACAAAACAATTACAACATTGAATGAGGAGTTCCATATTCATCATCAAAAGAGTACCCCATATCACCCTCAGACAAATGGAACACTGGAAGATTTTAATAAGATCTTGGATAATTCCTTGAAAAATAATTTCAATGTAGGGAGAGATGATTGGGACTTAAGATTTGGTAGCATGCTAAAAAAATTCTTGAAAAGTTGTTGCTACGAGGAAAATCTCTCTATGGCTAGGGTAAACCTAAACAGACGGAAATGAATGCAGAAACAAACTCTATTCCAGAAACATGCTATATAAACCAATGTGCAAGAGAGATAATAAAAAATCCTACATCATCCAGATGTTCGATAAAGTTCAACATTGAGCACTTTTACCCAAAGCTATATACCTCCAACAACTTCTCAACAAACAAGAAAAGCAATCAAATGGTGATAATAGAAAAGGTTAGCACATTAGATAGAATAATCCATCAATATACATAACAAATACACCCATGGATAATAACTCATATATTTGCAAGATATCAATTGGACGGGCATAGAGTATTTTTATTAATAAATGATCAGGAGAAGTGAAAATATTACAGACTTTCATGTCGGCACGGTTCAGAATCGAGAAACTAAGTTCCTTCCAGTTGGGCCTCCACCATTTTAATCCTCCACCAAAGGCAAGATCATAGAAGGGAGACAATGAGGTTCTCCATCAATAAGGGAAGATCTTGGGGGTGGAACATTGTGTTTAGAATTAAAGGACAAAGGGATGCAGACTCAATATGAAGTAAATAATTTCTCTAGAGTAACTTTTCTCTCAAAGTTGATTTATTCTCCCCTTTCCATAGCTCAGAATTGGCCCATTTATAGCCTTCAAAATGAAACTGAAGGGCCAAGTCATAATGTTTACAGTATATGGAAGGCCAAGGATTAGAGATATCCTGTCGTGACATGGAAACCTGACATTTCATTTTCATTTTCTGAAAAAATCTTGATGTACGTGGGATGTAGTGGAGCAGTCTACGTATACGCTTGTTGTATAGTGTGCAAGATGTGTACAAGTGGAAAAAATTGTATTTTTGTCTCTGTATTTTATCAACGGGGAGGATAAGTTTGCATAGGGAAATAGAATAAGTCCCTCTGTGCATGTTTTCTTATGGTGAGGAAAATATTTCTATAACAAATTCCCCCTAATGTGTGAGGTCATAGGAGTATCTATGATGGTCGAAATACATTATAAACAACCTAGAAGTGGAGAGGTAGGGAACCAGTTGGCTGAACTTAGTTTCTCATTACATTCTGCACTGACTTTGCATACATGGTTGCCAATAAAATTACATTGTAGATCCATGTGAAAATATACCAAACAAGTGTCTGTGGCCATGAATAGGAAAATACAAATGAGGTTACATGAAAATAGTTGTCATAGTCATGAACAAGGCCCAGTAGAACCAATCTCAAAACCAATCTGAAGATATTTGTATACCATGGAGTACAATGTAATGTCCCGTGATCACTGAAGTCATATAGGTACTAGTCCAATGAAAAGGAAGCAACAACTAAGGAAAGTTGCGACCACATAGTGATGTCTTTAAGTCTTCTACACAATCCGCCAAGGGTGCAAGTCTACATTATGTGAATAAAGGAGTTGAGTTTGAACACAATGAGGCATTGTTTGATTACCGATTGTTGGCATAGGGCAAGACCCAGGGTTCAATTCTTCAACAATGCACAAACAAAACCCTAACTACCGGCCCTTTAGACAACACCTGCGAAGTAGATGAAATGTCACTTGAGGTAGAGGAAGGGGGGTTTGTAGGACTCAAGTGTCTACAACCAATATGGGACACAGATATGTGATTATAATACTTAATAGAGCACTTAGCAAACAATATGCATTAGTTTATGATTCTCAATTACTTCACATATTAACCCTTATCACAGAGCAACGCAGTAAGATCTAACATTTCTAATCACTTAGACAACACTAGATTAGATCTAGTATTAATTCACATCATTAAGCACTAAGATACAACATCAGATGCATTCATTATACGTAACATCAACAACACTAAGAAAATAATCATATAAGCAACATCGTACAAAGCATATCAAGACACAGGATATACATGGTTCACCCCAGTGTGGGGCTACATCCACCAACTTCTTTTTATTATTTATTAGTCTTCGATATAATTACATTCATCTACTCATGTGCACAAAGATACAGAGCCCAACTCCACAGTGGACAGGTGATATGCGCATTGCGCACTAGATCCACCTTCCTCAAAATCAGGTCAAGGCACAGAGCCAACTCCTTAATAGCACAAAGCACTTACAAATTATTGCACTAATACAAAATAAACATATCATGAACATAGCCTTTAGTCATGCATGAAGCCAATTCCCCTCTATATTTCTTAGATACTACTTATTTATACAATTACAAAAAGGCCTAAACATGGGTAAACCCATGGGCCGACATCCCAAAACCCTAATACAAAAACCCTAATGATCCCCTTGTTGGGTCCACAACACAAGTGAGATCATGTGATCCCTGCTCTACCTGGATGCTTCATCTTTGACCAACTTTTCGAAGTCCCAAAAGTCATCAGACATGACCAAATTTTCCTCAAAAACTTGGTCAAGGGACAACACCAGTCATTGATGTATATCGTTAACAAACGCAAGACAACCTATAAATAATGAAAGTAGGTATCAAGGCACTGAGTACATTCTTACAAGTGTGAATAAAGGAGTCAGTTTCGAACACCTGAAGAATCCATCAATCAAGAGACATTGATGTATTCCCAACTGTCAATGGCGAGAGAGCCTACCACTAATGACTACAAGCCTCAAGGTACTCATAAGACTCTAGGTTTCGTTTCCATAATAAATGGGTTGAAGTCGATGGAAATATACCTGCTAAAAGGAGATCATTGAGGCATCTCTCATCAATCAGCACAAGGTACAAAGAAGGAGCTTCATGATTTGGTGGAAATCAGATGAAGAACATGTTCACGAACCAACGACCCTATGTGTCTTTCGCGTGTTCCAAGTGAAAGAGGTACATGAAAAATATCCTCTAAATAGCAACCAATGATGAAAATGGCTGACAAAGGCGAGGAAACCACCAATAAGACTAATGGAATCCAATACACTACATGAATCCCAATGTGTGAATAGATGTCTTGTCGTCGAACACAAGGGAAACCACATTGTCAATGACCAACGATGAAATGTCGATTGTTGGGTTCAAGGTTACCTACCAATGATGAAAGCAGGTCTAGGGTGCATGATAAGACTACAATATCATGTGATTTTGAGACAAACTGAGGGTATGGATGACATGCAAAGTCAAGAGTTCTGAGGAGTGGCCGACACAGGTTGATAGACATCCTTTGAACAAGAGCATGAGACATATGGAGGACTCCAATATCATAGACCTAATGATAAAATGATGAGATGCAGGAGGCATCAATGAAATTCTTTGTAGGGACTGGAAGAGTAAACAATTGGTAGAGAAGACTCTGTAATGAGATCATCTTCCTAAGGCCATTCTATTCCAAAAATTATGATGATGAATGGACTCAATAACTTTGTCATCTATTCAAAAGGTGACATGATTGTTGATGATACACGATAATTCTCCCTTCCCGCCCGTATTTTTTTGTTTTTTCATAGAAAAACTAGTTCCAGCAGTGAAACATACCTATTCTCAATGTAGGGAAGTGCATGCGGGAGATGGAAACTTGGGGGAATGTTCCCTCCTTTGTATAGGGTGTCAAATTACGAAGGATATAAACAAGTCTCTACTTGGTTGAGGATGAAAAATTGTTGAGGAAAATGGTTTATAATGCAAAGCGAGAACCAACTATAGGCTCAATACTGCAAGCAAGGGAATGAGATGCAATCACAACTTAACACCAAAAAATGTCCTTTTTTATGTCTTGTAGTCCACTTGGTGTGAAAAAGGGATAAACTTGTGCCAAATAGACGTCTTTTAAAAACCAATTTATGAGTGTGAAAAAGAAAATTTCACTCGACGATCTTTTCTTTTTTGGTAATGAGTTGGAAAAGAGATCAACTAAGACTCATGAACTTTCAAGTCCAATTTAACGAGTGTGAAAGGGACAAATCACTCGACAATCTTTTCACTTTTTAAAGACTAGTTGGAAAAGAGCTTAAATTAAATTCGTTTGGGAGTCCTCAAGGTATAAGGTCGCATGTTTATGAGTGATAAATGAGGCTCAACATTAAGTCATGTATTAGATATTAGGGACTCCTGGTCCTATGGAAAAAAAACTCTTCATGGGCACCAAATACAGTAGGGAATCTAACTAGGGAACCCATGTTTGGTAAGTTTCTACCACTTGATAACGACACTATTTATAGTAGATGGGAATTTCTGTGTCACAAAAAATGGGTTCGTATCTAAGGCATAAAAGTGACAGTTATAGGATAATGCGAAAATGCATAATGGAGTGGATACCTATCCTATATGTTGGGTAATGAAAATACCTTCCTGTGGCAATGAATAACTAACATAACGTTGAAATCTGTAAGAAACTAGGGTTAAAACTGTAAAAACCAACTCAATCTACCTTTATATTAGTCCATTAGGTGAAAGAATGGCTTAAAACTATAGAAAGTGGGTAAAAGTAGTTTATAAATAGTACAAAATTGAAAATTACTATACCATTTTGATTTTTTACCCAACTAGTGCAAATTGGACCAAAATGCCTCCGTGATTCAAATGACGATTGTGAGAGCATAAAGAAACAAAATCAGCAACCATCTGGATCAAGTAAATCTACTTCCCTTCCTCTTCAATTTCAGTGGATTAAATTTTTGAATTAGGTCCCAATTATTTAGTTGTTGAGGGCGCAAAATGTAAATTTCGATGTACGCGGGATGTCTTCAATCAGATCATGTATACAATGGGGTATACACCCCTGTGTAAATTACAAGGAGCATATATTAAGCTCTACATGCAATTGTAATTAAAGTAGACTGCATACATGCATGCAAACAATAGTTTTCAAGGGTTCTAACTCAAATTTTGATTTCTCCTTGGTAGGATGGTTCTTGAATGGAGAGAAAGAGAGCACGAGGAGGTCGATGCTACTGTAGATCAAGATTTGGGGCCCCAGATGGCCTTAAAGAGATGTGTCTTGTATAATTTTTGGGCACTCAAAGGAATGAGAACCCATGTGAGGTATCTCGATATTCTTGTGGGTTATTGGGACCCTGAGAGTGAAAGCTTCAATCTCAATGGGAAACCATTGAGAATTGAAGTAGAGGACATTTAATTTTTGGTTGGTCTATCTTGTCAGGGAGAGGTTGCAAACCTCAAATCATGGGGAGAAGGGAGTGGGATGAAAATATAAGAGTATATAGATGCCCACTATGTAGCAGGGACTCCTAAGGTAGGGATTCAACTCCCTATCTGAGAAATAAACAATATCATCCTGAAGATTATTGTCCCTGTATTGACTAGGATCATAGGTTTGGTCTCGTTGCACCAAACATCGAGGTCGCTCATGTTATATGCAGTGCAGTGTATGAGACCCACAATATATGACTAGTGTACCTCACTATTGGAAAATATGAAGAGCCAATTGACAAAGTGCAAACAAGGGGATAAGAGGAATTTTGGGTTTGCCTCTATCCTATTTAGTTTCTTTTTTGAGCAGGTGGGACCTAGAGTTGAGATTCTTCCTAGAGGACCTCGTGATCTAGCCATGGAACGATGCACTGAGGTAATGAGGTGGCAGGCGGGAGGTAGGGTGTCGACACCCTAAAACGAGGATTTATTCAAATGGTAACAATGACATGTCATTTCCCTATATGACTATCCCTATGGAGGGATAGACTTCTAAGGAGATCCATACATGCCACTCCCACCAGGGACCACCTACAGTGACATAGGTACGTTAATTTTTTTTTACATATTTCCATTTTTTGTATTTTTGTATAGTAGAACAAAAACAAAGACTGGATGGTGCTTAAGTATTGAATAGACATTTGTGCAACACAGACGTGGGTCTGTGATGACTAGAAGGCTTCCCTCAACATCGAAGGAGGAACTGGGGAAACGAGGCAGCAGGAGGAGAAGCCGAGAGGGTCCTACAAAACGTGCAGGGAAACATGTCACATTTGACTCGCAGGATTCCCATGGTTCAGGTAGAGGATCTGTCTGAAGCCATGCAGTGACAGGTGGTTGGTGTACCCAGGGAATGGGTACGACTATTTCGGCACCTCTCAAACATCATGGTTATCTACCATGACACACATCCGGTGCCACAGGCGTAGATGTCGTGGGATATTGTAATACTTGTTGTATATGTGTATTGAGGGTATTAGCCCCAATTTTGTACTATAAACACCATATTTTTTGAAATATATAAAAAAGGATCTTCGACTTTACTTATATTTTACAATGTGTACATTGATGAGATGGTTTTATTTTCTTTTAATTATGTGACAAATGCCAATCTAAAATGAAATTAGCATAAGCATCAGATAAATTATTAGAACTCCTAGGAATATGATAATATGTAATAAAATCAAATTGTCATTCTAAAAGAGGTACTCGTAGGAATCATTAGAGTAAAGTAGGATCTTGCATGCGGTAACAGTCGTTCAACTGACGTGCCACTAATTGGGAATCCAGGAGAACTTCTAATGAATGAATGCCATGTGATATAGCAATGCATAAAAGTTCTATAACGATGCTATATTTGGCCACATTGTTTATGGATGGCCCTAGGCATACACCACCTAAAGAAACCAGTAGACCCTCGGTTGAGTAAACCACCCAAGCGATAGAAGCTAAGTTCTTTTTATGATGATTGGCTCTGTCTGTGAATCCTAGGTAGATCGAAGACTCCATTGACATCTATCAACCAAGTGAAAACTCAATAAGCAACCCAAAGATGAAAGGAAAAGATATATACACTAAATTACATTAGTATACTTAGAGTTCCACCCAAGCCTGGGGCTCAAGCATAATATCTTTTTAAGTAGAGCCCATTTTTGGGATCAGCCAACCTATTCCCTTCGTAATCTTCTAAATCATAGGCTCCTTTTTCTAATGCACGTCACACGCTATAAGGACCATTCCACATGGGCTTAAACTTGCTTTCCCCCAGTGGTTATTTGTCTTGATCATACAAGAGGACCAAGTCACCCTCAACATACAATCGAGGAATATTTGAGACCTATTTTTTAGTTTTCGTTATTTCCTGTCCGAGACATGTTTTTGCAACATGTATTCCAGCCAGCTAGAGATGAATTTCAAGAAACCGAGAGAGTTTTTTTTATAGCAATATTAATTACAAAAACCTCTCTCAGTTTCTAAAAATAGTTTTTTATCAGTGAGATACAATGTCATCTTTAATGCCTATTTTCCCAATTTGTTGCGCATTCTGCTGCATTTTTGTTGTAGGTTATTGTTGCATAGAAAACTTGTTGTGTAGGGATGACAAAGTGTCCATCAATGAAAATGATGACTTATCACAACCATAGGGTCGAAGTTGATCATGATCAATGATTGTAAAGAATATCTCGGTTACGATTATGATTTGGAAAAGCCATGTTTTCTATTTTTAGTGAATTCATTGAAGTTATTGTTCTCTTTCAAAGAAAACAGATCTGTGATTCTAGCAGGGAGTAGTTCGACCCTAGAAGCCAAGGGTGACATTAGATTTCTATATATGGGGATAATTTTCATGTAAACAGGGTTGGTTGGAAAATTTGGCAAATGACATCTATTGTATGTAATCTGAATTTTTGACCGGAATTTAATGCAAAGGTCTTGTAGCTTGACGATAAGATTATAGTTGTAATAGTTGGATGTATTGTTCTTATTACTTTACGTATGTGCTTCCTGTTATCTTTATTTCATATCTTTTTTTGTCTATTTCGGAACGAATTATCGAACCTGCAGATTCGTTGTACAACGCCCCTTGTTCGCGACACTTAGAAAAAACGTTTTCCTCTAAAGCTAGCTCTAAATTCGTCCACAGAAGCGCTCCTGAGTTACTTCCAGTAATTTCTCCCGCCACACACTACGGTTTTACAGTGAAGGTTGTTTCTTGCCTAGCCTTATCCTCTTGAGTTCAGTCACTGAATAATTTGTCCCATCTTTTCCTAAGACCGACCCCATAGCCCAAGTCTTACTTTCCTGCGCCAATGTAACCAGAACCCATTATATCATAGGTGTTAAATCTAACCATTATTTTCAAAGTCATATCATGCGCGAAGACCACGCCATTTCTGAGAGAGCCCTCTCCAAATATGAAAGGCTAGTTTTGGGTCTCAAAGTTGGTTGAAAAATTTACCTTTGTCGTATGTTTATCAGTTGAATAGATTTATGGAGTGCTAACATTTTGGCGCGGTTTCTGGGGATGAATTTGAAAATTTTCCCTGGGAAGAACGACATTGTTTTAGTTCTAAGGTATGAGAGCAGCAGACACTTAGGCACATATTGGTTGTATTTCTTCTCTGGCAACTCCACACATTAGAAAATTAGTTTGAAGGTGATTCCACTGGCAGAAGAATCCAAAGATAAAGTTTTCATGGCGAATCCAATCAAGCTTTGAATGCAAATCAAAGACTCCACTGGATATGAGACCTGCGGATAGAGATATGGAAGAACAATATGGAAAAATCAGGTACTCAAGCTTGAGTTTATTCCAAGAAGTGATTTCTTGTTTTATCAATATCTTCTTGTCCTTTCCTGAGTTTTTCAAAAGAATATTTCTTCACTTACTATGTTCAAATGAATCACAGAGATCTACCCTTGTATATCCTTCATTGCAAACTTTAGGTATACCTCCTTCTTGTATAGCCGATATTCACCAAGCTCCTTCCTATGAACCATATGATGTTCATGATCATTCTTGTGAGATTAATGAAACCAAAGCTAAGCTTGTACTTTATGTTCTTAATCCTACACCCTCCAAGATTCAAGAAAGATACAATCCTCTTAAATTTCCTTCAATCCTTCATGACTTTCTTCTGAAACATTATAAGTACCTTCCTTGGTTCAATGGAGAGCTTGACGAAAAGTCAACTTAAAAACATATTCAAGCATTTGAACATTTTATATAAATTTTTGAGATCGAACATGAGGATGTGTCTATGAGGGCCTTTTCTCAGTCCTTACAAGGATATGCCAAAGCATGGTTCATACATTTGTAGCCTCAATCGATTAGCTTGTGGGATGAATTGAGGGAATCTTTATGTAGATTTTGGGGTGAGATAAAGTCATGGGATCTACTCCTTTTAGAGTTTTATGCCATGAGAAGAATGAAAGATGAAACCATCTCAAATTTCAGTAGGAGGGTTTCTATCCTTTATTATAAGCTACCTAAAGAAATCCAGCCTCCTGAAGTTGCTTCCATTCTCCATTATGTAACAACCTTTCAATGAGAATTATCTTTTATTTTGACGAAGAGGAAGTCTATGTCTTTGTAGCAGATGTTCAACAATGCTCAGGAAGTTGAAGACAATATTCAAGCATATAAGGAGCTACAAAATCAGATTTTGGATGAGAAATTGAAAGCTGGGGAACCAGAGACTGTGCATAATATGTAGGAGGTTGAACATGTCATAATTTTTCTTGAAGGATGTCATGAGGATGTGTTTGCAAAGAATGATGATCAGCTTGAATAGCAAGCTACTCTCCTGAATTGTTTTGATACTAATTTAGTTTCTGATCCATCTCATGATAAGCACGAGGATGATTTTTTTATGTATTCATTTGTAGACAGTCAAGAAAATGAATTTGCAAATCAACCTGTTGAAGAGCCGGTTGATGTCCCAAGATTTTTCTTGTTAGATGACATTGTAGATATTGTTGATTTTCCTATATATTATGAATATGATGATGATCATGGTGTTGACTTCCTAGAACAACCAAGTGCATATTCTCTATCAGAAAATGTTCCTTTTCAACAATGTAATGAGGGAAATCAGCCTACATATCACAGTTACAAAGAACAAAGTATTGAATCAGATGAAGGAAATTCTTTTTATTTATGATTTTCTTCATTTAAATTGTTGAAAGAAAATTCTAACATCATCACTGAAGCAAAGGAATGTGTGTTGATGCAAAATCACACTGATTCATGGGAAACAACTGACAAGAAATTACAACAATCTTCTCATGTGTTTAATGACCCTGTTGCTTGTTATATGGAAGGTTTTATCAGTTCAAAATTATATCCATTGGTCGAAGATGAATCTAACAATGAGTGTGTTTAGAAATCCAAAGAAATTGAAAAATGTGCATATGACAACAATGAAGAAAATGAAGAAAGTTCTGAATTAGATGAAGGAACTTTGCCATTCTGTTTTTCATCTTTCAAATTGCTAAAGAAAAATGTTTATAATGTTTCAAATCAGAAATCCTAGATGCATGATGTTGAATATGAAGAAAGCAGTGGACTTGCAAATGAAAACCATCTTCCATTATGTTTTTCTTCCTTTGAATTGTTGAACATAAATCATGAGATAACAAAGGAAGCAGGGAAGTCTGATTGCATTCATAGTGACATTGTTTTACATGAGAAAATTGTTATAAGTGAAGAGGACCAACAACCTTCTCATACCTTTAATGACCATGTTGTTGATTATATGGAAGGGTATTTCAGTTCAGATTTTGCAGCCTATGATCAACTATCAACTTGGAAATAAATATGATGGCCAATCAATGTCAGGGTTAGATATGGATTGCTTGCCACTAGGGGTTTCATTTCAGCCAACACTGTCTTCTTATTTATAATATTGTTATTTCCAGTAGTCTCAACATATTTTTCAACCTTCTTGTGGTAATCAACAAGTTGAATTACATGAAAACAAGGATGTAGTGGAAGGGGTGAAACATGATTGTTGTTTTATGCACATTCTGGAGGATCCATTTACAGTTTTGTTGGAGGTGGAAAACAGTCTCAATGTTTTTTATTTTTTGAGATTTGAATTTATAGATAAATTTTTGAATGACTTATCAGTAAACAGGCTTTGGAACAAGCATGTGCAAAGAAAGAAAAAAATGGAAAACGTGCTTGCATGGTTGCATTGGCATTTTGATTTCACTTGACTGACATATTTTTCTATAGTTAGGGTAGGTAGCAGTGAAAATAATCTCAGTAATATGTAATATACCAGATATAAAAAGTATGCATAATAGAAATAAAATGCTAGAAATGGCAGAATAATAGGAAGTGTCGTACCACCATTCAGCTAAGGGTAACCATTGAGCCCACTGATTTTTCTTTTCAGAGGCAAAACACCTCAGATATGTTTCCAAACACTTGTTGACAACTTCCGTTTGACCATCAGTCTGGGGATGATAAGATGTGCTGAGATGCAATTGGGTGCCCTGTAGCTTGAATAGTTCTTGCCAAAAATTGCTTGTGAAAGTTGGGTCACGATAAAAAACAATAGAGTGTGGCATGACATGAAGCTTGAAGACCTGGTCCATGAAAATTTGAGCCACCGTGGATGCAGTAAATGGGTGTTGAAGAGCGCATAAATGAGCATACTTGGAAAGGTGATCCACAACCACCATTATGACTGATTTATTTCCCGATTTGGGTAAGCCGGTAATAAATTCCATAGAGATATCCTTCCAAATAGCAGGTGGAATCAGAAGCAGTTGCAGTGTGCCACTGTGCCCAGAGATTTGACTGTTTCTCCCTTGTTGCGTTGACACACATCACATTCAATGATAAAATTACAGATGTCCTGTTTCATACCATCCCAGAAAAAAGAACGTTTGACCCTGTCATAGGTTTTGGTGAACCCGGAGTGCCCCGCTGTGGGTGTAGCATGAAGCTCAGAAAGTACCGTGGATTTAAGCTTTGATTGTTTACTTAAATACAAATGACCTTTGTATCGAATCTCATCATGGAGCCAAGAGTATCCTGGGGGAGCTAGAGCATTGGTCTGCAATTGCTGGATCAGATGCAAACTTTTGGGATCTTGTAGCCATTCCTGGGGAACAGCTTGGAGCCAATCTGGTACAATGAAAGAAAGAGAAAAAAGGGATCCTTCTTCTTCATATTTCTAGGATAGTGCATCCACCACCACATTGTCTTTTCCTTTCTTTTAAATGATCTCATAATCATATCCAAAGAGTTTAGTCACCCATTTTTGTTGCTCTGGGGAGGAAATGCGTTGTTCCAGAAAGTACTTGAGGCTTTGATGGTCTATCTTAATTTGGAAACGTTTCCCCAAGAGATAAGGGTTGTTGGACACACCTACCACACTTAGAGGGGGGGGTGAATGAGTGTGGTGTTATTTTTCCCAAAACTTCCCTCTTGCACAAAAACTCATCAATTAGAATTCAACATTTATTCATTACCCATTGTTGTCATTTATAACCAGTTAGATGTGAGCACATATCAACAACATATATCAACAATATATTATCAACAAGTCATCATCACAATGAACACAAAGAACACAAGATGTATGTACAATTTTCTTTTTATTATAGACTACAATCCTTGGGGTTTATCAGCAACAGCTGAATAGAGTACAACTCTACAAGAGCACCAGCTCTATATGCAAGACTCAACTTTCACCCTCAACACCAACTGAGATGAGGCAAAAATCCTCAACAGATATCAATCTGTCAACAGGTATGCAACCTGTTAGTAGTGCAGCCCATATGTGCACGCGCCCTGGCTCACTACAACGCGCATGTGAACACGGCCAGTGTATAATGCAACAAACATATGCTTCTAAGCAACTAGGGTTTTTCTTTTCTTCACATGCTCATATCCTCTGCAACCTACATTCACTTTCTCTTATGTCTTCCACTATCCAAACTGACCCACAGCCAGTCAAAACACATCCAAGCTCTCCAATAGCTTGCTCATGCTCCATAAAAAATCAATATGAATGCTATCTCAATCATGTATAAATAACTAGTATACCATAGCAATCATGTCACTACTGAATCACAAGAGTGTTTCTCACTCCATCAACCAAATCAACCAAACTGAGCCACATCATAGAATCCATACCAAGAATTCCCTAAGAATTCACAACACATCAAACAATAATATCCATCAAGACAATAATGTAACCATACCAGTGTATCAGTTATAGATCTGAGGCCATAGAATGTAGATCTAGAACCTGCCTCATCATCCAAGAGCTTGGCACCAGCTCAAACAAAAATCTCCATGATTTTATCCACTCCACACTCCCTGTACATAGTCATCTCGCATGTACATTCACCCTATACATAGGTAGCCCGCATGTACACACACCCTATACACAAACAACACGCCTGGACATCAGAAAATAGGGTTTTCTGTGAATCTGAGACTTTTTCCGTCAAGATCTATGACATTACTGAAAATTTGATGTGTCCATGAGATCCTCCTCTCGCTCTCTTCCTCATAATAGATCTTCAATCATGCTCAAGAGATCCACACCAATAGGATGCTCTCACAAGAATCTCTCCATCAATACTCCACAAGATATTTACAAGAAGCTATCCATTCAACCACAAAAGGGATTCTCACCACATTTGCATTTTACAAGAGATCCTAGATTCTTATTTATACTTTCATCTTCTAGGTCGCTTAACCCATTTTTAGGTTACTTAACCCATTTCTAGGTCACTTAACCTATTTTCCTTATTTTAGGGTTAACCACTTTTCATGAATAGAAATTTCTCCAATACTTTATCATTTAAATATTCCTTCTTGATTTTGTCACTTCATTTTATCATTTAAATAATCTTTCTTGATTTTTTCACTTTACTTTATCATTTAAATAATGATTTCTTATTTTCAAGCACTTTGACTTCTTTGAC
>ML781287.1:873280-890665 GCA_009831015.1 Picea engelmannii | reverse complement strand
TGAGGGATTTCACCATAAGGGGACCACTTTGGAGTTCATCCATTTGTGCACCTTATCAACCATAATAAGACAATAATGATTCATCTTTGCATCAATTCACCACTAGATCATATATATCAACTATGCATCATGTATCAATGACAAATCATTGATCCATCTTCATCAATGCATCAATCAATCAATTACTTGAAATCAATCAAACCAAACCATTTTCATCAATGACATATGATCCAACAATCTCCCAAATAATCAAACCATTGGCATCAATGACAACATGATCCAACAAGGGCGCCACAGATCAGCGGCATGCAAAATAGCCAACATTTCCTTTTCATAGATGGGTTTGCCCAGATTCCTTTCAGATAGTTTCTTGCTAGTGAAGGCCAAAGGTCGACCCTCTTACATAAGGATAGCATCGATTCCTTTCCTTGAGGAATCACATTCCAACACAAAGGTATTTGTGAAATCAGGAAGGGCCAGAACCAGAGTGGTGCACATGGCCATCTTTAAGGTTTGGAAATATTGAGCAGCGACTAGAGTCCAAGTGAAAGAGTTATTTTTTAGGAGAGCAATGAGAGGTGTTGCAATCTTTCCATAATTCTTAACAAACTTGCAATAATACCCTATTAAGACCAGAAATCCACGCAAGCTTTTGAGAGTCTTTGGGTGCGGCCAGTCTTGCATAAATTCAACCTTTTTCAGATCCACCCTAATGCCATCCTTGCCAACCATATGATCCAAGTATTCTACTTATGAGGCACCAAAAGCACATTTAGACTGTTTCAGGAAAAGTTGGTGCTGAGAGAGTAGATGGAGAACTTGATTCACATGAGTAAGATGGTTTGTACAGGTTTTTCTATAGATGAGGATATCATCAAAGAAAACTAAGACAAAATGATGAAGAAAAGGATGGAAGACATGATTCATCAGGCTTTGGAAGGTGGAGGGGGCATTACACAAGCCAAAGGGCATGACCAAAAAATCATAGTGGCCCTCATGAGTTCGAAATCCCTTCTTTCATACGTATCTGGTGATAGCCCGAGAAAAGATCAAGTTTAGTAAAGAATTGGGCACCACTCAATTCATCCAGGAGGTCATCAATGATAGGAATGGGAAATTTGTCTTTAATGGTCATTTTGTTGAGGGCACGGAAGTCGGGACACATTCTCCAAGAACCTTGTTTTTTCAGGAACATGACTACAGGAGAAGAGTAAGGGATCGTACTGGGGTGGATAACGCCTACAGTAAGGAGTTCCTGGACCATTTTCTCAATTTCATTTTTTTGTGAAAAGGGGTGGCAATACGGACGAATATTGGGAGGAAGGCTTCCGGGTACAAGGGGAATGGAATGATCATGAACACCGCGGGAAGGAGGGAGTCCTTGGGGAGTGGAAAATACCATTTTATGTTTATAAAGGAGGGAATGGAGTTGGGAAATAACACCAGAATGACCTTTTTTGAGTATCTTTTCCCTACGATGGGAACTAATGACCTCAGGTGAACCAACAGTGATGCCTTGGAATTTATATTGGTGGCCTTCCTGGTCAAATTGCATGGTTAAGTCCTTAAAATCCATGAGAATGGGGCCCAAAGTCCTTAGCCAGTCTTCACCCAACACAATGTCACAACCACCCATGTCGATAGAAAACATATGGGATTTTAGGTGGTAGTCACCGATTTGAAGACGCACATTTTCACAATGCCCTTCACATTTCATGGAACCACCATTGGAATTCATGATTTGGAAATTGTTGACGGCATGAATGTAGCAATGAGTTTCTTGGGAAATGCAGTGATGAATAAAATTATGGGTGCTTCCACTATCAACCAAAATGATGACCTTCTGATGCTTGATGTAACCAATTAACTTAAGGGTTTGGGGGGCGGAGAAACCAGTGAGAGCATTGAGGGAAATGATCATTTCCACTTCGGGAGGGTCTGAGGGAGGGGTTATGTCAGTGATTTCAGGTGACTCAGGCACAAGGGGAGTTTCAACATCCTCTTCCGAAATATCCTCAGAGATGGCCATAAATATCTTTTGTTCCTTACACTTGTGGCCGGGGAAATATTTTTCATCACAATTATAACAATGGCCTTTGAGTTGGCATTCATCCATTTCAGCCCTGGTCAATTTTTGGGTCTTTAATGGGGTACAGGGAGTAGTGGGATTTACAGGTTTAGGGCGAGGGATAAAGGAGGGTTTAAAGTTTTGAGAGGATACAACCTGTTGTCCTTCTTTATAATTTTTAGTATCCTCCACCCAACTCGAAGGTCGAGCCATGAGAACATGGGCCCAAATCTCATCCTTGAGGCCGCTGATAAAACACTCTTGAAAGAAAGCATCAGTCATGCCCTCTGTTCGAAAATCCAGGTGCTCAAAGGCAGTTATGAAGTCTTCTACTATTCCTGATTGTTTCAACTTTGTCAAACGACCCAAATGTTTGGTGTCAGTGTCAAAGTGTTCATAAAGCTCAGTCACAAATTGGGTCCAAGAAATATACCCTTGACGGGAAGTTTTTCTCCATTTCCACCATTGCCAACATTCTTGATCTAGATGGAGAACACCATACCATAGTTTGGCCAAGTCATTTGTAATGCCGTATAAAGAGAAATAATGTTCCATTTGGGTGATCCAACCAGTGGGGTTTGAGCCATCAAATTTGGTCCATCCACTTGCGGAAGGTGTAGGTCACATTGAAAGTGATGGTGCTGAAAGGTATGGGAATGGGAGGAATGTTCACCTTCAGTCTTTGGAGGTGCGTCAAAGAAAGGGTCATTTGTAGGGATCTTCATTTTGGTGCAGAGTGATGTAAATATAGATTCAAGATGGGTGGTCAATTCTTGTTTGAATTCCTCCATTTAGGACTGCATGGTTGTATTTATGGATGTATTGATGGATGTATCAATGGAGGCAACAGTAGAACTAAGTTGTTTCACTTCTTTTTGGGTCTCGAGGAAACCAGATTGCAAGGTGTTGAAGAGAGATTACAGGTCTTGGCTACAGGTATGGGCCATGAGGATGGGTGAACTAAAAAGGGGTGGGTGGGTTCAAATATTTTTCCAAAAAATTAGATGGATGAATGTGATAAGGGCGAAGAGATGAATCCAATGGAATAGGTCTCAAATAATGGTGAAACAATTTCCAGACTCTTTTTTTTCACACCTACGGAGTTATAATCTGGTATGAAGAATATTGCAGTGATGAAATCCCCAAATGATTAACCAAAAATAAATGTGTATTTACTTGGCAACCTGAACACAATTGCGTGGAAATAGATCTTGTCTATTTTAATTTGTTTATGTTTCTATCCCCCAAGGGTTAGGTATTCAAGGGTTCTACAAACAAGGGTTTTCCCTGTGCTATAGCTCTCTGATATACATGTGGGGTCCAACAGTAGTACTCGTCTCAATATCTCAGGGCACTAACTAAGGAGGATAGACCGTACCCTTAGCCATACTACCCGACTACCCAAGTACTAGAGAGTATCTTCCCAAGTGTTGTTCTTGGTAGCACTATAACAGTTAGGTGGTTGGTTTATCTAAAGAGGGCTTCAAGAAATCTAGGCCGATCTGTACATAGGTATTTTCTGATGTGATACCACTCGAAGGGGTACCAACAAGGGTTACAAGGGTGGCCAACATATGTGAACTTAAGAACCACTTGTATTTCTTGCATGTATGAATCCCTCAACCGCGGGTTTATGCGTGTAACGACAGATCTCTATGGCTTAAAGACGCCGGAGTACATCTCTACCCTGGAAAAAAAAACATTTCCCACAATTTCTGCCAAGGAAAGTGATCTGATACCACTTGTAATATACCGGATATAAAAAGTATGCAGAACAAAAATAAAATGCTAGAAATGGCAGAATAACAGTAATATAACCAACAAAATCTCCACAATAACACATAAATGATATAAGAAAAAAAAAAAAAATAACACTTTCATTCAGAAAGCAATGTTCATGGGCCTCTTCGAGGGTGAAACCTCCAGTCGAGCAGCACTTTGTTACAATAATCTCCAAGCTAGGGTTTTCATACCCTCGACCCTTATTTATACTAAATATGTCTATCAAGAGAAGCATCTAGAGGAAGATCCTTCTAGAAGTGAAATATTCTATTAGGTCTTCTTACATCCGCCTTATTCTATTTTATTGAAAGGCCTTATTAATATTGACCTTGATTACATCCGAATATATTGCTCTACCTATGTGCGGGTTAGGACCCTAACAACTATGAGCATTTCTTTCAACAATATGCAGTTTTCATTTTCAGCTTAGTTTCATATTTTAGTTTGGAGCATATACAGTTTTGGGTTTTCAAAAGATGCAGGTTACAAGTTACAATTGGAATTTTGAGCTTGGGAGAAGCCCAATGGATTGGCACCTGGTCTACTATTCTTTTCTACCTCACAGGAAGGGTAGAATCCCCGTTGGAGCCAGTTGTTAGCACCATGATTTTCATGGCTAAGGTTAGAGGTTTGTAAACAATTTGAAAATTCATGCCTATTAGGACCCATGTTGTTTTTATGCCTAGAATCATCTAACATCTCCAAGAGCCAGTTTCAAAAAAAATCTTATCATTTATTTATTCCCATTTCAATTTGCAACTGCGCGCTGCAAAATTCACTGCGCACTGCACATAGGATGCTTTCGCGCAGAGGATTTTTTCGCGCAGAGAATGTCGTCATGAAAAGGATGTCATCGTGCATAGGATGTTGTTGCGTACTGTATTTTTTTGCACAGTGGGATGTCGCGCATAGGATGTTGTCGCACAGTGGATTTTCCTGCGCACAGGTTACAGGTCACACTGCATTAATTATTGGTTTAGTGGTCAACTTCAATATCCATTTATGACCAAATGGAGAGGAATTTTGAAACTCCCCGAGAAATTTTTTTCAAAGACAAACAAAATAATAAAAACCTCTCCCATATTTGAAAAATGTGTCACAGATTGGGAGATTCGAAGGAATATTTCATCCCTATTTTTCAGTTTTCATGATTTCCTATCCGAGACATGTTTTTGCGACATGTATTCCGGACATATGGAGATGAATTTCAAGAAACTGAGAGAGGTTTTTATTTATAACTATATTAAATAAAAACACCTCTCTAAGTTTCTAAAATTAGTTTTTTACCAGTGAGATACGATGTCATCTTTAACACCTATTTTCCTAGTTTGTTGCACATTCTACTGTGTTTTTGTTGTAGGTTACTGTTGCGTAGCAGACTTGCTGTCCAGGGATGACAGAGTATCCAGTAGTGAAAATGATGACTTATCACAACTGTAGGTTCGAATTTTGATCATGATTAATTATTGTAAAGAATATATCGATTACGATTATGATTTGGAAAAGTCGGGCTTTCTATTTTTAGTGAATCCATTGAAGTTATTGTTCTCTTTCAAAGAAAATGGATCCATGATTCTAGGAGGGAGTAGTTCGACCCTAGAATCCAAGTTTTACATTAGATTTCTATATATGGAGTTCATTTTCATGTAAACAGGGTTGGTTGGAAAATTTGGTAGACAATAGCTATTGTATGTAATTTGAAGTTTTGATCAGAAGTAAGATATTGTCTATTCCTCGGTGATACAAAGTGTCACAGATGATAGTATATGTATTAGCTTGGTATATTATACTCTGTTGGTCATCTCGTGAGATATGCTGAGGGAACTTCAAGATTTGAATATAGAGAACAATGTCTCCATACCAGGGGTCAGACAAAGAGACAAGAAAAATGTGTTCATTCGCAAACAAATCAACATCGATAACATCCTCATCTAATCATGGGAAATCAAATATTAATTCTATGAAGACCAAGGATTTGTTGAATTTCGTGGAAGTAAAATCGAGATCAAAATCTTGTAAAATGAAAATCCATTTATTATATTTCCCCCCTATGATACGCCTGGTAAGGACGTATTGAAATGGATTGACATCTGCTACCACAATAGTCTTGCAGAGTAATATATAATGATGCAAACGTTGGACTGTGTGAACGACAGACAAAGATAGATTTTCAACGTGAGTATAATTAAGTTCAGTACTGACTAAAGTTCGACTAAGATAGTAGACGACATGCTCGTGGAGCTCATCATATTCCTAAACTAGAACCATACCAATCATATCCTCAGAAGCGGCGATATAAATAAAGTAATCTCTACTATAGTCGAGAGGCTTCAGTAGAGGCGTCGACACCAAATCTTTCTTCAAAGCATCGAACGACTCGTGGGCTCGCTCATGTTCATTAAGGCTGGGTGTCCTTGATTTCAACCCTTGAAGAAAGCCCCGCAGCAAAAAGGTTTGGGTAATGGACCCAAGATTTTTTAATGTAAATTTGACTCATTATTGTCTCGTCATGGTTGATAAGAAGTAAATATGGATGAACTCCAAAGTTCTCCCCTTACAAGGGAAGACGCTTTGTGGAGTAAGAGAACCCATTCTTAGTTATGGAATAATGATTTGAAGAACAGTGAATTTGTCAGGGAAAATATCCTATATGGATAGTGCTTGTCATGCCATTTTCGGTGGTATGTGGAACGTCACATAACTCCTCACGGTTAGAGAGTTATGACCATATGAAGTTGGAGAACCCTCATGTCTTATAGAAGCCCCCAAGAGTCAAAGTGATTTGCAAAAAGAAATTATTTTAAATGAAGAATCCCTTAAATAAGAAAAGTGTAAGGCTACATGAACATATAAATAAGAGACAAATCTCACTCATAAAAACACACTTGTACATGTTGTATATCTATTTTCTTGTGTAAAAATTCTTGTAAACACTTGTGGATACATCTGAAGTGGCAAACGTCTGAGATAGCATAAAGGGTTGACGGAAAAATTATTGGATTCACACAAACCCCTATTTTCTTAGGCATATGTGAGCTATCTATGTATAGGGTGCGTATACATTGAAGGTATACGTGTTTATACATTGAAGGTATACGCGGGTTAGTTGTGTATAGGGTGAGTATGATGTACGCGGGCTGACTGGGTATAGGGTGAGTACATGTTGGTAAAGCCATGAAACTTGAGAAGATGAAGATGCAGAGGTTCTAGATTTTGAGATCAAGCTCCTAGGAAGGTCTAGAGTGCTCAGATACATCATATCCATCCATTGGTTCAAAAGATATGTCTTATTTCTATGAATAGTTGGATTTTGATGTATGCATGAAGAATGGAAATGGAGACTTGAAGATTCTCCCTAGAGATACTAGTGGCTACATGGGATCTTATGTATAATTCATATCTACAGAAATACAGTGTTGGTATATTTATCATTGATACTTCTTGTTGAGGCACATCTTGTATTTCTTGGCATATGGCTAAGATTTTTTATGGTACATGGTTGAGATCTTGTATTTATTGATGTATTGAGAAATTGAATATCAGAAAGGGGATGATAAATAAGATCATGTAAGGGATATTATACTTGTTCATGATTACACATACCTATATGGCACATGACTAGAGAGAGATATACTTGCCTTGAGTAGAGGTTATGTATGAGGATGCATGCACAAGGTATAGTTACAATCTAGATATAGTGACAGGCTACAGATCTATGTGAAAGAAGCTATAGAGGGTTAAAATTTTTCAAGTGAAAGAAAACCCTAGTTTCAGAAGACATACATGGACTGCATAACATATAGGCGCGTACATACGTAGGCTACATCACTACAGGTGCATATCTGTTGTATTTTTTTAGATACATGTTCAGTTCAGGTACGGTTTGATTACAGGGAAGTTATACAGATTGGATATAGGGCAGTGGTATAGGTTGATACAGTTGTACAACAGTATATCTCATTGTGACAGGTTGACAGTCATCCCATCATTCTACTTCTACTTCAGGGCAGTTGGACGGGGCAAGGACAGGTGGTTGTAGCCACCTTCTGGTTTTATCTGGAGAACATAGGGGGTTGTAGCCTCCTTCTGGTTGTATCCATAGAATTGGGGAGTTCGAGCTTCCCTCAAGTTGTAGCCTGAGAAACTAGGGGGTTGGAGCCTCCTTCCAGTTGCAGCTGGAAAACAAATGAAGCTGGTGCTTTCAATGAATGTAATTCTTAAAGACATATAAGAAAAAAAATTCCGTTCTTTTCTCCCGATTTGGGTTTCCACGTAAAACACTGGTGTACTATGTATGTGTGTGATTGTTTATTTCTTATTGCTCATTATTTCACAATAATTCTACATTGATATAACATTTGAAGAAAAATGATTATAATTACGCTATTACTGATTCACCCCCCCTCTCAGTAATCCAACAATTGGTATCAGAGCAAGTTCCTTCAAAAATCAATTTAACCACTGAAAGGTAGATCATGGAGAGTACCAACTCATATAAAAATGGAATACCACAGTTTGATGGATAGAAGTATGTTTTTTGGAGCATAAGGATGAAGACATATATACATGCACAGTGATTTCAAGTTTGGAAATCAATTTTAGATGGATACACAACACCAACAGTTCCACCAACAAATGACAAAGCAATAAAACTCGGCGAGAATAATTCCAAAGCCAAAAATGCACTTTTGAATGGTCTCAGTGATATGGTATTCACCAAAGTTTCACATTGTAAATATGCTAAATATATTTGGGACAATCTTAGAAATATTTATGAAGAAGATTCAAAATTCAAAGAAGCAAAGCTTCAAACTTACAGAGGTCAGTATGAACAACTAAAAATGAAGGAAGATAAAGATATCACAACCTACTTCTTACGAGTCGATGAAATAGTGAATGCAATCATAGGATTGGGAGAAGAAATCGAAGAATCTGTAATTGTTCAAAAGGTACTAAGATCTCGTCCTATGATATTCAACCCTAAGATATCATCACTAGAAGAAAGATCATATCTAAACTCAATAAGCATGGATGAACTATATGAAATCTTCACAACATATGAGATGAGAACTGAACAGGAAAATCCAGATGTAAAAGAAGTAGCCTTCAAAGCATCCAAAAGATCAAATCAAAAGAAAAAGGAAAAAGAAGAATATAGTAGCAACAACGACGTCTCGGAAGATGATGAAGAAGTGTCCAACTTCGTCAAAAGACTGGACAAGGGAACCAATGGTAGGTATAGAGGTAAGCTTCCTTCAATTTGTTTTAATTGTGATGGTATTGGTCATTTTGCTAAAAAATGTCCTTATAAGAAAAAGAGAAATGATGAAGGAAAAAACACATATAAAGGCAAAAGAAATACAAAGAAAGATTTCAAGAAAAAATTATGCATCAAAGAAGACATCTCATCATCATATGAAGATGAAGTCAGTGATAGTGAGACATGAAGAGTTTTATTCATGGAATTAAAAGACTCTAACAAAGAAGACTCCGAAGAAGAATATGAAGAAGCTGAAGAAGAAGTTGAAGAATAAATTGAAGAGGCAAAAGGTGACTTTCGAGAAGAATTAATGTGTGTCGTAGAAGTTATCAGAAGAGAAAAGAAGAAGAACAAGAAACTGTAAGCAGAACTAGACAAAAAGGAAGACACTCAAGAACTAGAAAAAATGATCACAAAATTGAAAGTTCAAATAGAAGAAGATAAAAGAATTGAAGAATCACTCAAAGAACAACTAGAATAAAAGGACTGGATCATCGGAAACTTGGAAGCAGAGTTTGTCACATTAATAAAGAATATTCAAAAGAAAAATATGCAGAATAGCTCAAAATTTTTGTATGACATTATCAACAGTCAAAAATCTCATCTTGACAAGTCTGGACTTGGATACAATCAGACAGAAAAGGGATCAATATCCAAAACAATAGAGAAAGAAACAAATTCAAAAATCTATGCAAAAACAATTAAAGGGGATAGGAACATATACAAGGAAGATTACAGGGACACTCATCCACCGAGAAGATTCAAATTTCAGAATCAACAATAGACGGATAGGCCTCAAGAAGAAGAAGGATTCATAAGAGCACCTCCTTTCAGGATATCTTCAACTCCCAGGTATCAAACTATATTTTTTGGTTTATGTTATGCATGTAATAATTTTGGACATAAAGCTATAAATTGCAGAGCTAACAACAGGAACAATAACAACTTTGAGAGTCATACACAAAGCGGTTATTCAAGAAGACCTAGTGAAACACAAAGAAGAATTTACAATCGATTTGAATCCTTGAGCAGTGGAATTTTACAAATGTAACAACTTTGGACACATGGCCAAAGAATGTAGAATGACAGTCGCCCCTAAAGAACCTCAATAGAATAACAACAATCAGAGAGAAGAACCTCATAAAATGACATGGATAAGAAAGCAATATCAGTATAGAAATGACGAATGCACAGTCGCTCTACAAGCTAAGAAGAAGAAACATGGTTGGTATATTGACAGTGGGTGTTCAAAACACATGACATGTGATAGAGACAAATTTGTTACATTGCAAAAGGAAAGAAATGGATCAGTCTCATTCGGAAATGATAATGCAACCAAAATAATTGGAGAAGGCACAGACCGAATTGGGAACAAGAATGAAAAGGCACAAAATGTTATATTAGTAGAATATATGAAACATAATCTTCTAAGTGTGAGTCAAATGTGTGACCAAGGTCATAAATTTACTTTCTATTCACAAAAGTGTGAGATAAGAAGAGAAGTTTCAGGGAAATTGGTCGGTACAGCTACAAGAACTTCAAACAACATATATGTGTTAAGTGAAATTGGAAATGAAAAATGTTGTCTAGGAAAGGAAGATGAAAGTTGGATATGGCACATAAGAATGGGTCACATGCACTTTGATAACCTTATCAAAGTCAGCAACAGAGAAGCAGTCAGAGAAATTCCCCAGATCACGAAACCAACCAACACTTTATGCAAGCATTGTCAACAAGGAAAGAAAACAAATACCAGGTTCAAATCAAAGGAATATTCAACAAAAAGACCACTGGAAATTGTGCATACTGATCTAGTTGGACCAACTACAATAAAGGGCTTAAAAGGTGAGAGATAATTTATGTTATTAGTTGATGATTATAGAAGAATGACTGTAGTTTTGTTTCTCAAGAACAAGTCAGAAGCTTTTGAAAAATTCAAGATCTACAAGGAAATGGTTGAAAATGAAATGTATTCAAGAACCAAATGCTTGAGGTATGATAATGCAAGAGAGCTCACTTCAAAGGAATTTATGGACTACTGCAGCAGTCATGGAATAAAAAGTCAATTCTTCGTTTCTAGGACACCTCAACAAAATGGAGTTGTTGAAATAAAGAATAGGACAATACAGGAAATGGCTCGAACAATGATAATGGATTATAAATTGAGAGATATATTTTGGACACAGGTAGTGCATACAACAATTCACATTCAAAACAGAGTAATGCTCAGAAACAACATTGATAAAACTCCCTATGTGCTATGGAAATGAAGACCAACAAATGTGAAGCACTTCAAAGTTTTTGGAAGCAAATGCTACATCAAAAGAGAAGATGGAAGAATGGGAAAGTTTGACTCTCCTATGGACAAAGGAATACTTGTTGGTTACTCAAGTACAAGGAAAGCATACAAGTGTTAGAATCTAAGATTAAACAAAGTTGTGGAAAGCATGAATGTAACAATTGATGAAACAAGAAGAACATAATCAAAGGAAGAAGAAGACAAATCAATGGAACAACTTTTCGAAGAAGAATATGAAAAAGAAGTACAAGAGGAAGATGAAGAGAATCTGACGGAAGAATAAGAGCAAGTTCAACAAGTGTCTCCAAAGACACCCAGTAAATGAGTATAGAAGAATCATCCTTCAGATCAAATTATCAAGAACAGAGATGCAGGAGTTGAGACTAGAAGAAAAATCCGTTCACCAGAACAAACACACCTGGCACTCTTATCTACAATTGAACCAAACTGTTTTGAAGATGATGAATTTTGGAATAAGGCCATGGATGAAGAATTGGATCAAAGAGAGAAAAACGACACTTGGGAATTGTTTCCAATACCAAAGAATAAGAATGTGATCGACACAAAATGGGTTTTCATGAATAAATTGAATGAAGATGGACGGGTTACAAGGAACAAAGCTAGATTGGTATGTAAAGGATATGCACAGATTAAAGGAATCGACTTTGAATAGACATTTTCCCCAGTTGCTAGAATGGAAGCAATCCGTTTTCTTTCAGCTTATGCATGCTCTAAAAATGTTAAAGTATATCAAATAGACATAAAATAAGATTTTCTGAATGGGGAACTTGAAGAAGAAGTCTACATTGAACAACCAGAAGGATTTCAGTTACCAGACAACACAGATTGTGTGTGTAAATTAAAGAAGACCCTGTATGGTTTAAAACAGGCTACTATAGCATGGTACTCTAGACTGCATAAGTATCTGCAAGAGGTAGGGTTTAGAAAAGGAAGTGCAGACAACAACCTCTACATCAAGGTAAGTCAAGGTAATATTTTATGAATTGAATTTTATGTTGATGATATTATTTTTGGTAGTGATGATGATAGGTTAAGCAAGAAATTTGCAAAAGATATGCAAAATGAATTTGAAATGTCGTTACTTGGAGAACTATCCTTATTTCTGAGACTTTAGATACATCAAAGCAACCAAGGAATTTTTATTTATCAAACCAGGTATATCATAGAAATGCTAAAGAAGTTCGGAATGGAAGATTGCAAACCAGTTATCACTCCCATGCAAACCAGTTCCAAGTTGAGAAAAGATGATGATTCGAAGTCTACAGATCAAAGGCAATACAGGTCAATGAATGGAAGCCTACTATATGTGAAAAAATCTAGACCATATGTAATGTAGGCAGTTGGACAAGTTGCATGATTTCAAGCAAAACCAAAGGAATCACATGTATTAGCAGTGAAGAGGATTTTTAGATATCTCAAAGGAACAAAAGAGTTTGGATTATGGTATCCAAAAGGAAAGGATCTATCACTTATTGCCTACACAGATGCAGATTGGGTAGGTTGTATTGATGACTGATGAAGCACCAGTGGATCAACGTTCTACTTGGGTGAGTGTTTAGTATCATGGCTAAGCAAGAAACAATCATTAATATATTTATCTACATCCGAGGAAGAGTATATTGCAGAAGCATCATGTTGTACATAGGTTCTTTGGATGAAACAAACTCTGACATATATACAAGTTGAGTATGATGAGCCCATTCTTATCTATTTTGATAATAAAAGTGCCATCAATATCTCGAAAAACCCGGTGATGCACTCCAAGATGAAGCACATTCCAATCAAGTATCATTTTCTACGGGAGCAGGTTGTAGAAAATAATATCATAGTTGAGTATGTGGGCACAAAAGAACAAGTGGCATATATATTTACAAAACCACTTCCATGGGAAGCCTTTGAATATTTTCTCCAAAGACTTGGAGTTATTTGTACTCCAAAATGAATGCTTTTTTAATGCTTTTTGATTGCTTATCTTCCATGTCTTAGATTTACAAGGAAGCACCTTAAGAGGATAGTTCAGTCAGTGGGAGCATCCCCAGATGGAAAGATACCTTCGCCACTGATGACAAAGGGGGATATTTTTATAGTTTTATCAGATGCAGAAGACATGGGCATGGTTCCAGGGGGGAGCATGAGTGATATGATTCCAGTATTGCATCAGAGTGTTGCCATCAATGCCAAAGGGGGAGATTGTTGACTAAGGTTGGTTGTCATTGATGTCAACCCTTGAAGAAATCCCCACAACACAAAGGTTTGGGTAATGGACCCAATATTTTTTTTATGTAAATATGACTCATTATTGTCTCATCATGGTTGATAAGAAGTAAATATGGATGAACTCCAAAGTGGTCCCCTTATGGTGAAATCCCTCATGGGAATATGCTTTCCAGAGTAAGAGAACCCATGCTTAATTCTGGAATAATGAGTTGAAGGATAATGAATTTGTTAGGGAAACTATCCTAGATGGATAATGATTGTCATGTAATTTCCAGTGGTATGTGGAACGTCACATAACTCCTCATGGTTAGAGATTTATGACCATATGAAGTTGGAGAACCCTCATGAGTCTTATAGAAGCCCCCAAGAGTCAAAGTTCTTTACAAAAAGAAATTATTTTAAATGAAGAAGCCATAAAATAAGGAAAGTGTAAGGCTACATGAAGATATAAATAAGAGACAAAGCTCACTCATAAAAACACACTTGTACATATTATATATCTATTTTCTTGTGCAAATCTTCTTGTAAATACTTGTGGATACATCTAAAGTGGAGAACGTCTGAGGTAGCACGAAGGGTTGACGGAGAAATTCTCGGATTCATAGAAAACCCTATTTTCTGAGGCATACGTGGGTTTTCTGTGTATAGGGTGCGTATACATTGAAGGTATACGCGTGTTGGTTGTGGGTGAGTATGTATGCAGGATGATTGTGTATAGGGTGAGTACATGTTGATAAAGCCATGAAACTTGAGAAGATGAAGGTGCAGAGGTTCTATATTCTAAGATCAAGTTCCCAAGAAGGTCTAGAGTGCTCAGATACATCAAATTCATCCATTGGTTCAAAAGGTATGTCTTATTTCTATGAATAGTTGGATTTTGATGTATGCATGAGGAATGGAAATGGAGATTTGAGGATTGTCCCTAGAGAGACTAGTAGCTACATGGGATCTTCTGTATAAGTGAGATCTACAAAAATAAAGTGCTAGTATATTTATCATTAATACTTCTTATTGAGGAACATATTGTATTTCTTGGCATATGGCTAAGAGTTTTTATGGTACATGGTTGAGATATTGTATTTATTGATGTATTGAGAAATTGAATATCAGAAAGGGGTTGATGACTAAGATCATGTGAAGGATATTATACTTGTTCATGATTACACATACCTATATGGCACATGACTAGAGAGAGACATACGTGCCTTTAGTAGAGGTTATGTATGAGGATGCATGCACAGGGTAAATTTACAGTCTGGATACAGTAACAGGTTATAGATATGTGAAAGAAGCTACAGAGGGTCAAAAGTTTTCAAGTGAAAGGAAACCCTAGTTTCAGAAGGCATACGCGGACTTCATAATAGATAGGGTGCGTACATACACGGGATACATCACTACAAGTCACATATCTATTGTATTTTTGTAGATACATGTTCAGTTCAGGTACGGTTTGATTACAGGGTAGTTGTACAGATTGGATACAGGGTAGTGGTATAGGTTGATACAGTTGTACAACAGTATATCTCACAGTGACAAGTTGACAGTGGTTCCATCATTCTACTTCTACTTCAGGGTGGTTGGATGGGGCAAGGACAGATGGTTGTAACCACCTTCTGGTTGTAGCTAAAGAACATAGGGGGTTGTAGTCTCCTTATGGTTGTAGCCAAAGAATTGGGGAGTTGGAGCTTCCCTCAAGTTGTAGCCTGAGAAACTAGGGGGTTGGAGCCTCCTTCCAGTTGCAGCTGGAAAACAAAGGAATTTGGTGCTTCTAATGAATGTAATTCTTCAAGACATATAAGAAATAGCATTTTGTGGTTTTCTCCCGATTTGGGTTTCCACGTAAAACAACATTGTATTGTGTATGTGTGTGATTGTTTATTTCTTATTTCTCATTATTGGATAATAATTCTACATTGATATAACATTTGAAGAAAAATGATTATAATTATGCTATTACTGATTCACCCCCCCTCTCAGTAATCCAACAATTGGTATTAGAGCAGGTTCCTTTAGAAATCAATTTAACCACTGAAAGGTAGATCATCGAGAGTACCAACTTGTATAAAAATGGAATACCACAGTTTGATGGATAGAAGTATTCTTTTTGGAGCATAAGGGTGAAGACATATATATAGGCATAGGGATTTCAAGTTTGGCAATAAGTTGTAGATGGATACACAACACCAACAGCTTCACCAATAAATGACAAAGAAGTGAAACTCAGTGAGAATAATTCCAAAGCCAAAAATACACTTTTGAATGGTCTCAGTGATACGGTATTCACCAAAGTTTCACATTGTAAATATGCTAAATAGATTTGGGACAAGCTTCAAAATGTTTATGAAGGATATTCAAAAGTCAAAGAAACAAAGCTTCAAACTTACAGAGGTTAGTTTGAAAAAATAAAAATGAAGGAAGATATAGACATCACAACCTAATTCTTATGAGTCGATGAAACAATGAATGCAATCATAGGATTGGGAGAAGAAATCGAAGAATCTGTAATTGTTCAAAAGGGTACTAAGATCTATTCCTATGAGATTCAACCCAAATATATCAGCACTATAAGAAAGATCATATATAAACTCAATAAGCATGGAAGAACTGCATGGAATCAAAAGACTGAACAAGGGAACCAACGATAGGTATAGAGGTAAGTGTCCTTTAATTTATTTTAATTATGATGGTATTGGTCATTTTGATAACAAATTCCCTCATAAGAAAAAGAGAAATGTTGAAGGAAAAAACACATATAAAGGCAAAAGAACTACAAAGAAAAATTTCAAGAAAAGATTATGCATCAAAGAAGACATCTCATCATCAGATGAAGATGAAGTCAATGACAGTGAGATAGGAAAAGTTCTATTCATGGAAGTAAGAGAATCTGACAAAGAAGACTCCGAAGAAGAATATGAATAAGCCGAAGAAGAAGTCAAAGAATCAATTGAAGAGGCATAAGTTAACTTTTGAGAGGAATTAATGTGTGCCATAAAAGTTATCAGAAGAGAAAAGAGGAAGAACAAGAAACTACAAGTAGAACTAGACAAAAAGGAAGACACTCAAGAACTAGAAACAATGATCACAAAATTGAAAGTTCAAATAGAAGAAGATAAAAGAATTGAAGAAGCACTCAAAGAACAGCTAGAAGAAAAGGACAGGATCATCGGAAACCTGGAAGAAGATATTGTCACATTAAGAAAGGAAATTCAAAAGAAAAATATGCAGAATATCTCAAAAGTTTTGGATGACATTATCAGTAGTCAAAAATCTCATCTTGACAAGTCTGGACTTGGATACAATCAGACAGAAAAGGGATCAAGCTCCAAAACAACAGAGAAAGAAACAAATCCAAAAATCTATGCAGAAACAATCAAAGGGGACAAGAAGATATACAAGGAAGATTACAGGGACACTCCTCCACCGAGAAGATTCAGATTTTAGAATCAACAACAAACATATATTCCTCAATAAGAAGAAGGATTTATAAGACCACCTCCTTTCAGAAGATCTTCCACTCCCAGGTATCAAACTATATTTTTTGGTTTATGTTATGCATGTAATAATTTTGGACATTGTTCTCGGTCAATCTGTCAGAAGATGAGAAAAATAGAGACCGCTCTACATGCCTTGCAGGGTTCACCAAGGCAGAACATCTATAGCAGCAAGAGTGTTAATAGAAAGCAGAAAAACAAAACAGAAAACAATCTAATCTAACAGCTGTGAAGCAAATAACGATTC
>ML781287.1:847264-873180 GCA_009831015.1 Picea engelmannii | reverse complement strand
TGAGCTCTGAATCTGGACAGCATAACTTTGCATGGAATTCTCTGCTGAAACAATGAGCCTTCACTGCTATTTATAACATTTTCCAGGCGATCACGTAACTAGCTTCCAGTGTAAACACGGTGCTGTTTAGGGTTCACTTAAGCCATTAATTCGCCGAATTTGCAGAACCGACCCTGATCTGGATGTCAAATCATCTCGGTGGAAGGTCCATTGGCGATCGGGAGGCCGACTTAAGCATTTAATGCGCCATATTAGTAGATGCGCGTATTTTTCTGTGGACAGTCGTGCGTCGGGCGCTTAAGCGCGCACAACACGTTCTTATCCCGCGCATACGCGCGCACCTTACTAATGTGAAGTGTCTTTCAATTTTTGTATAGTTTTTCACCCTTCTGGAATGCTGTAAACTCCATTCTGTGCCATGAATGACTTCATTGTTGTGTTGATGATGCAGAGTTCTTGTTGCCCTGTGTGGACGAAATTTCAGTGATAACAGACATAAAGCTATAAATTGCAGAGATAACAAGAGGAACAATAACAACTTTGAGAGTCATACACAAAGGGGTTATTCAAGAAGACCTAGTGAAACACAAAGAATAATTTACAACAGGTTTGAATCCTTGAGCAATGAAGTGGAATGTTACAAATGTAACAACTTTGGACACATGGCCAAAGATTGCAGAATGACAGTCCCTCCTAAATAACCTCAACAGAATAACAACATTCAAAGACAAGAACCTCAGAAAGTGACATGGATAAGAAAGCAAGATCAATATAGCAATGAAGAATGCACCATCCCTCTACAAGATAAGTAGAAGAAACATGGTTGGTATGTTGACAGTGGGTGTTCAAAACACATGAAAAGTGATAGAGACAAATTTGTTACATTGTGAAAGGAAAGAAATGGATCGGTCTCCTTTGGAAATGATAATTCAGTGAAAATCATTGGAGAAGGCACAGTCTGAATTGGGAACAAGAATGAAAAGGAACAAAATGTTCTACTAGTAGAATATATGAAACATAATCTTCTAAGTGTGAGTCCAATGTGTGACCAATATCATAAAGTTACTTTCGATTCACAAAAGTGTGAGATAAGAAGAGAAGGTTTAGGGAAATTGGTCGATACAGTTGGAAGAACTTCAAACAACATATATGTGTTAAGTGAAATTGGAAATGAAAAGTGTTGGCTAGGAAAGGAAGATGAAAGTTGGCTATGGCACAGAAGAATGGGTCACGTGCACTTTGATAACCTTGTCAAAGCCAGCAAAAGAGAAGCAGTCATAGAATACCCCAGATCACGAAACCAACCAACACCTTATGAAAGCACTGTCAACAAGGAAAGCAAACAAAGACCAGGTTCAAATAAAAGGAATATTCAACAACAAGACCACTGGAAATTGTGCATACTGATCTAGTTGGACCAACTACAACAAAGGGATTAAAAGGTGAGAGATACTTTATGATATTAGTTGATTATTATACAAGAATGACTACAGTTTTCTTTCTCAAGAGAAAGTCAGAAGCTTTTGAAAACTTCAATATATATAAGGAAATGGTTGAAAATAAGATGGATTCAAGAATCAAATGCTTGAGATCTGATAATGGAGGAGATTTCACTTCAAAGGAATTTATGGACTACTGTAGTAGTCATGGAATAAAAAGGCAATTCTCTGTTGTTAGGACACCTCAACAAAATGGAGTTGTTGAATAAAATAACAAGATAGTACATGAAATGGATAAAAACAATGATAATGGATTCCAAATTGAGAGATATATTTTAGACATAGATAGTGCATACAACAACTCACATTCAAAATAGATTAATGCTCAGAAAAAACACTGATAAAACTCCCTACAAGCTATGGAAAGGAAGACTAGCAAATGTGAAGCACTTCAGAGTTTTTGGAAGAAAATGCTACATCAAAAGAGAAGATGGGAAAATGGGAAAGTTTGACTCTCATGTGGACAAAGGAATACTTGTTGGTTACTCACGTACAAGGAAATAATACAAGTGTTACAATCTAATATTAAACAAAGTTGTGGAAAGCATCAATGTAACAATTGATTAAACAGGAAAACCAAAATCAAGGAAGAAGAAAACAAATCAATGGAACAACTTTTCGAAGAAGAAGATGAAAAAGAAGTAGAAGAGGAAGATGAAGAGAATCCAACAGAAGCAGAAGAGAAAGTTCAGCAAGTGTCTCCAAAGACACCCAGTAAACGAGTACAGACGAATCATTCTTCAGATCAAATTATCGGGAACAAAGATGCAGGAGTTGAGACTAGAAGAAAAATCTGTTCACCAGAACAAATACACCTGGCACTTTTATCTACAATTGAACCAAACTATTTTGAAGAAGCCAGTAAGGATGAATTTTGGAATAAGGCCATGGATGAAGAATTGGATCAAATAGAGAAAAAGGACACTTGGGAATTGGTTCCAATACTAAAGAATAAGAATGTGATCGACACAAAATGGGTTTTTAGGAATAAATTGAATGAATATAGACAGGTTACAAGGAACAAAGCTATATTGGTATGTAAAGGATATGCACAAATTGAAGGAATCTACTTTGAAGAGAAATTTTTGCCAGTTGCCAGAATGAAAGCAATATGTTTGCTTTTAGCTTATGCATGCTCTAAAAATGTTAAAGTATATCAGATGGACATAAAATAAGCTTTTCTGAATGAGGAACTTGAAGAAGAAGTCTACATTGAACAACCAGAAGTATTTCGATTATCAAAGAACAAATATTGTGTGTGTAAATTAAAGAATTCCCTGTAGAGTCTAAAACAGGCTCCTAGAGCATGGTACTGTAGACTGGATAAGTATCTACAACATCCAGGGTTTAGAAAAGGAAGTGCAGACAACAACCTCTACGTCAAGGTAAGTCAAAGTAATATTTTATGAATTGAATTTTATGTTGATGATATTACTTTTTGTAGCGATGATGACGGGTTAAGAAAGAAATTTGCAAAAGATATGAAAAATGAATTTGAAATGCCATTACTTGGAGAACTATCCTTCTCTCTGGGACTTCAGATATGTCAAAGAAACCAAGGAATTTTTATTTTTCAAACCAAGTATATCATAGAAATGATAAAGAAGTTCGGAATGGAATATTGAAAACCAATTATCATTCCCATGTAAACCAGTTGCAAGTTGAGATGATTCGAAGTCTACAGATCAAAGGCAATACATGTCAATGATTGGTAGCCTACTATATGTCACAACATCTAGACTAGATGTAATGCAAGAAGTTGGACAAGTGGCATGATTTCAAGCAGAACCAAAGGAATCACATGTATTAGCAATGAATAGGATTTTTAGATATCTCAAAGGAACAAAAGAGTTTGGATTATGGTATCCAAAAGGAAAGGATCTATCACTTATTGCCTACACATATGAAGATTGGGCAGGTTTTGTTGATGACCGAAGAAACACTAGTGGAGAAGCATTCTACTTGGGTGAGTGTTTAGTATCATGGCTAAGCAAGAAACAATCATCAATATCTTTGTCTCCAGCTGAGGCAGAGTATATTGCAGCAACATCATGATGTACACAAGTTTTTTGGATGAAACAAACTCTGACAAATATACAGGTTGACTATGATGAGCCCATTCTTATATATTGTGATAATACAAGCACCATCAATATCTCGAAAAACCTGGTGATGCACTCCAAGACGATGCACATTCCAATCAAGTATCGTTTTCTATGGGAGCAGGTTGCAGAAAAGAATATCAGAGTTGAGTATGTGGACACAAAATAACAAGTGGCAGATATATTTACAAAACCATTTCCACGAGAAGCCTTTGAATATATTCGCCAAAGACTTGGAGTTATTTCTACTCCAAAATGAATGTCTTTTGAATGATTATCTTATATGTCTTGGATTTACATGAGGAATCACCTTAAGAGGACAAGTCAAGTAGGGGTAGAGCCTCGGATGGAACCTTTGCCATTAATGACAAAGGAGGAAAGTTTTATAGTTTTATCGTATGCAGCGAACATAGGCATGGTTCTAGGGGGAGAATATTTATTAGATGCAGAGGACAGAGGCATGGGTCTAGGGAAGCATGAGTGATATGATTTCAGTATTGCATCAGAGTGTTTCCATCAATTCCAAAGGGGGAGATTGTTGATTAAGGTTGGTTGAAATTGATGTCAACCCTTGAAGAAAGGCCCACAACATAAAGGTTTGGGTAATGGACCCAAGACTATTTTATGTAAATATGACTCATTATTGTCTCGTCATGGTTGATAAAAAGTAAATATGGATGAACTCCAAAGCAGTCCTCTTATGGTGAAATCCCTCACGGGAAGACGTTTTGTGGAGCAAGAGAACCCATTATTAATTCTGGAATAATGAGTTGAAGGAAAATGAATTTGTTAGGGAAAATATCTTAGATGGATAGTGCTTGTCATGCCATTTCTAGTGGTATGTGGAACATCAAATAACTCCTCACGGTTAGAGAGTTATGATCATATGAAGTTGGAGAACCCTCATGAGTCTTATAGAAGCCCCCAAGTTTCAAAGTGCTTTGCAAAAATAAATTATTTTAAATGAAGAAGCCCTAAAATAAGGAAAGTGTAAGGCTACATGAAGATATAAATAAGAGACAAAGATTACTCATAAAAACACACTTGTACAAATTGTATATCTATTTTCTTATGCAAATATTCTTGTAAATACTTGCGGATACATCTGAAGTGATGAACATCTGAAATAACAAGAAGGGTTGACGGGAAAATTCTCAGATTCACAGAAAACCTTATTTTTTGAGGCATACGAGGGCTGTCTGTGTATAGGGTGTGTATACATTGAAGGTATACACGGTTTGACTATGTATAGGGTGAGTATGTACGTGGGATGATTGTGTATAGGGTGAGTACATGTTGATAAAGCAATGAAACTTGAGAAGATGAAGGTGCAGAGGTTCTAGATTTTGAGATCAAGCTCCCAGGAAGGTCTAGAGTGCTCAAATACATCAGATCCATCCATTGGTTCAAAAGTTATGTATTATTTCTATGAATAGTTGTATTTTGATGTATGCATGAGGAATGGCAATGGATATTTGAGGATTCTCCCTAAAGAGACTAGTGGCTACACGGGATATTCTATATAAGTTAGATCTAAAAAAATATAGTGTTGGTATATTTATCATTGATACTTCTTGTTGAGGCACATCTTTTATTTCTTGGCATATGGATAAGAGTTTTTATGGTACATGGTTGAGATATTGTATTTATTGATGTATTGAGAAATTGAACATCAAAAAGGGGTTTATCAATAAGATCATGTGAGGGATATTATATTTTTTCATGATTACACATACCTATATGGAACATGACTACAGAGAGACATAATTTCCTTGAGTAGAGGTTATGTATGAGGATGCATTCACAGGGTACAGTTACAGTCTGGATACAGTGACAGGTTACATATCTATGTGAAAGAAGATACAGAGGGTAAAAAGTTTTCAAGTGAAAGGAAAGCCTAGTTTTAGAAGGCATACACAGACTGCATAACAGATAGGGCATGTACATACACGGGTTACATCACTACATGTTGTGTATCTGTTGAATTTTTGTAGATACATGTTCATTTCAGGTACGATTTGATTATAGGGTGATTCTACAGATTGGATACAGGGCAGTGGTACAGGTTGATACAATTGTACAATAGTATATCTCATAGTGACAGGTTGACAGTGGTTCCATCATTCTACTTCTACTTCAAGGAAGTTGGACGAGGCAAGGAAAGGTGTTTTTAGCCTCCTTCCGGTTGTAGACAGAGAACATAGGGGGTTGTAGCCAGAGAATTGGGGAGTTGGAGCTTCCCTCAGGTTGTAGCCTGAGAAACTAGGGGGTTGGAGCCTCCTTCCAGTTGCAGATGGAAAATAAAGGAAGTTGGTGCTTCCAATGAATGAAATGCTTCAAGACATATAAGAAAAATCATTTCTTGGTTTTCTCCTGATTTGGGTTTCCACGTAAAACACTGGTGTACTATGTATGTGTGTGATTGTTTATTTCTTATTGCTCATTATTGGATAATAATTCTACATTGATATAACATTTGAAGAAAAATTATTATAATTACGCTATTACTAATTCACCCCCCCTCTCAGTAATCCAACATCTCATCCCAGATAAAAAGGGTGTCCTTCTTCAAAATACGCATGAAACCTTTAATGATATTGACATAATTCACTATAAACCGACGAAGAAAGTTAGCTTTCCCCTGTAAACCCTGAAGTTGTCTAATCATGCGTAGGGGAGGCAACCAAAGTATTGCCTCAACCTTTATTGGATATACCATGATCCCAGTCTCAGAAACTAGAAAACCAAAAACACGACCAGACTTAACGCAAAATATGCACTTGTGAGGGTTCAACTGGATTCTATAGTAACGATATCTTTCAAAAACAAGTTGAAGGTGAGTAGCGTGATTTTCTCTCTTATGAGAGTGAGTAGCAAGATAATCAAGGTAAGCTTTGACTATGTTCTTAAGATCTTGAAAAGAGAAAGTCATGGCATGCTAAAAGGTTTCTCCAGCATTTTTAAGGCCAAAAGGCATTTTTCGATATGCGAAAGTACCCCAAGGAAAAATAAATGTCATCTTGTATTGATCCTCAGGTTTGATTTGAATTTGGTTATACCCTGAAAATCCATCCATAAAATAAAATACTTTGCTTCCCACACACTCATCAAGAATCTGATCGATGAAAGGTGTTAGGAAGTTGTCTTTAGGACAAGCCTTGTTCAGGTCATGAAAATACATACATACACAGATGGTTCCTTGCATCTTATCTATAGGAACGATATTGGATACCCATTCAGTTAAGGGAACCGGGTAGATGAATCCAACATTAAGTAGCTTATCCACCTCTACCTTAATGGCAGGGGCCTTTCGAGGGTTTACAACTCTAAGATGTTTCTAAATAGGTTTAGCATATGAATAAGTTTTAATCTCATGTTTGACAATATGAAGGTTGATTCTTGGCATCTCTTCATATGACCAAGAAAATACGTCTTGAAATTCCTTGAAGAGTTCAATGTAGATCAGGATTTCTTCTGGCGAGCAATCCGCACCAATATTTACTTTTTCAACCTTTCTATGGGTATGAGAGATGTTGATCATGATGATAGGAGAAATACGCGCCATATTTCCTTCGACATAAATGTCATGCGTAAGAAGTGGAACTATGGCGTGACCGACTATCTCACTCAAAGTAGATCGAAAGTCATCTTGTTCGATTCTTTCAAGCTATAGGAGAAAGTAAGAGTGGTGATGCATATCATCCCAAGGTTTATCGGAACCATTCATGGCTTCTATGATATATTCATACAAATGAAAAGTATCATCAAGGCAATCATGTGAACAAGACAATGAAGTGGCCCACATGGGCCTAAAAACGAGATCCTTCTCATCCGTCGGTGAGGGTGTTGGGTATATGTTATATTATTTGCATGTGTGTGTGTGGGTGCATCAAGTTCGACAATTGCATCTAACGATCCCTCTTTTTTTCATGTGCACCAGGTGCTTTCCTAGGGAGATCCCGGGGGGGGCAGGTATTCCCCCCTTGGTTACGCGCAGTGCCCCAATTTTGTTTTTGGCGGTTTTTGCTATTTTTAGCGGTTTACTAAATTAATCCCAGATTAAGGGATTAGGATTTTGGTATCTACAGAATACCTAAAAACATTGTATATATTTTATGGTGAAGGGTGAAATTCGATAATGAATATAAGAAAGGTTTTCCCAGTTGAGGGTTTCCGGTATAAAATCTTTGTGTACTTTGTGTATGAGCCATTGATTAAATTCTATTTTTCTTAAGAATCCATATGCATTGCTTTACTTCACAGGTTTAAAACTTACAGAGGGAACTAGATCAGGATAAGTGTAAGAGTTGATAACAACTTGATACACAATCTTTGTTGTCGATAGTGGCATGGACATTCCAGCATGCAATTGACCTTCACAAGACAAAGTCAGGGAAGGTAGGGTCCATGTGTCACTAAAATAAGAAGTGCAGAAAGGAATGGACCTCTCTGTTGAGACGAGCCTACTGGACATGGCATAAACATGATGGCTTGGTGCCGAGAAGTTGAAAGTACCCATAAGGGAAGAATACATTCCGACACCGATATTCTTAGTTGTTGGCTGAGAATTATCAATCACAGGAATCGATGGTCCAAGAGATGCATTAGGACTAGAGCACACAAAGGATAACTGATCAATCGTCACGATATTCCAGTCATGAGGAAAACAAAGAGTATGAAAGATGGATGACATGAAAATGATCATAGCATAAGTCCAATTGCGACCTAGCAACAAGTTATAATCAAGAGGTGCATCAACTACCTCTACCTCCACCTCTATTGTATTCCCACCTAACTAGACTGGAAAGGTAGGGAGAATACCATGAAACAACAAGTAGTCAACATGTTCGATGACTTGGAAAGAGTTTGAGACTCGAGAGATTTCCAAAAGACCAGGGACATAACACACGTAGCATCACCTTCATCAACAACCACACGTTTGATGGTATACTTTGAGTACTTCAAAAGGATTTTGAAAGCCACATGGTAAGGCAAGTGAGGCTTAATATATGTGGCGTAAAACTTGATAACTTTTGATCCACTTGGTTCTAGAGATCCTAAAGTAGAGAGTAAGGAATTCCTTTGTGAAGAACATGTCTGGATTACCTCCTGTTATAACCCTAAATTGCACCACACATGCTTACCTGGCATCAGGCCAACTCATATCCCTTCCTTGCCAAAACTCTGTTGAACAACTCTTTGAAAATCCTCTTGTGTCAAGTCCCACGCTCCCTAACCCATTACTGCACGTGTGTGCACATTGGCTGAATCACAACAGCCTGCATGTACCTAACAAAGCATGAAAAAGGGAAAGTTGTCGACGAAACAAAAATCTATGGGTAAATTAACTGAAACTCCCGGCCATGCATGGCCGAGGGTTCGTCCAAAACCTTAGCTCCTTCTAGCCTATAAAAGAAGGGGTACAACTACCATTTGGAGGAGGAAAAAATATAGCAAAGAAACTCTGCCCATTTGCGTAATCCATTGTCCCAACCCTTTATCCTTTTCTCATGCCAAAGGAAATTTAACGCAAAGCAGTTGAAGGACAGAAGAACAGGAGCCCAGGATCAGGTTCAAGGAGCGGTGGCCGGTCTCAACTTTTTTGTAAGTTGATTCACTTTCAGTAATAAAAAGAATACTTTTCCTGTCCCAATGCATGAATTGTCTATGGTTTGATTAATTTATGCTTGATTTCTAACCCTTGAGTATAGAAGTAGTATGCATGCATAGTTGTTGTTTGACTTGAATGCAGGTCATCTGTGGAAGGAGCAACGCAAGCAAGTAATCAAAGAGAAATGAAGGATCTACATCGAACGCCGGTAATAAGGTTGGTGGTCCTTTTCCATGCATTTACTATGAAAAAGGGGTTTAAATATTGGGTTGTAGGTAAAAAAGTAGTTTCTATTCAGTCAAAATCTGCATGCAAGTCTGACCCTAGTTTTCTAGTCCGTAGGGTGTTTTTCCCAACAACAAAATTGGCTACCGTACTGGGGAGAATACTCTTTAGGGTTCTTGGATTTATTTAATTTTTTGGGTAGTTTAAAGATTAGGTTTTCTATTTTTTCTTTGCCTGTGTTTTTCTGTAAGGTTTGAGCTAGTAGGGAGTCTATTTTTCCATACCAGTTTTCCCTAACTTTTGCTTGACGGTAGTTGTCGGGACACACATAGGTACACGCAGCCTACAAAAGGCCTGTAGGCATGTACCCACGCCCTATCCTCTGATAGCCCACGTGTGAAATATAGATGTAGAGATAGCAGTAGCGTGTAGGAGTTTAGATAACCTTAGAGGCAGTCCTCCTCTTCCCTGTCAGAATTACACATTCTCAGGGGGTTTTTTGGAATCATGTCTAAGTCTTGTTGTTTCACAGTCCTATCTCAGATTGCCTTTTTTCGCCTTATTATTTCCTTACAATATTTGTCTTTTCTGTTAGAAAGAGCATCCAAGCCTTCAAGGGACCCTGGTTATCAATACCAGAGGCCTCTTCCTGGTCTGGACTGCCTGTTTTCATATTTTTCCTTAGAATTTAGATATACACGCAGCCTGTACAAGGTCAGCCCACGTGTACACACTTTCTATCTCTGTTCAACATGCGTTTGCACGCGTGTTGTTTTAGTGACAGTCACGTGCTTGGACATGCTACTTTTTGTTCTGGGTGGGGCAGCCATCCCCTCCTTTGATAAGAAGTATTCCTCTCAGGTGTTTGAGTCTAGGTTTGAACAGTCAATAGGTTAGGTCATCTTACCCTTAGCCTGCTTTTTCTCAGTTAATAGTGGACAGAAAATAAAAATTTATTTTTTATTGTTTTTAGACAAGCGTGAGAGTTTTTGTTTTTTTATTGCCATTGTGTGATTCTTTAATCTGATTCTTTGTGATCTGCGTTTTAAGCCAGAATTTTTTTTTCTTGGTTTTTTTCTTGTTTGTATTTTCCCTTTGTTGCTTTACTAGCACTTGAATAAAAAAAAAAAATCTCTTTTCATTTTCTTCTTTGGTTGAAAGGTGTGTTTCTGCATCATTATCTAGGGAAAATTATTTTGTTTCGTAAGTTTTTGTAGTTCACTTAGATCATAATTAGCTCATAGTCGAGTGAAATTCCTTTAAGTTTGCTGTATAAAATCTTAGAAAAATTCAAAAACAAAAGAAATATTTTTTTGTGAAAAGTTGTTGAAATTTTGCATTTAGTAAAAGTCTTTTGTTTATAGATTTTTTCATTCATTTTTTCTTTCGTCTTTACACATCATCAGTTTCACCCTCATACCCCTTGATGTAAGATAAATACATAAAAATAACACTAATTTTAAAATCTACTAGACTTTTATGTTAGTAGGGTTCACAAACTAGTTCAGAACTAGGGCCTTGGATTAGGTTGGAGAGGAAACTCTTCAAGGCCATTCAAAACCAAACATCAGAGTCTGAGATAGGGAGTGTCTAAGTACAGTTTCATGGAAGTTATCTAGGACCCCCCTCTAACACAGGGGATAAATACGAGGTCGCGTGCGGAAAGGTAGCGGAGATAACCCCTCCAAAGTCGGACCAATCGTAGTGGATAACACATATAGAGGGCTTGTTTTGGGATTCTATCATTTGCATTTGCCATGGGGCTTCATGGGTCTTGAATCCATTCAATATCCTTAGTTTTCTTCCATACCATTTTCTATCGATACCCTTGACAGGTTTCGGGCTTGATACCCTGCTCATTGTGGTCTACTCGACTTTTGACTGTGCCCGCCTGGTGGTTGTTCGCGTGCTGGAAACCTAGTTGCCAATATTTTTAGGGACATACACAGGTGATTGTGGGGGTATACCACAGTACCTAGAGGGTGCTTCCATGTTCGATTTTCACTTGCATTGGTAAGTTTCTCTAGTGTTGGTTGTTGTAATTGTTCTTCCAAATAGTTTAGTGATTGCTTGACTTATCTCTTAGGGGATTCTTTTTAGTGTGTGTTACTTTTGAACGTTTAGAATACCTTAGCGTGTCTTGGATATTCTTACACAGTGGAGGATCCTAAGATCCATCGGTCACGAAGGCTTCTTGGCCTGCCGCCAGTTACACTGGAGCCACCCCCGCCACCATTAAGGCTGAATCTAGACCAACAAGGGTCTTTTGAAGCGACCAGGTTACAAACCTTTGTGTCCGAACAACTCCCAAAGGAATCAAATGCCAATTTGTCTCGGTTGAAACCCCAACCACTGATATCTTGGCACCGTTTATTGTACCAATCCAATTTCACAAATTCCAGACAGTGCCTCACACAACTATGGAAACAAACGTTGTTACTTCTTCTAGGAATTCTTCAATTCCCACCACAGTTTATACCACAGGAGAGTCATCTCCTAACTTACCATCGTCGGTCTAAGCCATCATGGTCTCAGCCACAACTACATCGCACACTGGATTGAACCCATCTATGGCGGCGGCCACAACCCCCTTCACACCTAGTGCGACATGCCCTCCATCCTCATACGGTATGCCTAGTTTGGGTACAAGTCCTGCACTAACCTACTCCACTTTATAGACTTTGGGTCTGGGGGAAGGGAGCTCTAATGCTCCTCTGCAAGGTCAACTTGGGGGAACTCCTATCCCTTTTAATTCTTTTCCTTATGCAGGAGGTCATATCCCTCCTTCGTCCCCTTCGCTTGGTGGTTTGCATCAGTAGTCTGTCGGGCAGCTTACACACACTAGTTTATTTGGAGCAGGGAGTCAAATAACACTTGTGCACAGTATGCCGGTAGGTTTGACACTGTTTTCTTGGAATGGGATGTTTGGTAACAACACTTTCTCATCAACCGCTTTCCCGTCTGGGGGCAATCCCATTTTTGGAAAATCTACTCCTGCGCAGGGTACTATTCCTACGCAGGGCGCACATATAGCAGGACCTTGGAACTCAGAACAAGGATTTGTTCCCTCCTCTGGAATGTCATTTTGGGGTAATTCTTTCCACAATCAATGGAACCCTAGACAGACTACTATGCCTCTCCCATCAAGACCGGCATGGGGTAATCCTTCCCAAAGTCCTTCGAACATGATGCATGCCCAACACTCTCTTTCCTTTATGGGAAATCAAGAAATTATGTCTCCACAGATGCAAAATCCTTATGCTAGTCAGGGGCATGGTTTCTACCAGAATCCAGGCCAGCAGCCAAAATTTTCCTGACAACTTGGTGCCAGTCAAACTCCAGGACCCTTTTTCCCAGGTTATTAGCAGCAACCCAAACTACCATTCCTGGCGATGTTACACTTGCCATATTTGGAAAGGTTGTTAAATGATCCTATTTTTCATGATCCACATTGGCCTCCTATGCCAACAAAGTTGCCTTCAGACATTCCAAAGTTCGAGGCCAAGACTAATGAAGATCCAGGTGATCATGTGACTACCTTCCATCTTTGGTGTTCATCTAACTCATTGAAATATGAATCCATACAACTGTGATTGTTTCAACGTACTCTTATCGGGAGTGCCACGAAATGGTACATCGAGCTCGATCGCTCACGATACTCTTCTTTTGGCGAACTAGCGATGGCCTTCCTTAACCATTTCCAGTTACCTGTGAGATACGACGCTGGCATAGAGCTGCTCACCAATTTCGAACAGACAACAGTGGACCATATCTCTGATCATATCCGAGAATGGAGACACCGGAAGAGTCTAATCAAAGTACCAGTCCCACCAACATTCCTGCTTGAGTGATTCTTTAAGTCTTTGGTCCCACAGTTATCCAAATATGTTGCGACTTTCAAAGTTTTCTCTGAAGAATATGCCATCATGAGGGCTCAATAGTTTGATCTCGTCTATTCTCAGTTTGGTTTATTATACAACATCTTGCCAGATGCGCCACGTTCGATACTGGATAAAACTAGACAGAGAGTTGGACCACATGCCAATGGTATTGTTGGTTTAGCACAAACCAAGCCCGTTGAGCAGTTAACAAAACAATTGCAACAGTAATCCATACAACACACAATGGCCAGCCAAACTACTGCTTTGGCTGCTCCCCCTACCCAAACGTCGGAAGTACACTCCGTGCAGTCGACTAACCCAAAGGCCACCCAACAGCCTGAAGGGAAGAAAAAACAATGAAATAAGGGTAAGGGGGATAAAAAAACCACTGATAATGCTAGCGGGGACACCACAGAAAAATGAAAGGCGAGGTATCCGTGCAACTTGTGTGCAGAAGACCACCCGACCCATCTTTGTCCTTGACTTGCAGAGGCCCAAAAATTTGTCACACAGCAACAAGAGGTAGTGTTGACTAATCCCTTTCAACATGGGAAAAATTTAACTCAAGCCTCTACAAGCACAGAAGGGGGCAGCCAAGAAACCTTCCCTCCTCCATACAATCCCTCATCCACGAACGTATATATGGTTAGGCGAGATGCTTTCATAATGACTAGAGTGCATGACTATAGTAAACCAAGAACTTCTGAGAAGGGTAAAGAAGTTTATCTCCCATCTCTTTCTCTACAGATCGAGAAGACATTGGGAGAAACAATGACATGCATTCCAAAGGGTGCATTTAAAAAATATTCTCACAACCCCAACGCAAGGGCCACCCAAAATTATTCTATGGTGGAGGATTTATCACAAACCCCTTGTGCAATGTCTGCTTTGGAGGTCCTCCAAAGCTACCTTGCTCAGAGGAAATCCTTGTTAACCGATTTGGGTACCATCATGTTAGATACAACTGACTTAAAACCTCGTCTTCCTTACACGTAGCGTTTCAGATAGTAGTGGCTCATACCACGAAAACTTTTACACAAAATATCTTACGCACGGTGGTCGACAAGGGCGCCTCGACATGATTTATGTCATTATCATGTTGGAAGGCCATTGGCCAGCCCGCTTTGTCTCTATCACCTACTCTCCTCACTTCTTTCGACGGTCATTCTTTCCAACCACATGGCATCGTTCCTTCTTTCCCTGTGTAGTTAGGAGGGAAAATCGTGTGTGTCGAAGTAGAGGTAGTCGATGCTCCCCTCGACTATAACCTCTTGTTAGGATGAAGTTGGACTTATGCTATGCAAGTTGTGGTTGCTATAGTTTTCCAAGTCTTGTTGTTTCCACACGAGGGTCATATAGTGACCATTGATCAACTGTCTTTCTCCAGACCTGACCCAGCTTTGGGGGCATCCACGGTCCCCATGATTGATAATCCTCAACCAGATGTCGTTGACGTAGGAGTTGGTTTGTGCATGTCCTTGATGGGTACCTTCGATTACCCACCTCCTCACGACGATGTCAAATTTATATCTAATCACCATAAGGTTGAGATTTTTCAAATTTCGTCGTTCCGCACGACTTACTTTGAGGATCCTTGGATTCTTCCTTCCCCATTAGCCACGATGGATGAGACAGGGCACCTCGACATGTCCATGCCATTTTCTTCCATTGAGGTAGCATACCCTTTAGTCCAGCAAGCTTCAACTAACCCTAATCTGACTCCTGCACAAGATTTAGATCCACTTCTAGAGCCTATTTGGGCTCAGGGTTCTCTCGCTAACATCGATTTGTTAGACTTAGTCTTGCCTTCTGACGAAGTAGTAATTGAAGCAATGAATAGTCCAAACAAACCTTGGGAAGATCTTCATCCCAGATCATACTTTCTCCCAGAGTTAATCTGAATCGAAGCAGGATAATTCACCGTTACCATGACGGGAGATCAACCATGTCCTATTAATCTCTTAGCTACACAGAAAATTTATGCTGAGGGGAATATGGAGACTATCGCTGAAACTATACCCATCAACATCTCCCAAAACCCTGGCATCGTGGAGAATGTCTTCATTGGAGTGGATTGCTCCCCCGAAGAGATTCAAATTTACACGGACCTTTTCAAAGAATTCCATGACATTTTTTCCTAGTCTTATGAGGAAATGCCAGGTATAGATCCGAAAATAGTTGAACATGAAATCACAACATATCCTGATGCCAATCCTGTTTGAAAAAAAATTCGTCCAATAAATCCTAAGAAAGCAGTAGCCATCAATATTGAGGTTGAGAAATTTCTAAAGGAAGGTTTTATTTATCCTATCCATTTGACTCAATGGGTGTCAAACCCTGTGCCGATCAATAAAAAACAAGGCACGATTCATGTATGTATCGATTTCCGTGATTTGAACAAGGCATGTCCCAAAGATAATTTTCCAACACCATTCATTGACTAGATCATTTATGAATGTGCCAGTTGTGAAGACTTTTCGTTCATGGATGGTTTTTCAGGATATAATCAAATCAAAATCAAACCTGAAGACCAACACAAAACAACATTCATTTGTCCATGGGGTACATTCGCATATCGTAAGATGCCTTTTGGCCTTAAAAATGCTGGAGCCACATTCCAGTGGGCTATGTATTTTGCTTTTCATGAGCTCAAACATATAGTCGAGGCCTATTTAGATGATTTTATCTCACGCTCTTGCAAGCGAACGGATCATCCCACGCACCTTAGACTAATCTTCAAACACTGTCGCTACTTCAGGATTTGCTTGAATCCAAACAAGTGCAGCTTCTGCGTCACGCCAGGACGTTTATTAGGTTTCATTGTATCAACAACAAGGATCATGGTTGATCCTCTTAAGGTGGAGGCAATAATCCAGTTGCCCCCCCCCATGCACAATCTTACAACTTCAGAGTCTACAAGGAAAGGCAAACTTCTTATGACGCTTCATCGCCAACTATGCTGAAATCATCAAGGGATTTATGCATTTACTAAAGAAAGACGTTATTTTTTTCTGGGACGAAGCCACTCAATGCTCTTTCGACGCATTAAAACATGCCCTCACCACCGCACCTCTGCTACGACCACCTAACTATAACAAAGATTTCTTATTATATCTGGCTATCGCAGAGTCAACCATAGGCATGGTTTTAGTTCAGGAAGGCGATTCATTTTCAGAATATGTGATCTATTACCTGAGTCGAGGCCTCGTAGGACTGGAACTCAATTAATCTCACATCGAAAAACTTGCGTTGGCAGCAGTTCATGTTGTTCAACGGTTCCGTTACTATCTTCTATTTCACAAGACCACTGTCATTGTTGTCGTGAATCCATTCCAGTACATGTTGACACGATGAGTTATAGGTGGAAAAATCAGTAGATGGATAGTCATCCTCCAAGAATTTGACTTAGACTTTGTTTCAACAAAGTCCAAGAAGTCATTGGTCTTCGCAGAGCTTATTTCGGAACTTCTAGTTGAGTCAGGTGACGTTGTGCCTCAGGAATCGCCTATATGGGGGGATATGTTTTTGATTGCATCTTTAGACCCCTGGTACGAAGATATACTTATCTATCTCTAGACTTTGAAGTGCCCCACCTGTACTTCTCATGAAGAGCGTCTGCGAATATGCCATCAGGCTAAGAATTATCTCATACTCGATGATACGTTGTATCGGAGAGTTGTAGACTGCATCTTGCGTCGATGTCTCACTCATGAGGAGGCCATCATAGCGCTCAACAATTTCCATACTGGAGCTTGTGGCGGTCATTTATCTAGGTTGGAAACATCCTAAAAGATTCTATGAGCAGGTTACTTCTGGCCCACACTTATCAAATATTGTATCGAATCGGTCAAGAAGGGCACATCCCGCTCCTATGTTTCCTGTCATCACAGTTGGTCCCTTCACTAAGTGGGGGATTGATTACACTACATGAAACCCCCCATCAGCAAGGGGGCACCGCTATATCATCGTAGTTGTCGACTACTTCACTAAGTGGGTCTAAGTTATGCCAATGTTTAAAGATGATGGAGAGACTGCAACTCTCTTCTTATTTAACCAGATCATAGAAAGGTTCGACGTCCCGAGAGAGATTGTCACTGACCATGGAAGTCACTTTTATAACCAAATGATGATCGAATTAACATCAAATATTGGGTTACGGCAGGAACATTCATCACCTTACTACCCCCAAGCCAATGGGCAGGTGGAAGTTGTAAACAAAACTCTTAAGACTATTCTACAACGAACTATCAACTCAGCCAAGTCAAATTGGCATTTGATGTTATACTCGGCATTATGGGCTTACTGAACATCTGTTAAGACTGCAACCAGTTTTTCACCTTTTCAACTCGTTTATGGGATGGAGGTAGTCTTTCCCATCTAATGTCAAATCCCATCTCTAAAATTGGCAGTACAGTTATTGCCAKATACTTCTCCGCTTGAAGAACGGTTAGTACACCTTGAGCAGCTTGATGAGCAACGTCGCGATGCGGCCCTGGCCAATGAGGCTCACAAACATAAGGTCAAGTGTCAATATGATAGGTTTTTTCATCCTCGGATTTTCTCTRAAGGCGACCTTGTCCTGGTCTATGACCAAGACAAGGACCCCCTGGGGGTAGGAAAGTTTAAACCCATGTGGTTCAGACCCTTCATTATAAAAGAGGTATTAAAAAAGGGTGCTTATCGTTTGGTTTATTTTGAAGGGAATGCTTTGGGGGAGCCTAGAAATGGGCTCTACCTCAAGAAGTATTACTCATAGACAGGTCATTGTGGGTAACTTTTTGTAACATATGTATAGTCTTTGTCCTATTACTTTTTAAGATTCTTTTAAAGTGTTGTGGACGTGTCATTGATGTTATCTTTTGGAAATATGGAAGATGTCAAGTGATTCCAAGGCATTCGTTGAGTATGCAGATGGTGCTAGTCGACACATGCGGAGGCTTGCCTCTGCAGCTTGGGTAATCTTTACACCTCAGGGTCAGTTATTATCTTCCGAAGGTATATGCTTAGGTGACACCACAAATAATGTCATCGAGTATAGTGCAGTTATTGAGTTTCTTTGTGACGCCTTGTCATTGGGTATCTCTCATCTCCATGTCTATCTCGACACTCAACTGGTTGTGTCACAGCTAAACAGAGTATACCGGGTTCATGATCCAACTTTACACCAACGGTTCCTTAGGGTACATCTCTTAGAACGAAACTTTGATTATATTACATATTTTCATGTTCCTAGGAGATTAAACCAAATTACAAATACTCTAGCTAATCAAATTTTAGATTGTCATCTTTCCCACATATAAAAGAACATGGACATAAACATGTAAATACATTTTTGTACACAGAATCCATAAGACACAAAAAGATAAAAACCATATATAAACATCTTAAAATAACCAGAGTATATAGATGGACGCAAGCACCTCAAAAATGGGAATAGTAACGAGTCACCAGGCTTATACCCTCAAAAATTATATACAAGTAGGTGCTCGTGGCACATAAAAGGTCTAAGTTTGGTCAGGGCCTATGGGCCCTGTTATAATCATCTACAGCATGGGCTAAACACCTAAACAATCGGACCCATGTCTGAGGTGCCCCCATAACATGAGGCTACATGGATGGCGGCAGGTCCTATATCTCTGCCATCGGGACTGTGCGAGTGAGTGTAGTGAAGTTCCTCTCAACTCGTATAAGGACCCTCTTGGCCTCTCTGGCTGGGAGGTTCCCTGCTACTACTACTCTCCTAGCAGCAGTAGCTGTGGCTTCTGGCTGTGGACGATGCCTGTTCCGTGCATAATCGACAGATCGCACGGGTCCCACATCTGCATGCAACAAACATTTACCCGTAAAATACTCTGGCATACAAAAAATGATATATATAACAAAAAGACATAAAAATTACATTTGCAAACAAAAAAAACTACAAATGTGGAGACTTACCCATCTCCCCTCGCTCCTCACCAGGAGGCACAGGTATCTCGGGATCTCTAGAGAAATCTATCCCTGCATACAGGTAGTCCTCAATCACAGGGATCTGTCGTGACAACCAAGCAAAGAAATCATCATCGAAGGACTCAACGGTCCTTCCACCACCCTAACGCGACAGTAATACTGCCCATCTACACACTGCAGGGAAAGAGGCATGATGTCCTCGTACTACAACTTGAGGACTGAAACTCGAAACTCTCTCAAAAAAGAACGAACACAGGATGGTCCTGAACATGAAGTTCCTCTGTGTCCGTTGTCGGCAATATTTCAATTGCCTCTTCATGCACTCGAGCGGTTTGGTACTCCAGTCAAAAATTTGTGCATTCATGCACTGGATGGAATAGTTCATCTATGTGCATGATGCCTGATGCAAGGCTATTGAGCCGATAATCCACCCAATCAGTAACAATATAGTCTGTAGCACTAGGTTAGTAATCTTGCTAATGGGTACCTGGGAGCCCACACGGTCAGTCCCAACCTCACAATGCTTAGATATCAATTTTGAGATCTTGCTCGGCCCTACAGGAAACGTCTGGAAGTTGACTGGTTCCCCTCTCCTTGAGAGGCCAGTCAGAAAATAGATATCCTCGGTGATGGGCACCAGTGATTGCCCCTCTAGCATAAATTCCTCTGCATCAGGGTGCCAGTAGTCAATCAAGGCATTCAGTAGCCTTGGTTGTGTGCGCATAAATGGACATAAAAAGAATTTGAGTAAACCGCATTGCATTAACACGGCCATGACATTCGGATCTGCTGCAACCAACTCATTGATTGCCTCATGCTCCCTTTCCCTCCACTGGACATACATCCTGCCAACACAACAAGGTAAAGGAGGGTCAATATTTCCTTTTAGTTTGATTTTTTATCATAAAAGGGGGGTACACCCAGGTTGTACAGGTGACAGTCGTGTGTACACGCGGGAAGACTTTACTCTGCCTGAATGTACATGCATCCTGTCCAGAGACAACCCGCGTGTACCTAGGGCCGACCTTTTTAAGGTTGATGCCCACCCAAAACATAAACTAAATAACAAAATTGAAGTATTGAATAACTAGATAAGGGATTTTGTACTTACTTGGTCCAAGAAGAAGTTCGTTTCGTCCACTGTAGCTCCCAGAATCACTATTTTTGGCAAAGGGGGTCTTTTGGCTCCAGAATCAATTTCCAAATCATCAATGGTGATAATGAGCCGCCAGCTTCTATTTATAGACTTTTTGGCCTCTTTTTGTCACTTTTTGGGCCTCCTTTATCAATTTATTTATACCAAAAACCATTTAGAGTGATCCAGGAGTTATATGGGAGGGATTTGATCGGGTATTGGGACATTTTTTTTTTTTTTTGAGTTTTGAGAAAATATTGATGGTCCATATAAAAAAATTCTTTTTTTTTTTCATAAAAATCAACTTGAGCATATAGGTTAGGTTACCATCGCAACTTTTTCATCTCGTTGGCTATTTCTTCTACTATAGGATCGATCCCATTAGGTTGTGACACGAAACCGTCATATCTTCTCTAGAGGTGTCACAATTTGGTCGTAGAGCTTACCAGAACATGGATTCCCTAGGTAGGTCCTGGTTGCATTATGGTGTCCATGCCATTTCTAAAAACACTATAGGCTCGGGAGTCCATATAGTCTTTCCTGAATATGAGTTTGAGCCTCATTTGCATGAGTCTTTTTCACTCTTTGTCTCACCCTCAGGACTCCCAAAAAATAACGGGTCTCCTTTCAAGCCCTTTTCAGACCCTCTAAAAATGAAAATATTGTCAAGCAATCTTGTGGCCTTTCACGCTCGTTAAACTGAAATTTGAAGTCATGTCTGTCCGACGGAAGTTTACCCCTTTTTCAATCCAGACGATCAACTGTATGAACAAAGGTATACTCTATCGAATTCTCATTCTTTAGAAGAGTACTCTCAGGTATAATTTTATTCCTTTTTCGGGCCTGAGGGACTAAATTTACGAAAAAGAAACCCCCATGGATTCCATAGTTAAGCTCTTTTCAGACTCCCTAAAATTGAAAAGATCAACGAGTGACCTTATTCTTTCACACTCGTTAAATTGGTCCAGAAGAATATTCCTGATGAAGTCCATAGTTAAGATTTTTTAAGACTCCTTAAAAGTGAAAAAATAGCCGACTGATCTTGTCCTTGTCACACTCTTTAAAATGGTTTTGAATTGACGTCTAATCGGTGCTAGTTTATCCCTTTTTTAGAACCGACTAGACTATTGTCGAAAAAGGTACCCCAACGGAGTCTCCTTTTATGCTTTTTCAGACTCTCTAAATATGAAAAACCACCGAGATTACCTTCTCTAGGCTCATTAAACTTACATCGAAGGATGTTACCATTGTGTGTTCTATCAACTGCACTTGCATACCTTATCCACCAGCCATGTGACAGTTTGCTTCTGCGTCTAAACACCTTTGGCTGCCGGAGGATTTTTCCCGAGTATCATTTTACTAGAACATCAGTCTTGTCCTTGTTCCTTGATCTTGTATGTTTGCAGTACTTGTTCCTCCATTGTAACGTAATATTCCTTTATTCTTTTTCCAAAATGATCGAAAAGAACAAAAAAATCAAATATACCCCAAAAAGAGGATGGGAAAAGTATTTTCTTTATTGGAAACATAATGAGTCGCCCTTGGATAAAGCACATTTGTCCATTTGGTCATCAGAATATGGGATATAGTACGACCTTAGGAAGCTTTTCTCGCTATATAGAGTTGTGTCTTCCACTGTTTGGTTATTCTTCCAAACATATGGAGAGTTTGTGTTGCCTCCTGCTTCATAGACTTATGATTAACATATATGTTGCCTAAGTCTTATCACTTGTCGTGCTATTGTCCAAGGGAAGTTTGTCGCTAAGCCTGATTCAACCCCTCTGCAATGTGTCTCTTGTCCGCATACCCGACCATCCTGAACATCCAATCAAGTCCTTGTTCGAAATCACTGAAGTCTTCAGTTCGATCATCAAGATTATCAAGTCCATAATCGACGAGTCGTCGAAGACCTCTGGGTAGTGTAGTCGTACACTCATATTACACTCCTACCCAAGTTTTATAAGATTTTGAAGTTGTTTCTCGAGCTCTGAAGTCCATCCATCAGGCCAAATCAGCTTCTAGAAGATGGATACTCTATATGTATATCTTTCTGATTTCGAGATGTAGCTCCGCTGTGTATTATTCACGACTACTCTTTATAGTTATTTGAAATGGATATACAATGTATTTGATTGGTAGCCATAGTTATATTTTATCCCAAGCATGGGTATTCCCGCCTCGGTGAGACATTTTTTATTTTGCAAACGACACCTCCTAGTTCCTGATCCTTGGGTTCAATCGTTCGACACATCAGTAAAGATTGGTAATGTATTTCGGCCATCAGATGCTCTTCTGACCTCACACATTAGGGGGCATCTGTTATAACCCTAAATTGCACCACACATGCTTACCTGGTATTAGGCCAACTCATATCCCTTCCTTGTCAAAACTTTGCTGAACAAATCTTTGAAAATCCTCTTGTGTCAAGGCCCACATGCCCTGACCCATTACTGCATGTGTGTGCATGCTGGCTGACTCACAACAGCCCGCGTGTACCTAAAAAAGAACGAAAAAAGGAAATTTGTTGATGGAACAAAAAGCTATGGGTCAGTTAACTAAAACTCCCGGCCATGCATGGCCGAGGGTTCATCCAAAACCCTAGCTCCTTCTAGCCTATAAAAGAAGGGGTAGGGGTACCATTTGGAGGAGGAAAAAATATAGTGAAGAAACTCTGCCCATTTGCGTAATCCATTGTCCCAACCCTTTAGCCTTTCCTCATGCCAAAGGAGATTTAACACAAAGCAGTTGAAGGACAGAAGAATAGGAGCCCAGGATCAGGTTCAAGGAGCGGTGGTCGGTCTCATCTTTTTTGTAAGTTGATTCACTTTCAGTAATAAAAACAATAATTTTCCCATCCCAATGCATGAATTGTCTAAGGTTTGATTATTTTATGCTTGATTTCTAACCCTTGAGTATAGAAGTAGTATGCATGCATAGTTGTTGTTTGTCTTGAGTGCAGGTCATCTGTGGAAGGAGCAGCGCAAGCAAGTAATCGAAGAGCAACGAAGGATCTACATCGAACATCGGTAATAAAGTTGGTGGTCCTTTTCCATGCATTTACTGTGAAAAAGGGGTTTAAATCTTGGGTTATAGGTAAAAAAGCAGTTTCTATTCAGTCAAAATCTGCATGCAAGTCTGACCCTAGTTTGCTAGTCCGTATGGTGTTTTTCCCAACAACACCTCCAAAGACGACATCACACAAGGGGTTTGACCTAGGTCCTCAACAATAGAGTAGCTCTAGGTGGATATATCATTTGGATTATGGGTAGAGTGCTTGATTAATCCTTTCAGAATATGAGGTGGTGGCTTTGGTTTCTCAATCTGTAAATTCGTCTCCAGAGGAGGAGGAGGCGATTCTAGACAAGAATAGCTTGTAAAGAGCTATAATCTCGAGATCAAGTGGATACACTAACTTTCGCATCAAACATATTGATACATAAATGGTCACCATCTTGTGACTGTTGGTTTTGACTCCCACCAGCCGCATTTCTGACATTTGAGGAGCTCGAGGCTAGGTGTTGATTATGTGGGAATGGATTCATCAAAATGATGAGCGATTGAGATAATAGCCTCGTAGCTTCTACAAGTTTGGGTCATAAATCGGTAAGGTGATCATCTGTGCAAAGATTAGAGGGAAACTTCACCTTACTTCTTTCTCATTTTCCCTCTCCAGCATTACTACCCATATTCTCATTATTATTATTGTCCTTGGGTTTATTACCATTTTTCCCACCCTTAAGGTTATTACGTCCTTTCTTCTTATTCCCTCCCGGTTGCTGGTTATCATTTGGGTTGGCCGATGATTGAACGAAGTGTACATCCACCGACTAAGTGGGTTTGGAAGACATAGATGAAGCTGTCCCTCTAACAAACTGGTTTAAAGACAACTCTTTTAAATGGTTTTTCATTGAGTCTATGGGATTTACATTGGAGGCACCTACAATGCCATCAGCACGAGGTCTTGGATTTTGCCTAGGGTCGTAAGTTGATCGTGTTGTGTTAAGAACCAAATATCAATATAGCATAGAAAAACCTTAGAAAAAGTACTCAACGCCTTGAAAAAGAGATAATTTCAGATTATAAGCCTCTTCGAGGGGGCAACCTCCTTTTACCCAACTTAAATGTTCAAGTACAAGATGATTAAAAATGAAAATGTCTCCTTGGTATATATAGGAGACTAGGAGGTATAATTACAACTAATGGCCTAAAGCTGACATAAATAAAATAACATTATTAATATAATATGCCCCAATTAAGTGGTAATGAGACAATATTAGGGCTTAACATGCCCCTCCCCTTGAGACAAGTGTTGTTCGCAACGCTTGAGTAACTGTGGATGCTTCTGTATAAAAGACTCATCTTCCCAAGTGGAATATTCAGACAATAGTTTCCTCCATTTAATGAGATACTTTGAAATGGATCTATTCCTCAGCTGGTGAATTCTTGTGTCAGTGATGGCTTCAGGCTCCAATATGATTTTTCCTTCCTCGTCAAGTTTTGGAAATATAGTTTGAATTGGGATCTTGTCGCCTATAACCTTCTTTAAGCATGAAACATGCAAAAATGGGTGTACTCGTGAAGATGCAGGCAACTCCAATTTGTATGCCATAGTACCAATCTTTTGCAACACCTTATAAGGGCCATAGTACTTTGGTGATAATTTATTATCCTTCTTGGCTTGATTGAGGGACATCTGCTTGTACGGTTGTAGTCTTAAAAACACCCAATCCCCTACTTCAAAAATTCTTTCACTACGATGTTGATCTGCTTGTTGTTTCATGCGATTTTGTGCCATGGTCAGGTTGTCCTTTAATATTTGGAGAAATTGTTGTTGATTCTCGATGTGATCTTCCACTACTTGAACCTTATATTTTTCTTTTAGAGAAGAAGTGATGGAAGGAGGGTGGTATCCATAAAGTGGCATAAATGGTGTCATTTTTGTTGTAGTATGAAATGAAGTGTTATACCACCATTCTACCAAGGGTAACCATTTGAACCATTGTGTTTTATTTATTAGAGACAAAGCAACGAAGGTAGCCTTTTAGACATATGTTCACTATCTTAGTTTGTCCATCAGATTGAGGATGATAGGATGAGCTATGAGCCAATTGAGTACCCAAACAAGAAAATAATTCTGTCCAAAAATGTCCAGTGAAGATGGTATCTCTATCACTTACAATAATATTTGGGCTGCCATGTATCTTTTGAACTGTCTCCATGAATGCGGTGGAAACTGTACTAGCTTCGAAGGGATGAGAGAGTGCACAAAAGTGTGTGTACTTGGTCAGTCTATCAACAATCACCATGATGACACTCTTTCCTTCAGACTTTGGTAACCCTGTGATGAAATCCATGGAAACCTCCTCCCAATGCTGACTTGGGGTGGATAATGGTTGTAAAAGACCTGGGGTCTTAATTGTTTCCACCTTATTTTGTTGGCAAACCAAACATTCTGCCACAAACCTTTGAACATTAGTTTTAAGGCCATCCCAAAAAAAATCCTTCTTGACTCTA